>CM076584.1:968887720-969445120 GCA_034641835.2 Pinus albicaulis | reverse complement strand
CCAAGTTTTAATTATGTGATTAATCCGAAAAACATTTATGTATAGTACAATTATATTAAAAATATTAATATGATTAATATAGCTTAAAGCTTCAGAAATATAACAAAAAATTATTGCAACAAGAAAAATATTTTACAAATACACATTTAATAAACTATTATTCCAACAAGAAAATTCAACATTTTGTAACATTTTATTGCAAAAATTATTGCAACAAGAAGATTCAAATTTTAGTTATAGCTAAAATTTACGTATCATCACTGGAATTTACTTACTGATAACTACAGTGTCTGTGAATTGCTGACTACTGGATATATATATGCATAGATATAAATGCATGTAAAAATAAACTTCTATCCAAGGTAAATGCATGTAAAAACAAGTATTAGTGACTTATTGTTGACTTCAATATGGATCTGTTTTAAAGACGATCCCATAGTACAAAGTTAGACAGATGGTATTGTCCTCTATAATTTCGTGTATAAAAGCTTTCTGCAATGATGGACATAAGTTTTTATAAAGCTTTCATAAATGGTGGACAGATGTTTGAACATGGCAATGCGCTAACTAAACTTTTCGTTAAAACTTTTCGTATAAGTATTTTTTATGAGAAATATTAAAATATTTATTTTATTGTATATTTTATATTAAAAGAAATTAGGAAACTAGTATAGCTATATAAATTAAGTCAATTAAATTTGAAAATAAAGTATTATAATTAGTGTAGTAGTTGTATAAATTAAATGGTTGGTAAATATTAATAGGTATTAGTTGTGTTACATTATCAAGATTAAAAAAAATCATAAAGCTATTATAATTAGTGTAGTAGTTGTATAAATTAAATGGTTAGTAAATATTAATAGGTATTAGTTTGGTAGGATATTACATTATCAAGATTAAAAGAAATCATAAAACTAACATAATCACTCACAATTAAGGTGGAGAGTGCTACATGCACTCACTCTATGAGTGGTGGGGCGATGTGGTTAAAGGTTCTAAAAAGTGAGACAAATTTATTATTAGAATTAGGGAAATGGTGTATAAATTAAGTGGTTGGTAAATATTAATACCATCGTTGATTGGTTGAAGCCATCATTGATAACTCTCAATCCATGACTAAATTCAAAATAGTTAGCAGTAGACAACCAAGTTGCAAAGCTTGGTAAAAATCCTAACAAATAACCTGATTACAAGTTTTGTTTTCTTTGTTTTTCTTCTAAATTGAGACTTTCTGTTACTCAAAAAATAAAAAACACCTCATCTATCCTTCCAGGTAACATAACAACCACTCACCATAATTCCAGCCAAAAAAAACTAGCATGTAATAAATAACACGTAATATTTTTGGAAAACAATACATAGCCAAATATTTATTGAATCAATTACCCACATGCTTCATGTAATACCCAGTGTTGTATATATTTGCAACCATAATATATGACCTTTTTATTCATATACAAAAGCATACATATTAGTCTACCTCGGGTGTACTATTACAATGTGTTTAAACTATACCTTGACTACCTTTGGTTATTTGTACATAAATATGATTTAATATTTAATTCTTTATTTAAATTCACCTGTGGGGCATTCATTAAGGTTGTGATTGCCTACATCTCATGTCGCAAGTGGTCATTACCTTTGAAGTTGGTTGACTTACTACACTTTCATACCTTCTCATCCTCGTTCACGACAACACCGAGGGTGGCCATGTGAACACTTGGAGCCATGCTTGTGGTGGGTGATGCATCGAGTTAGACGGTTTTTTATGCTCTGTTTCGAACGACCCGGAACGTGAACCTGGCCTTCACTCACGTTCTGGCCTCATTAAGTCGCAGATGCTTGCTCAACTGGTTCTACAACAATTTCATTTCTATGTAAGCGAGTTTTGTAACAATTTTATGAGTGTGATGCTTCGGTGAAGCAAGGGTGAGAGGGTTCAACTTAACACAGCGGTCAATTTCATGTTTCTCTCTATTTCTTCAATTCAATATTTCTTTCTTTGTTTTATTTTTAATTGTCTCTTAGGTATGTGTAGCTTAAGAGACAATTTACGCTAGCGTAAAATGAATCGATTAGCAGAACATTTTTAAAAAATGTGTCACAAAGTAATTATATCGAGGTGGTTTTTGTTCAATCCTTTGAAAACTAATTCTTTAAAACCATAAGCACAATCGGAAGCTGTGAAAGACTCTGATGCCATTAATTGCTGATATACGAATGGAACTATAAGAAGAAACTCAAAATGATATGTTGTAACCTGAGAATCTATCACTTTAAATTTCGAGAATGAATTTATGGAGGTTAGGAAACTCAAAATAATATCTTGTAAATATAGAATGTACCTTTAAGTTCAGGAGAAAATTTTTTTTGAGAGGTTGGGTGAAGGAGTGAAAAATTAAGGTTATTTAACTCTTACTCACAAACGTAATTAAGAGACCGAAACTACTTTACTTCTTCATTCCGGAAGAAGAAACACAAAATGGCACGAAAAAATGAAGAAAACGCCATCTGATAGTTGCGAGAAACTTGATGCTTCACGTTAATGCCTGCGAGAAAAGTAAGTACCAAATTTTAGTCTTCTAAGTCCAAAGCACACAAGAAGCCCTTTTCTTTTTGTCTTGCTTAAATACATAAAATGCAATTAGTAACTACTAGAAATTCTTGAAACTCTTGACTCCCTATTTGTTTAAACTACTTATTACATTGCAATTAAGGACATGTTCTAGCTTTCATCTTAAAAAACAATGAAAACAAATTAAAACTTAAATATTATTCTTTTTGTTGATCTCATTTGTTGTTGATGTGTCTCCCTCAGTACAGTGTGTTTTCTGACGGATGGAATAACCTTTTGCTTCTTCAGGGTTAATATTTGTCTTTTCCACTTGCTTTCCTTCTTTATCATTGCAGTATGGTATTCTAATAGTTCTGTGACAACGCATCTTTACTAACTTGACCGATTGTTGCGTTTCCAGTGCCACCATGTCCTTTGCCCTATAACATGCCTTTTGCGTTTCAAGCTTTATGTTATCATGTCTCCTTGACCCAACACCTCTTTCTTATGTACCTATAGCTTTCATCTCTCTTCCTCTTTGCTTTACGTTGGGTCACTTACTTGAGTTTCACTACCGCGTTCACATTTCTTCATAAAACAATACATTTGTATAATCTTTGGACTTTAAATAAATTCAAATTTTCCTTTGAAAACTATCCCTTTGTCCTTTTATCTCATTTCACCTTTCAAGATTTCTGCTGTATTATAAGTGCCATTCCTCCACCAGGCTTGATGGGTATGTGATAAAGGTAGGGATGAGTGTAGCAGTGGAGGTGAAGCGATCGCAAATTACGATCGACGATATAAAACCTTGTCACAACACTTCATATTTAAGCATTTTAGAACATGTTCTGGTGCCATTTCCTCTGACATGATGGGTGTCATGATGAACCGAGATGATGTGACACGGTGGAGGTGGATGCGATATGAGTGCAGTCAGCGATATCAAACAGCACCATTTCATTTCGTTTATAACATACTCATGAGGTCGGGTCATCACAAGGCTTGTGATGTGTGATGTGCGATTGAATATATTAAATCATAATTGGCAAACTACATCACGTTAAATTACATGTGTATGCGCATTTTAGCGACTAACATATTCATGCCATTCCTCACGAGCTTGTGATGTGCGATGTGCAATAAAGTAGGGATAGTAATAGCGAGTACGAAAAATTAGAAATGCGACTCGACACGGCATGTAATGTTTGAAACAATCGTATCCCCAGCTCTGAACTTTTCTACATGCGAAATAGCACGACTCCACCACCTTCCACATCTTAGCCGTAATGTTAATACACCAACATATAAATCAAAAATATTTTCGTTATACAAATAACATATATGCTTTCTTTGGGTGTTTTGATAAATATTTCAAGCTTAAATGCAAATAAACCTGTTGCTCATTTACAAGGATAGTGTTTTTTTCCATAAAAGCACTAAGAGCAGCGATTAGTGCCTTGTCATTGAGCATATGAGTCAAATAGCAGCAGTGACATATGAAAAATGAAGTCAATTATTTACAATGGTGGAATGTTGACTTTTAATGCTCAAATAATGCTTAAATACTATTATTCACATAAAGTTGTGAGATTCTCCTTAAATCTTCTGGGATGAAAATGTGTTTGATGCGCTTCGAAGGGTCTATGGACCATACGAAGTTCGAGCTTACCATGTTTTCTTTGTCTCCTCCTAGTGTCCCATCTTTCAATACTAAATCTCCTGCTTGGAAAGAGATTTCTTTCTGTCGAATGTGGGCCATTGCTAAAACCCTTAACAATGCGAGTGTAATGAAAGACTCTACATGCCATTAATGAAATGTACGAATGGAACTATAGAAGAAACTCAAAATGATATATTGTAACACGAAGTCTGTCAACTTTAAATTTTAGAATGAATTTATGGAGAAGTTGAAACTCAAAATAATATGTTGTAAACATAGAATATATTACTTTTAAGTTCCGGAGAGAATTTTTGAAGGAGAGGAGTTGGAGTGAAGGAGTGAAATTAAGGCTATTTCACTCTTACTCACAGACATAATTAAAGACGGAAACTACTTTACTTCACCGCCATTCTAGGGAAGAACCTAGTGGCACAAGAAAAATGAGTCACTATCGGTTACGAAGCTGATGCTTCTTTCATTAATGCCTGATAAGTACAAGTTTAGTCTTCTAGGGGTCCAAAGCAGAAACATTTCACTCTTTGTCTTGCTTAAATACATAAAATACAATTCGTAACTACTAGAAAGTGCCAGAAACTCGACTCACTATTTGTGATAAGCTTACTTATTACATTACAATTAGGGACATCACTGTAAACATGATCTTAAAGAACAACATTAAATAATTAAAACTTGAAATATTGACTATTTTTCTTTGAATCTCATTTTGTTGTTGATGTGTCTCCCTCGAAGGTATTTGATGTGTTTTCTGACAGATCAAACATCGCCCTTTGCATTTTCTTCAGAGTTTAATATTTGTCTTTTCCACTTGCCTTCATGTGTTTTATGTTTTTGATGTGGTATTCTAATAGTTGCGCAATAACGCATCTTTACCTGTGACCCGATTGTTGCGTTTCCAACAGTACACGGAGTGCTCCTTTTCCCCTACTGCATATACCTTTGCATTTCAAACAATGTTATCATGTCTCCTTCCAACTTGGCTATTGCCTCTTCACGCTCGTACTGTAACTGTCTCCTCTTCTCCTTTTCTCGTTGGGTCACTTACTGAGTCCACTACACGTTCACATTTCTTCATAAAACAATACAAGCACCGCATCTTGGACTTTCATCCATTAATTTTCATGAAAACTATCACATCGTCCTTTATCTCATTTCATTTCAGCATTATAACATATTCATCGTGCCATTCACACTCCAGGCTTGCGATGTGCGTTGTGTGATAAGGTAGGGATGATGTGGCAAGTGGAGGGTGGGTAGATATGGAAATTGTGATCGACAATATGAGAAACCTTGTCGCACTTCATATTTCGGCATTATAACATATTCACGAGTGCCATTCCTCACGAGCTTGCGATGTGCGATGTCTTGATGAAGTTAGGGTAGTGTGGCAAGTGGAGGGTGGGGTCGATCGCAGAGTACAATCGGCAGTATGAAACCTTAATAGCATTTCACATTTCGGAATTTATAACATGCTCATGAGGGTCAATCATCCTGAGCTTGTGATGTGTGATGTGCGATTGGAATATATTAAATCATAGTTGTGGTACACTCACGTTCGGCCATATCACTTATTGTACATATGTGGCGGGCATAGCTTATGAAGCATGATATAGGTAGAAATAAAGGTAGGGATGGCCGTGGAAAAGTGAAAAGGTAAATCTGGCTGGAAGCCCTGGCATGTAATATTTTGAACGCATCCATTGTCCGCTCTTGAAATTTTCTACATGTGAATAGCCGACTCACCCACATACATCTTCGCACGTATTTAATACACCAACATATAAATCCATCTTTTCGGTATACAAATAACATGTATGCTTTCTTTGGGTGTTTTGGTATTGTTTAAACTAAATACAAATAAAATACATATGTTTACCACAAAGGACAGTGATTTTCCATGAAAAGCGCTAAGAACCACAGTTAGTGCCTTGTCCATTGGGCATGGAGTCAATGTTGCTTGGTGACATATGAAAAATGAGCAATCCGGTATTTACAATGGTGGAATGTTGACTTTTCGTATAATGTTGCTTCAATACATTCACAAAAAGTTGTAGAGATTCTCATCTAAATCTTCTAAGGATGAAAGTATTGTTTGATCTGGCTTCAAAAAAATTCTATATGGATATGGAGAAGTTTAAACTTACCATGTATCATATCACAAGACTCCATCTTAATGCTAAATCTGTGGAAAGAGGATTTATTTTGCTTTCTGTCCATGTGGACTTCATATTGCCCGGATAAAAATCAGAGATTGTCTCTAAATTTTTTTTGTTTTCACTTAGGTTCAATACTTTGTTCAATCTCCTAACTAGAGCATTAGTTTCTTCTTTGAGCTTCTTGAAGGAAAGCAATCAACGGTTTGGACAGTGGAAATAGTGCTGAGTTCCATAAGAATATTCATGAAGATGAATTATAATGAACCTCCTGTGATGAGTTTCTAGGTACTTAAGAGAAAACTTAACTTTGAATCCTAGTATGTCTGGTTCTACGGTGATTGTCTTCTTCGAAAATCTATTAGTTCTTTGTTTAATACCATGTTGTTCATATTGGGTGATATGTTACATGGAATATGATAATATTACATTATATGTTTCACAATTAATAAAATTGAACATAATTAAATACTGAGCACTATCGGCTACAATATGTTGAATATCCAAATCTTCTAAAATGTTTCCTCGAAAATTTCATCACCACTTGGTCATTTTCACTTTTGGTGGGTATTGTAACCCACTTAGGCAAGTAATTAGTGGCACTTAGAATTCACTTTAACTATCCATTTGATGGTGGATTGATCTCTCCAATAATCCGGTCCCCACTTTGAAAGGGATCTTCTATGAATACCAAGATAGAAGTCAATGGAGCCAAATATTTTCTTAGAATAACTAACATTTTAAGCCAATTTTTGACTAATATATATACATCTACAAACGGGTAAGTAGTATATGGTGAAATTACACTTAAGAAAACTTTCTGGAGCATGTTTCATCACATTGGGGATTCTTAAACTTGAAGACATTACGAGGAAATGCAGAGTGCTATGAATCTCAGCAATATAAATCCATACTTTCTTTAAAGGAAAGATACAGTTCAAATCAAAAAAGAGAAGAAAGGCAACTTGAATCATCAAAAAATAATCTAGAACGGAACAAGAAAGAATGCCATTTTTTTTTCCAGAAGGTCAAGGTAAAAAATCACTGAATGATTATTGTTTATCAAATTCATGTTTTTCTTTAATGAAACTGTATGGGTTCATCAAGATGGGCCTTAATCTGTGTTTGAGGATTTTATTTTACTAATCTATGATGCTTTTAAGTAATTATTTTTAGTGAAAACATTACGTTGTACGGTATAGATAGTCTCTTTACTAAAGGCTTTTTTACTTCATCTTCGAGCCTGGAGCATCCCGAGTTCCAACTTTCAGATCATGACAGAAACTAGTTCTTGCAGGATGGAAGAAGAGGAAAGCTTCTGCACTTAATGTTGTTCTTAAATGGTGCTCAGTATTTTAATTATATCATATTGTTAAATCCATTCACACTAGTGATGTTGATCTTAAAAAAGTGGAATAAGCAATCAATACCATTTATCCTATCATAGCATTTAATGAAAAGAAAAGGGTTTCGAAGTTTAACTAGAAAGTTTGTTGCATCTTTTTAACATGCCTTTGGTGTGAGTAAAGTTTGTTGCATCACACCAGTGCCTTGGTTTGGTTATTCCTCACAACCAGGACGGTGAGAAAACCAATCAAATAGGGTGTGAAAATGAGATATCACACCAACGTGCCTTTGGTCTGCGGGTTCATTTCTATCACTGTGGACTAGGCGGAAAATGTTTGAAATCAGGTGCGGGAACATAAGTGCCGGAGAAAGAGAGATTGTCTGCTTACACAACATGTCAACATATGGAACGAATGTGTGTGGTTCAAATCACACTTGGAAATGTGTTTGTTACGAAAATAAAAAGTGAATTAATAAATCACGGGGTTTGGCACACGGGCCCCCCCGTGTGTGTGTTTATAAATAAGATATACTAAGTGTCTTAAACCCGGACTCGTCCGGCTCGTGCGAGAAACTATAATTTTCGGGCGGGCGGACTCCTTTCGTGCGATTATGGACGGGGTACATAATTAATAATAAACGGTTTGCAGGCATTAATAAGTGAGCGAACCCCTCACTCTCGGTGTGTACATTCTCTCTGTTATTAATTTTCTCCCGTCTGTTCGTGCGACTATGGACGCGCGGGGCCCGAAATATATCCTTCGACAATTATATAAATAACCACGGGGGTGTGCAGGTGTTTTCGGGAGATAGACAGATTAACTGTGTGTGATTAATATCAACCCCCGTATCGGGGGTTGGTCTCATTTATTGAATCGCGCGGGCGGGCGGGCGCCGGGCGGGGCGGGCGGTCCGGAAGTTCCGAATCGCGGAACCGCGGGGACCCCGAATCAATCTACCTGGGGTCCGGGGTCCGATAAATATTATATAAATAAAAGTAGGAGATATACACGATGGCGGACACGGGGGCGGTCCGAAGTAAATAATTATTAATAATAAATAAATAAATATTAATTAAATTAAAGAATATAAATAATTTATAAATATATCATAATACCCCATGGGTGGTGGGGTAGGTAATAAAAATTAATTGTTGGTTCCCACGGTTTGGGAGGGAAAATGAAAGAAAATTAAGTTGCTAACATCATTCCTAGTGGCTGTGTGTCCTCCTTTATTATTATCTTTAATATTAAACTTTAGTTAAAACATAATTCTCTCTTCATTCTAGTGTTTTCGTTCTTCTTATTCTTTCGTTCTTTGTCCTTTCAGGTTATTGTTTTGTGTGTGTATTCTCCATCTAACTATCCTTTCTTTCGGATCTAATTGACTCTCTCTCTGTTCTTTATCCTCTCTGTTTGTATAGTTGCTCTCGTTCTTACTTGTTTGCATAAATCAATAAACAGCAAATTATAAATCTTCTTCTTTTTGTCTCAATAGTGGTTTGTCTTTCCCTGGGGTTATAATTAAATACGTGTGAGCCTCCTTCTTCTTTCCTTCCTTCTTCTTCTTCTTCTTCTCTTCGATTCTTCTCCTTCTTGTATGGTAGGAGGAGTTAATCATCTCCTTGGTGAGGTTGTTGCTAGTTCCTCATTCTTTTAAGACCTTTTAATGAATAGGCTTCAACAAATCTGTCTTCTTCTCTGAGTTTGCTACGTCCTCGAGGCCCAGTAGTTTGTCTTCTTCGGGGGTTTGTGCCTATCTTTGATGTCGAATAAGGTCTACTGAATTTGGTGCACTATTTGTCTTCTTCTTCTTTGGAATGGACGTTTCTTCTCACGTGATTTCTCGGGTCATTTCCTTTTGCCTTTGGTGTAAAGGCCTCCCTTCTTTTCTTGAACCCATAACCATCGTGAGGTCATACCATCATACCCGGTGGCTTTGTTTTTATATAAAACATTTTAAGAAGCGCCTCCCAGGTCATTACCTTTAATTTCTAATGTTTCTAGACAAAAAAATTTTCAGTGCATGGTGATAATTTCTTGTTAGCTTCGAAATCACACAGAACACTCTTTTGGCCATTTTTCAAAGCTCTTAAAAACAAAAACTGAAATCAATGCTTGCTTTATGAATGATATTTGACCGCCTTGAAATGCTGCAACATCTTAAAATGGTGCAAAAAGTGAGGATTACCTTTCTCAATTCTAATTTTGTAGAGGATGAAAGGTGGTCTTTGCCATTGTCCTGGCAATTGCTACACGGGTCCTTTCTTCAGTCTACCTTCATGTTCAGGTAAAGCATTAAAAACCTTTGCCATACGATTCCTCTCTAATTTCTGATTTTTAAACACTACTCACTAGTATTTTCCAACTTTATCGTTGCTTTCTTTATAAAATCTTACGTTAACCTTAAATTTTTAGAGCCCAATTTGTACTGAGCCATTTTTTAAACTTTGGCAGCAAGCGTAGAAGCTGTCGCTTAGTCCTTCCGATTAAAATTTTGCCAAGAATTGAAGAAAACGCAATTAGCAATAGTGAGCTATTGCGAAACTCAACTAATCTGTCCTACGCCATACTAAGAGATGAAGCTCGCCCGAACATGTGGCATCAACTGCTTAGCAAATTTATGGAAACAGTCAATAATTTTCATGCAATCATTTAAGGAAAAATTGGTTCTTATAGATGGGGATCCATTGTACACCATCTGTCCATCTTATCATCCATTTCATCCCATATAATCATATGAATACGCGCTCACGAATCTTAAGATTGTTTGCCATAGGCATTTTAACGGCTGGTGAGGTAATGGTACCACTGATGCCAGACATCGGGATTATGAAGAAAGAAATTATATCCTAAGCTTAGCAGTTAAACTTGTTCCGCACTCCTTCATAATTCAAAAAATAACTTTAGCATTTATTAAAAGCTAGTCATTACTCTTAACTTAAACACCTTGTACTTTTAATTTTCTCCTAGTTAATATGATGCTTACAGTACTTCTAAACTAAGTGAAAGAATTTCTCATAAACAGCACCATGATGACCACTTTCCTATGACATATGCTATGAAAAAGAACAGTTATACCTAATTTTAGGAAGAAAATTTTGCTGATATGTGCAGCAAGCTATGCTGTTCTCACCAGTACACGTGTGGCACGCCAATATGCAGATAACCTTTCAGGCACGGCCATAATATCTAAAAAAAAAAAGAAACAGGGAATTTAAGTAAAATATAGGTTTGACTTCAACATGGCTTCCTCGATTTATGTGAGAAAGCATTTTCTTCGCCGCTTCCTTGGTGTTTCGAGCATAGCCATTTTTGCTGTGCAACGTACGCGAAATCACATGATTGTGAGGGAATGAAAATGGAAAGGGTTTCAGAATGGGAAGGAATTGTGTTACAAGATTCAGGGAATAGTCGCAAGAGGATGTGGAAATTAGTTGAGAAAAAATAAAGGGTAAAGTGGGGTTTCTGGCTGGTAGGGGTAAATTCAAAAGAATATAGAAGGATCATTAGGATTGAAGAAGAAGCTAAGAGAATATTGAAATGGGATATGAAGAAAAGGCCAAAAAATTTGAGTACACTGCATTGGTGCAAGAAAAAGAAAATAACTACTATGAGAATTAGCATTACTTGAATAAAAACATCATGCTAATTACCCCAATTGTATAGTTGGTTCTCTTGAACCTTCTTTTACTTAGTGGTTATACTTTCTAAATCATGTAACATTCTCTTTTTATTAGAAATTTTGATCTTGTCCTGGCAATGATTTGGTTTTCGGGTTGGTCCTTATGTAATCATGTCGTGAACTGATTTTCATAATTATAGGAAAAAAAAATTCTTTACGTTAAAAAAATATATATTTTTTATTTTATTTTCTTCCTTTTTAAAAATAAGAACTCATAGTTTCAAAAATTTTGTATTACCATTCACCACTACCGTCTTTGAATTGATGTTGGACTTCTTGTGTAAAATATTTCTGTAGGTAGCTGAAAATACTTCTTTAATATGTGTCCATTTACCGAGAATACTTAATTTTGTCCATCAATAATTTTAACTTCTCTTTAACTCCCATTCTTGAATAATTAGATCACTTCATAGTTGTTAACATGTATGGAATTTCCCTTTAAAAATTTCAAATCTAGAATCATAAAGGAGCACCCTAATCTTTTTGGTTGGAATTTCTTTTTACGAATAGACTTGTCTCATGCCACCTTTTTAATTATTTCATTGAATTAGTATGTGCTGTTGAACAACATCCCCTACGAAATTCATCTAACTCATTTAATTGGAGAAGACGTTGTTGTTGTGCCTTGGGGGATTTCTAGTCCTATAAGCAGTATAATTTTGAAATTTTTTTGATATGGAATTCAATTGGTAACGAACTTGTTTTTCATATACCAAGCTCATATAGTGTGTATGTCCCATGCTGTTATCCAAGTGGTATTGTACTGATATACAGTAATCTTTTATTGATCTTTACGATGCATGTTTACTATCTTGAAATGGACTCGATCACTTTGTTTGCATGTAGATTCCACTTGGGCATTTTCTTGTGGGTGATACGACGTGGATTTTACATGCCGGATCTTGTGTTCTCCATCACATACACGATTACAACTAAGCTGAGGCCATTTCGAGAAACAATTTCTCTGGGGGCTTCAAATCTAAGTAAAGATTTCATAAAGAAAATCAACAACAACTTTTATTGTAGAAATAGCTTTAGCTTCTACCCATCTTGTAACAAAATGCGTACGAACGAATATGTTTTTAGCAATGACGTTGGATTTATTCGCCCTATAAAATCAATAGCCCATTTTTCAAATGGATTAATCATAACTTGGGGGCATAAGGCATTTCATTGGTTTGATTAGGATAGCACAGGTAGATTTGACGACTATCACGTCGCCGACACTCTTGTTGGCATCCTTAAACGAGAAGGCAAAAAAACAACGACACCAAATGCTTTATATGCGATGCCTTGTCAACGAAGTAGCCTCTACAAGGTTCATCATAGCCATATTTCAATATGCCGAACACTTCCTCCTCTCTTACACATCTATGGATAATCGGTCTGTACCCGATTAAAGAGATCTCCTCGAATCCAGCAATATGCAACACTTTTAAGATAATAATATATTTTTCACGAGCGGAACAAGTGGGGTGGTGTTTTCCGATGGCAAGTAATTGTGACGCCGTGTAAACCACGGAGATACGCGACACCGCAAAAGAAGATGTTCATACGGAAAATCATCATTAACGGAATTTAACTGCCCGATTATCTAATATAGAAAGAAAATCTTCTACCAACATTAGATTTCTACTGGTCTATAGAAACAATAGTAACATTAAATTCCTAGAACAATAGCCACCACCTAATGCACTCTCGCTAGTCAATGGTTTTTCATCGAATATTTTAATCGAAAAATGATTATTATGTACAAATACTTCATATCCTATAGTATAGTGCCTAAACTTATTAATTTCAAAAATTACGATATAAACTCTTTCTCTATAACCATCAATATTATTACAATTCGGCGGAAGACAAATTCTAACTAATATAATAAATAACAGTTGCTTATTTTCCTCTTGTCCTAAAGAAGTACACCAATAGCTGGTCGACATGGAGAAATGTGAAAAATGAGAACAGTTGGGACCTCTGTTGGTACTGTCTAATTACTATTAGTGTTTTAGAAAATTTGTTTGGCAAGTTGTGGACTAATGCACTGTCTTGACTGAAAGTCGAAAAAGAGGGTAGCTATCTTAGAAAAATTTTCAATGAATCTTCTATAGTGGCCAGTATGCTAAAAAACCTCTTACTTCCTTTGAGGTTTTGGGTGCAAAGAAGATGCAACGAAATGATTTCAAATACTTGAGGATCAACGGATATATTTCTCGGAAATCAAATGGCCAAGTACCACCTCTACATGCAGTTAATCTACATTTATTGTCCTCCAAAGTGGAATGGGCTACATTGTGAAGAACTACTTTCTCAAGATTTTTTGAGAACTTCCTAAAAGAATCACCAAACACGGAAAAAGTCATTAACGTAATTCTACAAATTCTAGATCAGCAAAAATAGCGGGACTTCCTTTGAAAGGTAAGCGAGACATTACATCTAAACAAAGGCACTGTGAAAATTTACCCAATGGACATGTACAATTGGTATCACGGTCTTTGGGTGTAAATACGCTAATAGAGTTATAACCTTCAAGCCATCCAAAAAGAAACCTATTTCTTTCTGCCAGGGTATGATACTGGTCGGTAGAGGAGAGGAAGTAATATTTGAAATTAGTTTGTTTAATTCTAATTAAAAATAAATACAAATACGCCACCTTGCATATTTCTAGGGACTAGCGCTAATGGGAAGACCCGATGAATATCAGAAATAGGATAGATAAAATCGTCATCCAAGAGTTTACTGCTTCTTCTTCACAATATCTCTTGAAATTGGATTCATTCGCCTTTGGGGTTGTCGGGCAGTTTGGGTTCCTTTACAGATATAGATATGATGTGTACCAGTTTAGAGGGATACCCTTCATATCTTCATAGCCTAAGAAAATGCACTAAGATGGTTTTGCAACAAATTCTGGTATCCTCTTTTGAATGGGCTGTTGAACTTCCTTCATGTGCAAAAGTTACAGGACTAATTCAAAGTGGTATCGAGGGCTCAAGAGTACTCTAGGGGTGAGTGAAATGCGATGAGAAGAATTGAGAATCATGATTATCTTGAAAATCTGGTGAAAATGGCTAAGTAGGCTCAAAATTAGGCATGGTACAGATTGTTCAGAGTTGCTGAATACATCTTCTTTTGAAAGAGTATTAAATATAATGGTAGATAAAGTAGGTTGAGTATCCTCATCTTTGCTTTGATCCTTTATAAAGTGTCTTGAATATATTGAATGGATATGAAGGTGTCGATGTAACTTTTATTCCTGAAATCTCATGGGGAATATACATATCACCGGAACATCCAATCTGTTGTCGGTACAACAGCAAGCCATGGTCAAACGGGAATCAAGGGATATTATCCCTCTTTGGGTTCATTTGGTAAAGCACAATGAAATACGATGAGATGTTCAAAATTAATGAGACAGTCATATTAAATACTCCTTACGGCTTAATTTTAGATCTGTACGCGATTCAAGCACAATGAGAGTAGGGCGAAGATAAGATAGCGAAGAAGTTGATCCATGGTTTGCTAATCTGTGACATTCAATACATTTGTAGAGTCTATAAAACATTGAATACAAGGAAGTACCAATACGGTAAGAGACAACGGTTGCAAAGGCAGTATATTTTTCCATGAATACACATCTGGTAAAATATTTCTGCTTCCCCTACACGACAAATTGAATGGTTTGAGGTTCCAATATCTCCTCCTCTGTTTCTTGAAGCAGTTTCCTTAATAATCTTCGCTGAAATAGGGATCTCTTTAATGGCTTGAGTAGCAGTAGCAATGAAAATATTGCGAAGCTCGGATGCCATTAGTCCTAGGAGAAATAGGCTCACTTCTTTCCATTCTTAGCCTCTCTTTGAGAGGACGGTTGGAAAGATGGCAAGGATCGGATTAAAGAAATTTCCTTGGTAAGTAACTTTGAAATAGTTGAGTTTCTCTTCTCTTCTCTTCGACAATCCTGGGTTGTACTGTTTGATGGATGCTTAAGTCCTTGAGTGAATATGTATTCAGTTGGAATAGGCAGGTATTCGAATGGTAAAGGTGGGTTTATTATGAATCATTGCATTGCTTTATTATTGTTAGGATTTGGCATAGGTTGGGCGGTGGCCCGAGAGGTCGAGGTGGTGAGCAACGGTGGGGTGGTGACCTAGGAAAGTTGAACGCTGAATAAGGTGTATGCGTAGATGGATATGGGTGCATGGGTGGTTGGTGGGAATATGGAAAATGGGTTGTTCCCTTTTAACCTTGTTGCTGTGGTTGAGAAGGTTTCCTGTTGATATTGATTCCTTTACTTTTGTGATTAGTGTTAGGATAAGAATATGCATGTGGTTAACGAGGTGGTGTGGGTGGGTGGGAGACTGCACCTACTGGGCAATTCCTTCTTGCTCCCTTACCAACCACAAGTATTCGACTTAATTTGCTCCCCACCATAAAATACAACTTTAAGTCCGGGCCATGGACATTTTACCATAAACTGATGTACGAACAAACACTTCCTTGTTAGTTTCTTTCAAATTAAGAGACATACAGGAGGATGCTTGACTCTACATTTAGGACGGAAAATACATAATGACTCTTGTTCCTTCATGATTTTTACTGGCACGGAGATTTTAAAAGTCTAATACATTTTAGTATAGTATTCATTATTTCAATTTTCATGTTTTAAGATTTTGTTCTAATTAAAATAAATATAGCATCGTAGATTTGGTTTTCTGTTACTGTTTCGGTTCCTCTACTGGAATCTATACCGATTTCTTGAGAAATTTCTTGCATAATTCTGGAATTTTTTCAAAAATTTTTTTTCAAAATATCACCTTACCTAACTGGGATTTAGACTATTTCTAGCATTAATTAAAGTCTCTTTAAAACAAAGACTCTTGTGGTCTTTGAGATTAAACTTAAGTTTAGAGCCATTTTGAAATATGAAGAAATCATATCGGGTAATCTTCAAGGGTTTCATCGTCATCATGTGATTGTAAAAATATCATCTACATGTCTTCGAGTTTTAAAATATTCTTGATATTTGTAAAAAATTTCTATCTTGTCGATCCCCAAAGAAGAGTTTTATAGTGTTTCCTCCTTACCCCATAAACCAACGTGGGCATGGTCTTCGGTAATGGAAATAACCGTAACCTGCGAGCGTGCGGTTGAATAATCATAACTTCTACACGAATAATAAAACTTGAATAAAGAAAAATGAGATCTTCATGAACTTTACTGCTGGGGGAAATGAGGGAGAGTTGATGGTGGAATGACTACTTGTTGCGCCATGGTATTGGGATCCTGGGTGGAAACACAAAAGTGGATTGTTCTGTCTATACAGTTTTCACAGATCCTTCAAAAATGATGTTATGATATTTATTAGCTGCCACTTGTATCCATCTCTTCTTTGAAGTCCACCACAAAACTGTTATTTTGATCTGGATGGGTTGTTCCTGGTAAATGGGTTTGAATTGAATTGGGCTTCTTATTACAGAAGGAGACCCAGTATGAAAAAATGCTGGCCCTTAGTGGGCTTTGAACCTACCTTTCCTAGGCATTCATTTCAAGAAAGAAAAGAAAAAATAACAAACAAACTCTAGTAAAAATGCTATTAGAAATCAATTAACATCGATAAAATTCCTTCAAAGAAACTCTTCCAAACAATACGGTGGGAATAAGAAAAGTGCCTCTATTGTGTAATAAAAAAAAGTTATTGCAAAATCAAGTAACAAACAACTGACATTAAAATGTTGGGTGTAGAATTACATAAGAAAACTCACCTCAACATAATTTTTCAAGCAGGGATTTTAACAAACTAGATCTAAAACATGGGAAATACTGAGAGATGGTATGAATCTCCATACAATAGAAATCCTACTTTCTGAAAATTAAATAAATAAGAAGAAGAAAAAGAGAAACAACTTGAATCATGAAAAAATAATCTAGATTGGAACGAAAGAATTCAATTTGGAAGAGGGAATTAAAGGTGAAAATAATCACTCAGTTGATTATTGTTTAACTACGCAGGTGTGCTTTTCTTCGTGAGAGACATAGCAGGTCTCATCGAATGGGCCCTTAAATATGTCCTTTAGGGTTTCATTATTTGCACTTTATGATTTGTACACTAGTAGAGAGCAGAATTGTCTGGAAAATATGAATGGTGTCTTTACTAAAGGATTTTTTACTTCAATATGAGGGCTTGAACATAGGTTCAATGCTTGAATCTGCATTAATAGAAAACTAGTTTCTTGCACCGGACAAAAGCTTCCTCCCTTGGTATTTAATTCACAAAAATGAGTGCTTAGTCTGCAATTTGCTATCATATTATTTTTAAGTCAAATTTCACACATAAAAAGTGAATGTTTCTGATGTAGCAAGTGGAATAAAGAAACAATCAATACATTTATCTGTCATAAGCATTTAATGAAAGAAGGGTTAAGGAAGTTAAACTAAGAAAGTTTGGTACATCATAATTATGACCAATTGAGTTCATTCCTCTGTGGTTAAATAGAAAAAACCAATCAATGGGTATGAAAAAAAGAGATGTCACATAGCGTGCTGGTAGGTTCATTTCTCTGCTTGGACCGGGCGAGGAGAAAGAAGCAATCTGAAATCAGTGCCGAAGAAAATGTATCTACTTCACATAATGGATCATGGGAACTAGGACATGAATACATGTGCTTAAGATTAAATCACACTTGGCAATATAACCCACAAATTACAAGAAAACAAGAAAGTATGGTAACTGATGTCTTTGGGTTGGTTGGGCCCTAGCCAACTTCATAATTCCCTTCTAAATGGAAACGTTGCTGGAGTATCTTAATCAATTCATCAACTCAATATAGAAACATAATGTTTGAAACATGAGGGTGGAGCTCCAACTTTTATTATTTCACGGGAATTACATTTCAATGTGTCCGACCAGTTTGGGTGAGAACAAAATACAACGACTTTGGTACCTTCTCTAAGTAGTGTTTTTGTTCTCCTCTATTATCAAAGCTTTTCCTCCCTAATCCTATTTACATTATACATATATAGACCTTTAGCCGAGCCAAAATGTATCCTTTAACTGAATACATAACCAAACAAATAATTCATCTTTTTTGGTCTTCGAAATTAAGAGCAGTTAGTAGAATTGGCATGTAGTTAATCTCGACTTCTCGGCCTTCATGGATTTAGTCTCTGGTGCCCTTTGGATCACTCTCCTTGTCATGGCTGTTGAAGCTCAGATGAGGTAGTGATCAAGGAGGTTTGGATCTCACATGAGATTCCATTTGTGCGCCCAGCCTTGGTAGGATACGGTCACACTAGGATCAACGATCAGGTAAGTACTCTAACTATGAAATAAACATAAGATAACAAGATAAATTCTATGTTGATTAAAAATGAAAATCATGTAATAAATAATTAATAAATGCTAATTTGAATTAAAAATATGAAAAATAAGTTTGTAAATATATCACAGCAAGAATTGGTGTAAGATGAGGGTGCATAAAAGTAAAACAAAGGTAAGTAGTTATTATTTAGGAGAAATGGAAAAAGAAAAATTAAGTTAACAATAGAGAGCATGACTTAAAGTTTTAAAGTCTGCACAAATACCCAACTATAATTGTCCATGTACCCTATTGATATTCCTTGATAACCTCATTTCATTCACCTTCAGTATTAAACACGTGACAAAATAATACTTAACTTATATTTCAGGTACAACTTTGCTTCTACTATGACATGTAAATTTGATTTAAGCTTGAGAGCTCTCTATTTGGTTCTATTTAGTGAATATGGACAAGAAAAGAAACACATGTAATGAACAATGTCTTTATTAATCATTTTAAAAATATGTATTGAATACATGTTTTGGGCTTATTACGCCTTCTTCATTGTCGACTCCATCCTTTGGTGCTAAGAGGTTAATTCCCAATATGGCATTGACACAACTTTAGCAACTTTCTGTTCTATATTTGATTAACTTGGTGGGTTTAATGTCCAAATCATACTCTGATTTTAGCTATCCATTTATATTTTGCTTCAACATCACTTTGAACAGGCACGTCCTTAATGACATAATCGAGTACATAAGCGGTTGTTTGTGATTGTAACACACATAAGTCTGTAGAGCTTTCATGCTTCTTCAATGCCATACACTTGTTTCTCCCAAAATGTTATATTTGAGCTCAACATCTACTGTCTTGAAGAATGCTAGTGGCTGTCCTTGCTTGTCCTCATTTTTAACGATAACACAACAACAATAGTAGTGAGAAGTGAATAAAAATATTTGAAATACCTTTTTGATAATAGGGACTTATTAAAATAAGACTTCTTGGGTGCTTTTATTTTGAAAATGATTCTCTTGCTTCTTTATCCCACCTCATACATTTTCCTTCAACATGTTCGTTATATTATACAATACAATAGCATAATTTGTTTTAAATATTCTCATAAAGTTTATTTTCCCAAAATATATGAATATCTTTCTTATTACAACCGTAAAGTAATTGTTTAAATTTCTTCCACCGTTGTTGGATCTGCCTTCACTCCTTTTTTTGAAGCAAATGTGGCCAATAGTTTACCTTCTTACAAGGAAAACAAATATTTCTTTGGGCATTTTCAAAAAAGTACCACGATTTTCTGGCGTTCCTCCTTGACAGCAGAAAGCAGTTACATTGTCCGGAATGTACTAACCACATACTTCTCCTTTAAATCACTGTCCATGACCTACGAAAGGTTACACCTACATTCATAAAACCAAATGGAATCATGCATACATAGAGGTTCCCCGAGGGTTGTAGAGATTGTCTTCTTTAATCTTCCTTATCCTTACATGGATATATCCAGGTGAATCCTTCAACCATAGACATCACTGTAAGTTCTGTCACCTGCAACAGACATAATACATTTTAGGTAAAGGATAAGTTATCCTTTGGAGATGCTACTGTTCAAATTACTCAATTCCCCACCACAATGTCTCTCTGCTTTCTTCCTCCCATGAACCAGGTTGGGCAATCAGATATCCCAAGAGGGATTATGAGTTTTCTTGTGAAATTTCTTCACTTCCTTTTCAGTGACCTGTGATAATGGATTAATTTGTACGAGGTTTGTCATGTGGTTTGATTCCTTGTTTTCAGTATTTATGTTGTATTATTGTTTTATAATATGTTTTAAGTCTTCATGACTAAGAAAACATCATATACTTTTAAAGAGATCAATATATATATCTTTTATAATTTTGAACTGTTTTGAATAATTTACATTTTGTCTCCATAGGTTCCCATTACAATCTTATCTCTTCCTCTTGATGTATTTTTCTTTGAATTAGCAACAACATGTTTGAATCCAAGCAGTCTCTTGGAACTAAACCTTTAGGGAGTACATTGTCTTTCAACTAAATAACATGAATCTTTATTGAATTTTTGAAATGTCTTATCTATGTTTTATGCCTCTGTTTGTTTCTTATTCTTGATATGTCAACATCTTCAAGTTTTAATTATTTAGCTAGAAATTGTTATCTTCTCATCATCTTAAACACTTGCCGATATTTTACATTATCGGGAATAGAGTGTCTGTGTCTAATTTCGATCTATACCTTAACCTTGGGTTCTTATGAGTGGCTTGAGCATTAGATGCAACTAATAAAGAATCTACCAATCTGTTCTCTCCCTAGGAATAAGTGAAGATTAGAGAGCTTAAATAATTCTATGGAATTTTAAGCAATTATATGAATCTTAATCTTGGATGCTTGTTTTTTTAGAATGATTTTTTAATCTATCATATAAATTCGAGTCACGAAAAAAATGAGTTAATTAGGCTCCCATGTTTGGCAACCAAAGTGGTTATTGATCCCGGAGACTCATACTCAATTACATTTTTGTTGAATGCAAGCTCTAACTTGAAAAAAAGAAAAAATCATGGGGTTACCTTCTGGTAATCTTGACAGAATCCATCTCTGTGCCTTCCTTGGATGGAACCATCAAAGTAGCATTTCCAAAGATTTTTTGGGTAGAATCACTATTTAAAACTGTTTTGAAGAAACTTCTTCTATGTATTCAGCAGTGTGTCTTCATGCTAGCTAATGAAACACTCAGAAATATTGTTTCTTGACTATAAATAGGAAATTTCTGTTGTCTTTCTTGAAGTGATGCTTCACACCAAGCCTTGTTTCCCTGTGCAATCTCCATTATTCCCCATTGAGAATAGGAAAGATGAGCCAAAGTAGAAATCTAATTTTAGAGCACAACTTTCTCACGAAGATCTTGTGAGGAGCATTCGAAACCTAGATGGAATTCTAGAAAAAACTGCATTCATGATTATGCTCTTTGTTGGAATTTGGTCCAAAGAAAATACTATGTTTAATTAATGACACATTTCACCTTTTGGAATCATTAAGATAGACCCATATAAGGTTTGGTAATCTCAGTTTGTTTCCTTCATAATAGACAATGGCATGAAGTTATGGGATGCACTGAATCCCGACGTAAAAAAATTATGAGTAAAATCATGAAGCAACGAGGAGAAATATGGAATGGTGGAACGAAGGATCTCGCTATTCTGCACTGGGGACTGATGTTATGTTATTAATTTCACGGTGTGCTTATATCTTCAATCTGTTTGAGATTAATAAATTATGAAATTTCTTTCTTGTAGACTGGTATTTAGCTAATTCTAGAGAGAAATTATAAGATTTTCTCGCTCTTCTTTTGTGAAACTAAAAACGTAGTTTGTTTAACATTATTTTTAGGTTCTTCATCCTTAGAATTTTACGCGTTCGAGTACGAACAACCTCTTAAAAATGTGTACACATCAGGCCCGATTTACCACAGGAAGGTTCACCCTACCGCATATGCTCTACCCATTGAATTTACGGAGTTTAACCCATTACTAATTTTTACTTAATTGCTTACTTATTTGTGAGTTTTTCATTGGAGAAGGAATAGGTCCTTTTGTTCACATTACGTTATCTTATACTGTAGATCTGTTCTAGACCTTAAATCATACATTTTATGTATGCGGCTAACCACCAGAAATCTACTGAATTTTCTACGGTGTTGTGCATTTCATCTTGAGTCAAAAATATACTTCGGCTTAGGCATATTCTCTCTTAATCTTACTCATCCTCTTATATTGTGCATAGTAGGTATTTTACGTAAACTTTATGTAGTACATCTTAAAATATATGACATCACACAACCTATATACAATGGTTCTTGAACCTAGTACGGTATTGATATTTTACTTTTCCTGCGAAATTTTAAACATTGTCCTGAATTGAGGGTTAAATCCTCCTGCGATTTTTATTTTTCTTTAGTTTTTACTTTCCAAGTCCATCCTTAACTAAAATGGCTGACAAAAATTTGTCACCTTTACTTTCATATATTGAATTATTTTGATCTTGTGATGATTCTTCTTTTTATTTCCCCTTCTCTTCGGGTGGTTGTTTCCTTTCGCCTTCCCGGTGCAGGTCTGTTAGCCTCATTCCCAAGCATACCTGCCTTCTCTTATCTAGGTAGGGATCTCTGTCACTTTCTCTCGTTTGAAACTAAAATCGTCTTGAAGCGTATAAATATCACCTTTGCTCCCGAGCTAGTGCAAAGTTGTTATACAATTTATTGAATATTTGATAAAAATATGATATATTCTTATTTAGCTTTCTTTTGATTCCATTGAATTACTGATGATGAGAATATCCATTATACTTTTTTGTATACTGATGAATTTATTTTCCATTTCTTCCTTTATTATTAGAATTAAGCAATCCCTTAAACCATATATATCTCATACAGAGACTAAACAAAAAGCCTCATTACCACATCAAGATGTTCTACATTGATTTTCAACAAAATTACAAAACACAAGCGAAGTGTTTCTGCACTTATTTCATATTCTAAGATGGCAGTAGGAGAAATTTGAATACTGCGGAGGTATTGCATTCTGTTGGTACAGCAAATTAGTGGAGCATATATGTTAGGAAAAAAAGGCTAGTGTTGCCATGTTTGCACCTTTATTGATTGTTCCTTGATTCAGACCATTGAATGAACCTGCTATAAAAATGAACAAGGTGGAGTAAAAAAATGATATGTGGGGTAGGTTGATTGACAATGGCGAGAGGACCCGATAACTGCAAGTTTGTTGAGCTCGAGTAAAAATAAAGAAAATGAACTGAGAGTGTTCTTCAGCTTGGATTGAAAATAAATTGGTGTGAAGGGTAGATGTTGACTAAAGAAAGGAAGTACTTTAGAATGTCTTCAAACAAAGTTAGAACTACTAGGAGAAGACAATGTGGGAATAGGTGTCTAAGAGTTTAAGGTTTAAGACATAAAAATGTGCCGGAGGTCCTAACAAACGGGGCCTTCGCACAGCGAAGTTATTAGCGCCCTGCGTGTGAGGGCCTTTTGTGTGCCGAAATTGAGACTATGAGCACAGCGATATACTGTCACTAAACAACGAAAACAATGTGGAAAACCGGAAAAAATAAGCAAATGTTCAACCCGACAATAGCGCAGAAAATGTTACTGTATTGAGACGATTATTTTCTTTTGTGGAGAGAAGTGCAAATTTATTTATAACATAATCACCAAACACTGTCTGTTGAGCTTGAAATGTGGTGAGATAAGGTAGGGATGTCATGGAAAGTGGATGTGGGACACCGACTCACCATGTAATATTCTGGCAGGCCATTCATCGACCCGACTGCGAATTTTTAGTGATGCGAATAAGCATGACTGAACTGCTTCTTGTCTCACGCGCATAATGTTAATACACCAACATATAAATCAAAAATTCTTTTTCGGTATCTGAAAAAAGTTACATTTTCTAACATATATGCTTTTTTTTGGTGTTTTGAAATATTTCAAAAGTAAATATAGATAAAACCCTGGCAGAAAGTTACTATTCTTAATTAATGTTGATGTTGTGTATGGTTGTGGCAGAATTAACATCCCTTAAGAAAAAAAGGGTCTGTTAAAAGTGAAGAAGCTCCAGTAATTCCTCTTGTCCTTTAACTCGTGGTCATTTCTACGATCATCAATAGCTTTTCGTTATTGATGCCAGCATATTTCCGCTTAAAGCTGAGAGAATATCATTTGTAGTGGAGCACCTCGACTGTACCATTGGAAAATACCGACATTTAAGTTTTCCAAGGTTCTTCACGGAAAACGACACTAATAACCTGGCAATTTTATACTCATGTATAATTTAATTGTCTTCATTATTTCAGGGGTTTTTGTCACTTTGTGTGGAGAAACTTCAATGTAATTACGTATGAAGTTCTACCATGACTATGTAGATATTTTAGTTTAGTTTTATTAAAGTTTATGTGTGAGCTTAAACCACTCCTTTGAGGTGTATCCAAGTTTTGAACTTGCACTAGAGAATTTGGCGAAATTCACGACGGCCAATTCGTTGCTATTAAAACACATAGTCGTCGCAAAACGTAGAGTTGGGCGTTGACATCGTTTGTCATCGTTTAAAATGCGCCACCGTTAAAAGCAGCAAGTAAAAAGGTGTCGCACTATCGACACTTCTTCTTCGTGTTCGAACAACGTCTTTCTTCCGACGTCTCCCCACAAACATGCGCCTCGACGTTTGTAAAGCTGTCCCTTTTTCCACAGTGAAATGTGGTTCGACGTTTGGAGACATCTTGACATATAAACGTCGCAATTCCGGCCAACATCGTGGTAAAACGTTTTGGACGTCGCTCTTAAGCAACTTATAAGCCGTCACAGTGAGCTAACGTGGTCGACGTTTTTGGTAAATATTGCAGCAACTTGTAGTATGCCATTCATTAACGTGGTCCGACGTTTTGGACGTCGCACTACGATATTTGAACAATACATTTCTTAAAACGTTTTCATACTCTCTCTCTTGAAACGTTTACGGGTTGTAGTAGTTCCAAAGCGTCTACAAGGCGTCGGTGGCTGTGAGAAAGGGTTCAATTTTAAAAAAAAATTTAAAATTTTAATGACAAAAAGCATTCATTTTGAAGATAATATATGAAGTAAAAAGAGTCCATGAAAGTGAAATAGCAGGTATGTGAAATAGTAAAGCAACGGATAGAGGCACCACAATGTCTGTTGTTCCCAAGCCCACAAATTAAAGTGCTAAAAACCCTACAACGTTAGAGTAAAACGGGTCCATGAAAGTGGAGAATGTTATATGAAGTAAAAATAGTCCATGAAAGTGAAGATATTATATGAGTAAAAACGAGTCATGAAAAGTGAAATAACGGTATGTGGGAATAAGTAAAGCAGGATAGAAATCGACGTCATTGTTTAAATACAAATTAAAATTATTAAAAACCTAGCAGGTAAGAAGTAAGCAGGTCCATGAAAGTGAAGATATTATATGGTAAAACAGTCCATAGAAATTTAAAATAGGTACACAAACTAATACAGCTTAACATGGAATGAAGTACACGACGTCCATTGTTCCAAATACAAATTAAAGTACCCAAAACCTATGAGAAAAACGCTAATCATAATCATGTGAGGGTGTGATATACTTAAAACAAAGACCATCAGACCATATCAATAAACAGCAACATGAATGACATCGCTAGTTTGAAGCGAGTGATAAACATTAATCATTTTTTTTCCACAAGAGAAAAAACGCTATTTTGAATATATTATATGATAAAACGATTATAGGTAAATATTCATTTTCACATACAGTTGGAACCCAAATATACATCTGGAAAAGTGGAAGTCCACCCCAGAACGGTGGTAAGAAAAATACTGTGCATACGAAGGACTTGATATAACGGGTCCATGGAAGTTATCGACGATACGAGAAAACATCCAAACATGAAGACTCTATAAGAAAGTGAAATAGCGATGTGTATAATAGTAAAGAAAAAGATAGAGAATACCAAAACGTCATTGTTCCAAATACAAATTAAAGTGCCAGATATATGACGGAGAAACGCTAATCATGTGAGGAGTGTTATATAAAAATATAAAAAGACCATCGGACCATATCGATAAACGGTGACTTGTAGACCGACGTAACTGGTTTTGAAGGAAGAGTGATAAACATTAATCATTTTTTTCACAAAAGAAAAAAAACGATGTTTCAATATATTGTGCTGAAGTAGAAATTGTGAAGTCATTACATTTTCCCGTCTTAAGATTGGAACCCAAATATCCATCTGAAAAGTGGAAGTCCCACAGGAAAATGATAAAGAAAAAATACCCCATGGTCACATACGAGCGACTTGCGATATAAACCCGATGTGGGTCCACGGAGATTATCGACAATGCAGAAAACGTCAAATAATGCCCAAGGCATCTATAAGAAAGTGAAATAGCAGTATGTAGAATAGTAAAGCAACAGATAGAGTACGTACCGGCGTCCATTGTTCCAAATACAAATTAAAGTACCCAAAATCCTTGAACAGAGAAAAACGCTAATCATGTGAGGAGTGTGATATGTCCAAAATATAAAAAGACCATCAGACCATATCAATAAACCAGCAACATAGACCAGCATCGCTAGTTTTGAAGGCATAATGATAAACATTAATCATTTTTTTTTCAGAAGAGAAAAAACGTTGTTTTGAATATATTATATGAAGTAAAACAGCCCATGAAGTCATTACATTTTCACATCTGAAGATTGGAACCCAAATATCCATCCAGAAAAGTGGAAGTCCCACCCCAGACAATGATAGAAAAATACCCCATGTCACATATAGGGACATGATATAAAATCCGGTAACGGTCCACATGGAGATTATCGACAATCTGAGAAAGCATTCAAATATGCCTGAGGCATCTATAAGAAAGTGAAATAGTAGTATGTAGAACAGTAAAGCAACAGATAGAGTACCGACGTCCATTGTTCCAAATACAAATTAAAGTACCCAAAATCCTTGAACAGATCAAGAAAAACGCTAATCATGTGAGAATTAAAAGTAAAGTTAATCTATTAACATTGCGAATAAAATTACACCGAAGTCAAAAACATTGCCTGGCCATACTCATGGCAAATTTGTCATCAAAAAATCAAAAAATTAAAAAGACTGCCCTCATACGGGGAAACCAGTCTTGAACGTTTAATTTACAGAATTCAAAAATATTACTTAAAGGTCCAGCACAGTAAAATAAACTAAAAGCAGCCCAATTAACTGGGCCTGTTAAGCAAGAAAAACAAATTAACCAAACTAATCCTCTGTTGGTTCCTCCACGATTCGGCACCATCCTTCGGAAGGTCCAGGATCGCTAGGTGCTACCTCCACATGCATGCCACGGCTCCCCTCCTGAAGGCCCGAATGCTGGCCGGATTTTTCCGAGCTTAGACCCGCCGGACGGGTGCATTCTTCCTCTGTTTGGGCCTCCTCGCGGAAGACCACAGTGACTACAGCTGTGATTCGCGGGCGGTTGAGAGTGCAATCAAAGGAAAATTGCGCAGTGCGCGTCGTGGGAGAAGGTGAACTAGCGGTGGGGAAGCCAGGAGCAGGGGAATCCATACGGTGGCCAGATGCCACAAGCCGACCCCGCCCACTCCTAGTATTTGGATATCGACCTAAGTAATAATCACTGGACTGGTCGGAAGTCATCTCTGTTGAGGTGCTGGAGGGAGCGCGCCGGGATTGACCTCTAGTGCTCCCCCTGCGGCAACGCATCCTATGACGCACGCGAGGCATGGGTGAAATCTCAGGCGCAGTGGGCACAAGAGACAAAGAAGCAGAATTCCAATTAACAGAGGAAGACAGACAGAGACAGAACCGAGAGAAATGGAAATATGCATCAAAGTCTAGGTAGAAGTTCCGCTGGCCACTTCTCCTTATCGTCACAGTTACCAGGCAGTGTAATCCAGCAACCGGCTTGTCTGAAAAACCATGGCTAAACGCCATTTTGTATGTCGACCCGTCTGCAATGCAATCAAAGGACGCCCGTCATAATGAATCTCTGATCATTAATAATGAGAGCCGAAGGCCGGACCAAATTGGAGCGTGCGGAATCGCTCAGAGGAGTGGAGGTCCGATCTTGAACAGTGTTAAAAATTAATTAATGTAGATTTGATGTGAAAACTTAATTGAACAACGTTAAATGTTAATGCGATTGATATGAAATCGCCATATCCATGTCCCATCACCTTAAACGCCATCGAATGCACCCGCAGCCGGGAGCAGGGCAAGTTTTATTGAGGACACGTGGCAGAAATTGATTGGAGCGGATCTTTGTTTGGGCCGCTCGCCCAGTGGAAATCCGGACCCGTAAAATATTAGGGCGAATTTGATAAGAAATTCGCGTCACAAAATTGGCCGACGTCAGCAGGCTATTTTGGAACGCGAATTTGGTTTGAATTATGGTTTATCGCCATTTGAAGTCCGGCGGGCTCGACTTAAGAACAATTTTCTTATAAAATTTGTGTTGGTTTTCTTTGATAATACACATATTAAAATCCCGCTTAATAAAGAGACAAAATTGTTTTGCTTTCGGAACCTGACCCGAGGATTGGACATGAGTTAACAAACAAAAGGATAGCGGAACGAGACATGCACCCGTGGTCAAGCCCTCTACCAAAACCACGAGCGGAATCACAAAAGCGGGTTGCCCATATCGCACCGCTTTTGCGGAGTAGGCGGTATTTCCTATTCGCGAGCGATTCCATAGGGAATGCGACACGTGGAGAAGTGACCCCCGGAAAACCACCGTTTAACCCGCGCCATCGCACGTTAAAGCCCGACGTTGGAAGCCGAGCGAAATTGCCAAGAGTCGTTGATTTGGAGAAGGGCCATCGGACGGTGGTCGCACGTTGAACTTGCTCGGAGGTTAACTAAGGTGTGCGAAGGATAGCCAGGTACGATACGAGTGTTTGATTGGTTATTGATATATATAGGTGGGGCCGGAGTATAATGAAATTGTTTAATTAAACGATTGGCGGATAATTAGCATAAGTATGGAGCGTGATTGTTGTAAGGCTGGGTGGTGAAATATAGAGCCGAAAGTTCATTACAAGTTATTTATTTAAAAAGAAACGTGGAGTATAAATACAAAGTGTTGAAAGTTAAACATTGGTTATAAGGATTGGAGATAATATAAAGTCGGGAATATAAATTAAAGTCCAACCATTGTGGATAGTATTTATTTATCAAATTCTACGAATTTGATAAATAAACCCGAAGAAAGAAGAAGTCAATTAAGACTCAGGCTGGAGGAAAAGAACGGGGTACACCAAGGGAAAATGCTGACACAGCGATTGTAGACACACCGGCTCTCCTTGGGGGTCCAATTTCAGTTTTGTTGCGTCACACGATGATCTCTCTTCTCTGGCATTTACTTGTATTGAAGATCACTATTCTAGGAATAAGGAGTTATTTTCTCCAAAAATAACCCTAGCCAAACATTAACAATGCATCAAGGATATCTTTCTATGCTTCATAAGTACATATGTTCTACTTCTAAATCATGTCTTGGAAGTGGTTGTTTTGCTGGAAATTATTCACCAGTTGGTTTCATACCAAAGTCTTTTTCACATTTTCGGCATCCAATACATGAAAAAGATAATGGTTTAAAACAACATAAATATTTGAAATTTTGCAAGAATTGTCTGGCACACTTTGAATATAAATTTTGAAGTCAAGTGCATGATGCTGTATAGGATCAAGTGTCATTTTGAATACCAAATGTTTCACAAAAAACTTCTCAACATGCTACCCTGCGGTAAGGATTAAATGACAATATTGCATCAACTATTTCCATAATAAAAGTGCACCTCGGCCATAAGACTAAACAACTACAAATGTTGTAGATCTAACAAGACCACACAATCAAATGTATTCCACAAGGCCAATACTGTATGAAAAATGAAAGGAGTTTGCAACCAAAAATACCTTAGGCAACTAATTCAATTAGATACACCAAACCATCGGCAAAAAGGAAAACCAGCCTACTCAAAAGGCAAGCGTTTACCTCCTTTGACAAAATTTTGAGTTCCGAAACAAGGGCCTTTATTGTCTTGTCAATGCCCCTAGTAATTTGAATGGGGTTTGCACCTGCTGCAACAACCTAAACAAAAGGTTTCATTTCAAATTATTTTCCACAAATTTAAGATACAACCATTGTCAGTTTTGTATTTCCTAACAAGCTCATAAATTTTGACAAAAGAACCAAATTTTTTTATACCTGATAGCAATTTTTTCACTCAAAAACTATCTTAGACTCAATAAACCCAACCCAAAACTAAAAAACCAAACACCATAAGACCCTACAAAAATGAATAGATGATCTTAATCCAGTACTATCGAAAAAAAGTTACCTTTACACCCTCACTTATTAAACCCTGTGTTGTTGAATTTTAACTTCAACTGCTGCAGCAGAAGGATGGATGCAGCAGCAACATTTTTTTTTGGAGGTTGCTTGCATGCCATCCAGAAATTTAATTCAACATTTAAAATTCCTGCAAGTTTTTTTTGTAGACGGCCGCAGCCATATTTATGTACAGGATTGTATTTAAACACAACAACCAGCATTAACGCAATTCACCAACCAGAAATTAAACAAACAGAAATTTACCCGACAGTTTTGTAAATTCAAAAGGAGGACACGTGGAGCATTAATATTGGATCGCATGAAATTGAAGGGAATCTGAAAACCTGAAAACCGGACCCGAATTTTTATAGGGCACATTGGATTGAGAATTCGAGTTAAAATTAGGCAGATGTCAGCATCCCATTTTGGAACGCGAATTTGGTTTGAAAATCAATCTATTTAGACTTTTTAAGTCCGACGGAAAGGGTTCTTTAATGTTTTGATAGTTTAATATATACATATGTTATATATATATCATATGCGAAATGAAAGGTGGGCCATAGAATTTAGTTTTAATTTTATTTTTTTTAAAAGAGGGTTTATTATAATATGTTTTATATGTTCAGGCATATAAAAATAAAAAGGTCGAAAAAGCTTGGTAGTTTTTTTTATAGACAGTACGTAAATTTTTTATTACATAGCAGTGTGTAAAAAGTGAAAAACTGAGTGTAACTTTTAAGTGTGTATGCACAGCAGTGCGAAAGGGAAAAACACAGCAGAGTTTTTTAGAGAGAGAGTATGTTTGTTTTGAACAGACAGTGAGTTGGTTTTATGCACTGCGTTTTGTAGCAGTCATAATTTTGTAATCCCTCTCAGTGAGGAAGTAGTGTAATAGTTTTTTTTTTTGAGTTATTGAAGGGAATAGAAGTTTGTTTTCAAAGTATTGAAACTCTGTCTCCTGTCAAAGAAATTTTTATTTTCTGTGTGTTAGAGGAAGAGAGATTTATGGGTGGTTCTTATGAATCAACCAACCATTCAGAACATGCTCATCAATCCAAACCATAAGTATTATGTGACAATAGTCAAGCAGGCACTGAATTGGATTTCTGAAGCTATGTTAGAGATACCCTAAACTCTCACTGAAAATAGGTGAAATGTGGCACCACTCAGAGATTTACATGTGCCAATTGGTACAAGTGGTATACAATTGGCATGCTCAAACAACGAGGTGATGCAGGAATGACATGAGGGAGAAAATATCAGAAAAGCCCCAAATCTAGAGAACTAAAGCTCATCACCAACCTGAGATTGACAACTTTACATGATGTAACCTATGAAATCGTAAATGGAGAAATCATAGTAACAATAAGTAACCTATGTAACAATAAAGTCGGATTCATCCTGGGAGTGGTAATGGGAGAAATCATAGTGAACAACAGGAAACATGCAGAGTTGCTTACAATCAAATAGATGAAAAAACACATACAAAAAACCTATATAATAATCATGAACAAGCTTAATATTGAATTATGAACTGTAAAGGAACTTACAAAATGTGACATTACGAACTTGGTCAAGCGCACAAGCAAAAATATCCTGGACATGACCCTGGTTGACAAGTTGTATTGCTCATGATGCAAGAGGATTTGTACCTGCACTGCCAAGTCAATCAAAATCCATCATTATCTATGCAATAAATACAAGTAATTGATGTAGTATTTTTTACTCTAAGATGCATTCTTATGATAATGTTAGAACATATGTTGAAAATGTCAAAACATACATGAATAAGCTCCTCTTCGTTTCAAGAACAATTTATTGGAGTCGCATGAACTTGGAACAAGCCTCCCACGATCTGAAAGAGTAGCAACTAAGTCAACGGTGACTTTTTTGTTGCTACGCTGGATCGAGGGAGGTTTGCTCCAAGATTAAATTGCTCCAATAAATTATTCTCTACTAAACAGGGCCAACCACGTGAAGGTGGAAGCTCTTATGGCCCCTCCCCCTCCCCTCACATCACTCTCAATTCCCCAATACCCAATCTATATTTCATTTTTTACTTTCATGAGCATAAAAAAAAATATTCAATAACTAATAAAAAAACAATTCAACAAAAAGTACGCAAGGAAACATTGCAATTAATGCTTGACATAAATAGTATGATAAATGAGTTTTTTATATAACGCAAAAAAACGTTCCAAGTATGGTAACGTTTGTCTTATAATAATACAATATTTTACATTGTCAAATTTTCTTTTTCTTCTTCCTATTTTTAAAGCTCCTAATTACATCATCAATATCATCGTGCTCTGCTCCTGTTTCGTGCCTTTCAACCCGCACTGCTGACCTAGTTGCGTATTCACGATGTATGGGCTCATCCAGTGACGGGGCATCGCCTACAAAAACAGATAATATTAAATTTTAATTGTCAGTTTTTAAATATCATTGAACTAGTTCGGTAATATTAATAAAAAAAAATTGCAATGAGATTATTTACCTGGTGCACCGGTTGTCGCCGCTGACCTAGTTGCATTGTCACGATGTCTGGTCTCATCCAGTGACGGGGCATCGCCTCCAAAAACAGATAATAATTAAATTTTAATTATCGGTTTTTAAATATCATTGAACTAGTTCGGTAATATTAATAAAAAAAATTGCAATGAGATTATTTACCTGGTGCACCAGTTGTCGTCGTTGGGACTGTTGCCCTGTCTTCCTCTCTGGTGGTAAGATCCTCAAGGGAAACATTCTCTGTCATTTAAACAAAAAACGTTATAAGGACAATCATCAAGGTATAATTAGAAAAAATTATAAGTGGAAATTAATTACCGTCACGGCCCTCACTGATAGCAGCATTGTCGGCCTGGTCCCCACTACAATGATCAGGTTGCACGAGAGGATCATCTACATATGGCTCTAAAACTGGGTTATTTACCTCGTCGGTAGTGTTGCTCCCCTGATTTAAACAAAGTTGTTAGACATTAAATTTATGGACGAAAACAAAAATATTGAAAGGTTAATGTTTTACCTTATCAGGCATTGTAGATCTTGGGACTGCCCCAAGCTTCTGCGACGTTCAACTACAGCTTGATAGCCAAAACGGAAAGCAATATTTTTATCTTCCTCTGTAGTTATTGTTCCAAAGTCATCACCCTACATTATATATGATTGTGTATTTTCAATCATATCTGATAGGATTACAAAAACGTTGGAAGGCGATACAATTAATTATAAGATTTTTAGCTACTTAATTACAATTCTTGCAGCTAATTTCAAGTAGCCACCCTGGCCTAGCTTGTGATGGCCCTTTTTCTCAATCCTAGCTTTGGTTGCCTTTGAGGTGTCAGGCAACCTAGAATCAAAATATTGAAGTCAGATATGACGTAGCACACTTTTATTTTATACATAAAGAAAATTAAAGCTATTGAATTAAAGTTGTAATTTACCTTGCGGGTCCAGTTGGCATTTTTCCTTCTTTCTTTGCCCTTTTCTCTTTTCCGTCATGGATGAGTGCTCTCCACTCACTCTCTGAAACTGCGAGAGTACGCTCATATCTAGGGTTAAATTGCAATTGCGTCCTATAGGTGTCCCTGGTATATTTCAAATATTTGCCGGCTACCTGAGCCACCGCTTTTCTGTCAAATGTGCCGACCCCAAAAAGGGCTTCTAGATAATCTAGAAGTTCTTTTTTCGGGTTGGAATTCTGGGAATTCCACCCTGTACGTATGGTTGGGCCAAAAATTACCAACGCATGGCTCTCCAGAATCCTGTAGAACTCATTGTTTCCTACACAGAATAAAACCCAAAGAAAAAGAAGATATTATCATTAATTTAAAAATAAAAATCATGATAAATATGTTTTAGATAAAGTACATGAAATAGTTAAAATATTAAAATTTAACTGGGAGTTGTACATGCTTTATAGGGACACCCTCATCGTTCACCAACAACGTGCCATTAATGGTCCCTGTGGAGCTGACACGTGTAGCTCCAGGAAACGCAATAATGTAGTTGGCCATATCGGCCTCATCATTGCCAACACGTTCAGCGGTTGGCTGGGTGTCTGCTTGGGCAGGGTGTGTTTCTTGGCTAGCACCTAAAGGAGTAGAAGGTGTACGAGAGGGTTGTTGGGCAATCTCTTGCCCTTGTGTCCCACTACCACCAACACCGAGTTCAGCAAGTGCCAGAAAATGCTACATACAAAAGAACTTTTTCTTAGTTTAGTCAATGTAAAAATTAAAAATCAAACTATCACAATTCATCTCATGCAGAACAAAAAAAAATATCCTTTTGACTTTTTATTATTACCTGATATCTATTTAGCTACCTCATAAGATGTTGTATCCTCTCTTCTGTTTCAGGTGTTTGAGGCGCGTCTATCAAAGCATTAAATTCCGACCTTGCATCTCGTGCCTTTTTTTGCAACAACAACACTGGAGATAGGGATGAAGAAAGCTCTTCCTCAAAGAGGGAATCATCAGGTGTACCATGGCTAGGTGTCTGCATATTTGAACAAAATTAATATTATTTCAATTATGTAAATAACTAAAATACCTAAAGATAGAGCAATGCTGGCACTTTACATGTTCTTCCGCTGGCCTCTTTCCGCGATCATCCTGTCTCGGGGTTGTTCCTGCACTGCTCTGATCAGTCTGCCACATTGCAATAAAATTATAAATGTAAAAACTAGAAAACAATATCTAACTTGAAAACACAAAATGAAAACTGAAATAATTTCTAATAAGACACCGGAAGACAGAGTTAGAGTTTCAAATATGCCTTGCATTGAATTCAGTCCTGAAAACATGTCATTGCACATTAAGGCACCCAAACATTCAATCCACAAATGATATATTTAAGTAGGCTTCTCCTATTCTGGGAAAACACCATACCTATAATGCATTCACTTGCATGTATAAAGGGAAAGGAAAACATGTTTTCATACAACGGTGACAAAGGCATCTTGGGGAAAGGTATCTTCACTTTTATTTATGTTGTTCACCCACACCACTCTCGTGTTTTCACTAATCCTGTTTTGTCATTTTTGGATTCAAATTAAGTTAAGGCCTTAAGTATTTTTTTGACCTTTCGGTGTAGTTTTTATAAGTGGCATGTATGGATTTTCCATTAATTCTGCACTTTTTCTCTTCATGCGCATGTTTCCCTGGAAATCAAATGCATGATTTAGTCCCATACATTTAACAAGTTGTTGGATCAACTCCATAGGAAATATCATGTTTCCTATTCAATCAAAATTTATCTCAATTAGGGTGGGTAGGAAGGTTTTCCCTTTGTATTAATAGGGCACTTCTAGCTTGCATTTTTATTATATCTTTCAAATTTAGTGTCGTTTCAATTAGGGCATGATTTTTTGCAACTTTCAAGGTGAGAATGAACAAAGACAAATTTTTGTGATGGATGACTGTATATGACTCCATGGCCGGAGGAAAAGGCACTAATCTACTTCTTCAAATATCTATAGTTCTCATTCACCTCATACGGAGATGGTCCCTGATTTTGAGCCAAATGTTGCAGCAAAAAGTTCCCCCCTCCATAATTTGATATTCAATGGAAATTTCTTAAATTGATGATGGGGCATGATTATGGAACATTGGCACATACATATGTAATGGAATTCCAAGATCATGATATATGTTTGCATATGTTTATGGAAATTTTCCACCAAGTCCCTGGAGGTGGGAGCGAGGGGGCGAGGGAGCGCGGGAGCGGCCTATGCAAAAGCTCCCTACCAATTTTCAGGAAACGTGGGGGGACGTCGGGGTCATAAAAATTATAAAATTTAATATTTAAAATGTAACTATATTTTTGCAAGGAATGTATATACGGTCATCATACACTTGCATCATGAAAGATAAATCATAAATGATAAAATTACAAATCGATGAATGATGAATCATATAATTGAAACAAATTTAAAAGTTAAAAGTTAAAACATACATCATACAATCATGCATGTAAGTTTGTAAGTTTGTAACTATATAATCATTAATGTAACTACTAACAATGTACAATGAAAATAAAGTTTAAGATATCATATGACATATTATATCAAGATTCAAAATAGAGTTTAAACTGAAGTTTACAACTCAAGTCTGAAACATAAAACTTAAACGCAAATAAGTTATATCTGAAACATAAAACATAAAACATAACATATGAATATCAAATGATATCATCATAATGATAAATGAGCATAAATGCTCAAGTTAATGCCCCACTAGTCTATGCATCCAACTTCTGCACGAATATATCAAGATCAACCATGTCACCATCTGAATCAGAATCACTTGGATTCTCAAATATGCTAAGTGGCACATCAACTTTTAACACGAAACCATAAACTAAAAGGGGCAGTGAGGGGACGTGAGGGGGCGTGAGGGAAACATCCCCTAGAGTTCCCCAAGACCCGGAGCGCGAGGGGGCGAGGAATCTAGACCCCTAGGTGGGGCGAGACCATGTGTAACTAGTTTTATGGAGGTGGTGGAGCAAAAAGAGCTCAAATAGAGCTTAAATTTTTCACATAAAAAGGATTGTGGGCTTGACTAATGGTTCCATTTAAAAAATGATATCTAGACAGAGAATAAGTGTAGCATGCAAACATGCATTGAAAATCCATCTGAGTTTGCATTGTATTACTTATGATGGATTCAAATTTGGGTTTCAAAATGCCAGGTTATGGCATGATTTTGTAGAGAAACCCTTAGTTGGATTCTCATGTTGGTTTAATTTATATTTTAAGTTTGTTTTGCAGTCTTTGGGTGAAAGTAACTCATGAACTAGGTTACCAATGTGTAACAATCATATTTCAAGAATAAAGTTGTGATTTTTTTATATTATTATTATTATCTATTAGCTACGAGTATTGACACCTAATGCCTGGAATTTTGACATCTTGATAGCATGAATAATTTAGAAAATGTTTCTAGTAATGTTAACATAATAACTATCATTACGTGTCTTCACTTTTGTCACCATAATAGACCTGTGATATGGACTCATCACACAACTTCATATGCTATGTCCCAACAAGTTCAAACTGGTTGAACCTACCTCATAGTGTGGTTATTAAGGACAAGTTGCTTGATATATAACTCGATAGCATAGACCACGTTGCGGTTCTAAAAAGAATCCTCAAGTGTCAAAAAAACTTCACAATATGTTCTACTATAAAGCCTTTTGGGATACCTGAAATAATATATGTATCATTGATGACTTTTAAAGTATGACAAGATCCAAAGGGAAAGGAAATCAATGGAAGAGTGATCCACCAATGAGAACCTAGAATTTAGCATCGGATGAGTTAGAGTCTAGGAAATTGAAACCCTATAATTTTAATTAGTGATGAAGGACATCACATAGGTAATTATATTTTCATGTAGAATAATCTGTTAATTCAAATTTAAACTACATAATATGAAAGGCATACCATAAATTTTTTCACGTAAGTCCAAACAACCTATAAAAAGGGAAAACCTTCTTTTTCCATGGGAAATAATTTACCTTTCCTTTTTCAAGACAATCTAAATCACAAAAAATATGAACTATACTGCACACATTCTTGGATAATGTGAAAGTGGAAAAAGAATACCCTACACAAGTGATGCACACATGTACATTTGAACACTAATAGATTTTTGTAGTTGAAATGCAATGCTTGTTTTCATTTAAATGTAGGGTTTTTAAAGCAGGGAGAAATAATGGTTGCCAAATTAATAAGCGTTTCTTTGAGAAAAATTTAAATCTTGTATTGGGTGATGAAGATAATAGAGGGTATTGAATCTTGATTCTTGACATCTAGAGAGAACCATACAGCCTAACACAATCCAATAGAATTGACCAAGAAAACCCAAATAGAGTCAACCCTACTATAGGAGGAAGGTCCTGCAGTAAGAACTTACCATTTTGCAAGAGCTGAGGGCGAATGTTGTTGGGGCGAGGGCGGCGGCGGCCGAGATGGGGGGCAAGACGTGCACGGGGCGAGGGGAGAGATGCGGGGCGAATGTTATTCTGAAAGAGGGCGAGGCGAATCCGGGGCGAATGTTGTTCTAGAGCTCGGGGCGAATGCTGTTCTGCAAGAGCTCAGGGCGAATGCTGAAGGCGAATGTTGTTCTGCAAGAGCTGAGGGTGAATGCTGAGGGCGAATGGTGTTCTGCAAGAGCGGAGGGCGAATGCGCGCGTGATATCAGACGTTAATGTAGCACACATGTACATTTGAACACTAATAGATTTTTGTAGTTGAAATGCAATGCTTGTTTTCATTTAAATGTAGGGTTTTTAAAGCAGGGAGAAATAATGGCTGCGAAATTAATAAGTGTTTCTTTGGGAAAAATTTAAATCTTGTATTAGGTGATGAAGATAATAGAGGGTATTGAATCTTGATTCTTGACATCTAGAGAGAACCCTACAGCCTAACACAATCTAATGGAATTGACCAAAAAAACCCAAATAGAGTCAACCCTACTATAGGAGGAAGGGCATGCAGTAAGAACTTACCATTTTGCAAGAGCTGAGGGCGAATGCTGTTCTGCAAGAGCTGAGGGCGAACGCTGAGGGCGAATGCTGAGGGAAAATGCTGTTCTGCAAGAGCTGAGCGCGAATGCTGAGGGAAAATGTTGTTCTGCAAGAGCAGAGGGCGAATGCGCGTGTGATATCAAACGTAGCTATTGCGACAAATACGAAACATTTTTATGTAGCGCGCATATAAGTTTAGAATTTTTATGTAGGGCCCATATAAGTTTGGTATTTTTATGTAGCGCGAAAATAACTGTCGCTATACCGACGGCGGAAAAGGCGTCGCTATTAGGACGGTGCCTCCAAACGTCGCAATGGCGACACCTAGACATTGTGTCACAGTTGCGACGTTTAGAGTCGTCTCAATAGCGACGCTTTGGGCCATGGTGTCGCAATTGCGACGTCTTCCTTTAAACGTCGCAATTGCGACACTTGTTTAAGTGTCGGTATTGCGACACTTTTCTATAGACGTCGGTATAGCGACGATTTCGGGCGGGATGGAAAAAATTTGGGAAAATTTCCGACATTTGGTCAAAAGCGTCGGAAACAGGTGTCGGAATTTCCGCCAAATGTAGTAGTGTCGGCCTGTAAATGTTCCAATATTTTTAGTGTGGGACTAGTTGTAATTTTATTAGGAATATTGAACACATTCTGTATGTGTTATTTTTCTTTTGGTGCATTTTGTAACTCAACTCATGTTTTCTAGTTTTGGAAATCCATATTTATATATACATATCTTATGGATCTTGCCATTCTTGAACTACTGTTTAAGAAGTTTATAGCTATGGTGATTCTCCAAGAAAATTATTTCGTCAAATTTCCATTTAGTCTTGTTTTCTTTTAAAGTTATTTTTGTTCAAACCCTTTTCCCTTTTCGTAGGTTATTATGATAGAGGTTTTCTCAGGAGTGTGGCAAGGTTTCTATTTTTAAAATAATACAACAATTTTTTTCTTACAACATTAAATTTAACAGGTTCAATTTATTACGAGGAAATGAATTCTCATGAATAGTTTTTTTTTTTTTTCATGATTCAATATTACATGTTTCTCATGTAATCCTCATGGTTGATTATTTCCTCTAAATTGTTTGAATAAATTTTCCTTTGTATTTTGCATATTTGGATGTATTGTGTTATCATTTTTCCTTCATTTCTGTCTTATAGATGTTAAACATTATGCTTTAGATACTGTGAAAATATATAGATAACTTTTGTCAAGTAATGTATTCTTTGAACTCAAAGTTTTAATCTAGAAACTCTATAATTCATGGCACGATATCAGCCTACATAGGACCCACGTTGGTTACTCCCGCTAGGGTCTTAAAAATATGCTACCCCTTTAACAATTAACACAGTCTTTAAGCTTAGAAACAAATAATCCTTATCTAGTGCAGAACGATTTAATTTTTTTAGCATAAGAAATTTCGAGAGTACACTTATCTAGTCATTATTTGAATTTTCCCTCAACCATTACAACTTAGATACCTGTTTTTCCATAAATCCTAAAGAGAATAGCAATTGAACTCTTTTTCCAGATGTTTAACTATTTTATCTTGAAACTCATAACATCACAATTTTATTTTAAACTTATATTTTTTACTCTGTTATGAGATTATGATAATTATCTCAAATTAAATCAAAATAATGGTAGCCCCCCAGCCATGAGAGATTCATTGGTATCCTAAGCTCCCCTCCTGCTCCTCACTAGAGTGGAATTTAATAGCAATTCTCCTGTAGAAAGACCTCAATACTCTTGTCCACTCTCTTCTCCTATTTCAAGTTGTAGAGTTCCACTGGTTGCTAACCAGCTCTCGACCTCTCTCACCTTATAGCCAACTTGTTGTTCTTTTCTCTTTTCACCTAACCCCTTCTCCTCTCTGGGATTTCCTTTTTATCCTCAGAGGAGAAGGTAGTTGTGAATAACTACTTCATTCCACCTACTCTGGAATCTTGGAAAATTTACCCATCAGTTATGGAAAAAAAACCATAATGTAATTCTTTATTCAAAAAGAAAAAAAAAATTCCATGTTCATCAACATATTAACATACTCGTTAATCCCTTTTGACCTAGAAGTCAAATGTAATTTTATTTTTAAAATAACATAAATAAATTAACTTGGCTGTTAGATCTGCCCCTGCTTGAGGAAACCACCTTCCTCGGTGTTTTACTCCATCCCAGTAAATAACTCTTGATAAGTTTCTCATACAAATCCTTCATCTTCCCAAGTAGCCTCTTCCAGGCCAAGGTTCTTCCACTGCACTTTAACTTGGGAGATGGCTCGCCTCCAGAGCGTTATTTCTCTCTTCTCGAGAATAAATTTAGGCTCTACCAGAAATTCTCCCTCTGGTTCGACCGAAAACAATAAAAAATTTAGTTAATTAATTAAATATTCATTGCTTTTCAGAGGACCTAGTATTAATTACAACTTACCTATATGTTTGGCCAATGTATTACATGCTTTGGGTCGTTCACATATCGTTTCAGTATGGATACTTGAAACACATTGTGCACCTGTATATGAGTAGGTAATGTCGGCCGATAGGCCACCGACCCCACTCTTTCCGCATGGAGGCCTCGCGCAGCGAAAAAATTTTTTTTGACAGTATTCAATGATATTTTTACTCATAACAGGCCAAAAGTAATATTTTCTTATTCATGTTAACATTTTCTGGTAACCAGGGTGTCCAGAATAAGAGCTTCGGTGATACTCCTCTAATATCAGCTCTTTTAATCTCATTTACTCTGGAATGTATATATTTCATCAGTAAATCAGTAACTGTTCATCACTAATCTTATAATCTGATTGTTTTCCTTGATTATCTTCTTCTTTTGTTTACTGCCATAAAAACTTATATTCAAGATCCTTTTTGGCAACCTCCTTCACCTATTCCTGGAACTTAAATTCCACATAGTTAAAGTATAGTTCATATGCATAATGAAATTTCATACTTAAGGCATCGGCAACACGGTTTTATTTTCCTTTAACATGTTGAATTTCGAAATCAAATTTTCTCAGGAATGCATTCCACCTTTCTTGGCGAGCATTCAAGTCATCTTGGTTAAAATAACTAGTCAAGATACTATGGTCTATCTTCAGCACAAACCTTTTTCCCAATAGGTAGTTCCTCCATACCTTGAGTGTGTGCACCACCGCGGTCAACTCTAGATCGTATGTGGAATATCGATGTTCATGATATTTCAACTTCCTAGATTCATATGCCACGAATTATTTGTTTTGTGATAACACTTCTCCCACTCCTTCCTTGCAAGCATCGGTGCAAACCTCAAACTCCTTATTCATATTTTCCACCTTCAATATGAGAGTTGTAGTGAGCAGTTGTTTTGACCGTTAAAAGCTAGTCTCTCATTCATTAGTCCATTTAAACACTTGTCCTTTTTGCTGCAAGGAGGCTATGGGAAAAGCAACTTTAGAGAATCCGATAATATCCAGCCAATCCCATAAAAGAGCATATGTTTGCTATCTTTTTGGGTACCCTTGATTCTATAATAGTATTTATCTTTTCAAGATCTACTTCTATACATTCAGCAGAAATAACATGGCCTAAATACTAGATATGTTCTTTGTAAAAATCGCATTTACTGAATTTGGCATAAATTTGATGATCTCTCAACGTTTTTAATACCATTCGTAAATGTTCTTTATGTCCCTTTGTGGTCTTTGTGTATATTAATATATCATCAATGAATATCAGCACAAATTTATCGAAAAACACATGAAAAATTCCATGCATCAAACTCATGAATGTTGTTGGTGCATTGGTTAATCCAAACGGTAACACCATGAATTCATAATGCCCGTATCAGGTATAGAAGGTTTTTTTATATATGTCCTCATCTTTTATCCGTATTTGATGATACCCAGATCTTAGATATATTTTTGAAAATATAGTTTTCCCCTTTATTTGATCGAAAAGATCATCTATCTGTGGCAGTGGGTATTTGATCTTAACAATCAATATGCTAAGTTTTATATAATCAATACACATTCAAATCATACCATCCTTCTTTTTCACGAACGATATTTGTGCCCCCGAGGGAGACACACTAGGATGAATATATATATTTTACAACAATTCCTATAGTTGCATTTTCAACTCAGTCAATTCAGGTACAATCATTCGGTATGGTGCTTGTGACACTAGTGTTTCCCCTAGCATTAATTCGATGGTAAAATCGATATCCCACTTTAGAGGTAGTCCCGATATGCTTTCCGGAAACACATCCATAAATTCTTGCACCACTGCTATATTTTCCATCATAGGGGTCTTATCTTTAGAATTGACGAATCCCACTTGAATAACATAAATTTGACATCCTTTTCTAATGCATCTCCCCACCTGAGATGCATTAATGGGACATAACTGAAGTGGTTTCTTAATTCCTTGCAATTCTTGGCGAGTTTCATCTTCAGACTTATAGTAGATGATTTTATCCTTGCAGTCTACCAATTACCAATGCACTTCCAACTAATCAATTCCCAGTAATATATCATAGGAGCCTAAATTTAGAATATTCAACTCCACCTTTATCTGCTGGTTTCCAACTTCTAGAGGACAGTTGAAAACTTTAGCATTAACTCTTCTCTTTTCCCCACTGGCCAATTGTACCATGCATGGATTTTTAAATATCTAGCTCTGCAAGTTACATTTTTCTACGGTCTGAGAATTTGCATAATTTAAACTGGCACGAGGATCAACCAAAATAAAAATAGTTTGGGAATACAACTTACCTTCCAGTTCTATCATGGTCGGATGGTAGTCTGCTTGTCGCATTTATTCTTGGTATGTTTCGTGCAACATTCCCCACCGTGGATGCCTCTTGTGGATTAGGTGTGGTTTCATTTCACCCACTGTGAGGACAATTCTTATAATAATGTGCCTCACCACATCCCCAGCACTGTAATGGCAGTTTTTGGATCTACCCATGATCTGGTCTATTGGATGCTTTAGAGGGTCGCTCTTTTGTTTTCAACTTGTGTTTCTGCTAGTTTTTTCCATGCTGTCTATTTTTTGTATTTCTTGTAGGATTTCTATGATTACCAGATCTACTGCTTTTAAACTTTGGAATACTTTTCTGCCCTTTCTTCGGTGGCCAACTCCTAGCAGCTTCTCCTTTTACCTTGGACTACTGATAGCACATACGTGCTTTTTGAATCACCTTTTCCATAGAATTTGGATTCACAAATTTGATCCCCTCCTTCATATGAGCAGGTAGGCTACTCAAGAATCGTTGTGATGCAGGGATTCTGGGTTAAATCAAAATCATAGCATATAAACACAAAGTTCTTCACTCAGCATGAAAATTTTCAATTCTTCATTAAACATAACAACGGATGCTACTCAAAATATGCATAAAAATAAAGAGAGCCATACAGTAAAAAAAACACTGATATTAAAACAGAAAAGCGCTTAGGCCAAATATTACATTGGGTGGCCTCTTGTATCTCATGCCCTTCAACCCATCTTTCTAATTCTCTGCACTCCTCACTTCACACTCTCTTAGTATTCTCACCCTCATAAGCTACCTTTTTTATACATAAAACTAATTTGTTCCACTCCATAACTTTCTCCTTATAAATCTCAACTTAAAATATAATTTAAATTAATCTTATTTTGGACCCAACTAAGTCCCGTTTATGGAATTCCTCATCCCTAAACTATCTCCCTAATCAACCCCACTCATATCCTTATTTATTTAAGGGATATTTACAAAAAATCCTCACATTTATAATTTCTCTCCTAATTTATTAAAATTAAGCAATTTAATTAATAAAATAATTAAAATGTCTCACAGCCCTTATTACATAATTGAATAATGAAAATTTGGCTTGGATCCTCCTACATCAGACTCCCCAAGTAGAGAAGTTTTCATAGACTCCTGTCTATGAGGTCTGTCCCTTTTCTGTAATACTGCGACAGCCACAAGTCCTGATGACTTGCTCCCTCCAGGATTCCATACTCTGTTCTGTTGCTGGTCCTTCGAAGTATCAACTCGATTTGATAACTCATCGTCCACTCTGTCGATCGGATTCCATCGGCTTCTCCAACACTTTCTTTCGCCAATTCCTCGGAGTAATTCCTCTTTGTCGAACTCTGTCATCTCCAACTGAGATGAATACTCAAATTTCTGCAATGGAAAATAATCAAGAACTCTTTCTTGAGTACAACTAGCAACAAATCTCTCGTCTAGTGTTGTACCTTCATTCACCAACAAACTGTTAGTTTTAAAAAGGTAAGACCTTTCGGTCTCTTTTGATGCTTCAGGCATCAATCTCCCATCATCGAATTTCTGGACTTCAATAGGTTTTGTTTCGAACTGCTGGCTACTTCCATCTTCATCCTGCTGATTCACTATTTCCTTTATGCCCTTACATACACAACTTCCTTGCTACTTTTGGTCTTCCATCTCAATGCCAAATAACTTCTGCTCGATTTATCTGATTTCGACATCATATCTGATAATGTCATTTTTTGTACCTACAGTTACATCATTATTTGAAAATTTATAACATTCATTCAACTCCATAAATGTTAAAAATATTCCATCTCTACCATGCATAGTAACTGTAATTTCTTTTGGATCAGATTTTGCAAGTTTTTCTTCTCCATCAAGTTCCTTCAGCCACCGTTCCAAGAATTCGATTTCCCTATGAAATCTTTTCAACACTTCATCAATACCTTCACTCTTCCTCTGGAAATCTTCCTGAGTTGTCCTGGTTTCAGCATCATTACATTATAAACTTTTGTCAACAAATTCACTAAACAAATACATTTGTTTACCTCCTTGGAATTTTTCTTTGTCATTTCCATTTTTCTTATGCTCCATAACATCTTCGACTTGTTGTCTTACCCCAAACAAGAATTTATTTATGATTTCTTCCTGTTGTAACCAATCAACACTTTCCTTCTCTGAAAGGAATTCTCTACCAGACTTTACCTCAAAAGTTTCATTCTCCTTTGTGACAGTTCCATCGGACTACTCACCATCTTTCGAACATCCTGCAAACATACATAAACTATGAGAAAAAATGTAAGGCTTCATGGCCTCATCTGTTTCTCCCGCCAACACATCTTCAGATGCTTCTGAACTATCCCAATAGTTCATGAGATCTTCCTCATTGATCCCTTCACCCATAATTGCACCATGTTTCGGGCCACAACTGGAAACATCCATTTTTAACTTAGCCTCTCTAATTTCTTCACAACTCAACATCTGCTCGAGCTTCCTCAGCTCTTCCATCAACTATATGTTTACTTGATTTTCCTTCTTTGCGTGTAACTTCTGCCACTTTACCTTCTTTCTCATGGTCCAACCATGTGTCTGGTCTTTCGCATTTTCCCACAACAACTCCATTAACAATTCAAGGTGAATTTTTATCTCATCCTTCTCCCGCTCGTAATATTCATTTGTCAACTATTCACATATGCCACTTACCTTGGCATTTTCCTTCTTCTTCCTTTTGTTGAAGTCTTTTTCAGAACCTCTGTAATGACTATCAGCAGTCATTTTCTCCTCCTGCAAATAAATCTCTTCCCAACAATCTTCTAACATAAATATTTCCCAACAAACAAATGTTAGAAACCTTCAAAGTACACACAATCTCCCCTCTTAGCTTAAGCAAAATTTCCTCATCTCAATCTCTCGAGTTTTTCTTCAATTTTGAAAAAAAATCTTCTCAAAAAAACAATTGAAGTTCACTTTAACATAATGTACTAGACTCCTTTTACTTCATGATATACAGACCTTGACTTCAACTTTGACACTAGTACATTAATTTTCTCACTTCTTATACCATACAATCCACTTCTTAAAAAAAACCCCAAAATAATATAAACTCCTTTTTACACTTTATAAATCCTTCTTCTCACAACTCTCCTACATAAAAATATAAAATTAAACTATGAATGTATGCGTTCTCAAAACCCACACATGGTTTTATGAAACCATATAGTACCCACTCAAAACCGTGTGCAACAACTCACCCTTTTTCCCCACCATGCTTTACAACATCAATTTACTTTCACCTTTACCTCTATTATTTACTTTCACCTCATTCAATAGTCACTTATGAGTTTAACCATGCAAATTTTATATGAAAGTAAAATAATGGGTTCTTGTGAGTTTAAATGAATAGCTTCTTGTAAAATGAAATTGAATAAGAAAATCAAGTAAAATATATTCCAGGAAACTAACCATACCTCCAACGCAATACAATCTGTTTTACCAAAATACCATTTCACCCAAACTTTTCAATCTCCTCCCTTGTTTCCATGACCACTTAACCTTTGGCTCATGCAGTTAATCCAGAAATCAATCTTCCATGTCCATTAATTACATATACCAATGCTCTTTATTGCAGCGCTGTTTTACATACACTCCATTCTACAACTGTGAGTCCCATTTGCTGTAGCAGCAATCCATCTATATGTAATAATGAAATCAAAATTCATTATATAAATGAAGCAATGAAATTAATAGTCCGTTTGATATTGAGTGCAGAAACGGTGGTAATTAACATAACTCTGCGTTATGTTTGAACAATTTCCAAAACCTCATAGAAGTCATCGTAAACAATAATCAAACAACTCCAAGTATAATTCCAAATTTTGATTGAAACTTACGCTGAAGTTGTTTGCGTCGAAGGTAAAATTCAATCCGCTATCCCTTACACCATACATCAAAGTATTTATCATGCTAGTTCTACGTATTTCGACTTCAAACGTATAATTTAACCAAACTTCAGAGTTTGTTCATATAAAAATCATTTCTCATGACCTGCTGAGCACAGTGTCTGAGGTAATTACCTGCGTTTGAGTTTTAGCTGAAGTCTTGCCACGCTAATGAATTATGTCCCCTTCTATCTGTTAATGAATTCCGTTCCCTTCTATCAGCATTGTTTCTTCACATTAACACCACTCAGCCATTCCTTTTAATGCAGAGAGCTCTGCCACTCCACTCAATTACAAATGTAACGTTGCCTCCCTTTAACACTACCACTCAATTCAAATATAATTCTTCTCCTCAAACGTTTTAGTGCTCTCTTCAAGGTCGGCTTTACTCCAATATGCCTATACACAGCTCGTTTCATACGTATTTCCCAACTTTCGTTACGCTGGCAACGTAGGCTTTGGTACCAAATGATGCAGGGATTCTGGGTTAAATCAGAATCCTAGCACATAAACACAAAGTTCTTCACTCATCATGAAAATTCTCAATTCTTCATTAAACATAACAACGAATGCTGCTCAAAATATGCATAAAACGAAAGAGAGCCATACAGTAAAAAAAATACTGATATTAAAACAAAAAAACTCTTAGGCCAAATATTACATTGGGCAGCCTCTTGGCTCTCATCCCCTTCAACCCATATTTCTAATTCTCTGCACTCCTCACTTCACACTTTCTTCGTATTCTCACCCTCATAAGATACCTTTTTTAGACATAAAAATAATTTGTTCCACTCCATAACTTTCTCCTTATAAATCTCAACATAAAATCTAATTTAGATTAATCTTATTTTGGACCCAACTAAGTCCCGTTTATGGAATTTCTCATCCCTAAATTATCTCCCTAATCAACCCCACCCATATCCTTATTTATTTAAGGGATATTTACAAAAAATCCTCACATTTATAATTTCTCTCCTAATTTATTAAAATTAAGCAATTTAATTAATAAAATAATTAAAATGTATCACCCCCCTTATTACATAATTGAATAATGAAAATTTGGCTTGGATGCTCCTGCATCATGTTGTACCTCAGCCTTTTCATCCCTGAGATACGGCACATACCTTAATAAGGAGGTAAATTTTGTTTTCAACTCGTCCATAGACAATTAACCCAATTTCAAATCATGAAATTTTCAATATTTTTCATCGTAAAAGCACTTTGTTAGATATTTGTCTTTAAAATACTATTGGAATTAATCCCAAGTCACATTCTAGTCCTCAATTCCTCGCACATTTTTAACTTCTTCCAACCATAATGTTGCTTTTTCCCACAGTTGGTAAATGGCCAAGCGAGCCTTGAATTTTATGCTATACTCATAGACTTGAAAATTTTTGTTCATCCTAATTATCCATGCCTTTGTGACCTCTTCGGCCTCTCCATCAAATATAGAGGGTTTAATTTTTTGGAATTCACCTTGCAGCTCCACTTTCTGTTTTTTCATATCCTGTTGGTCTGAAACATTTCTTGATTCTGCATCATTATAAGTCATGTTTTTATTACTTCATTAGGTATGGCTACCTTCCAGCTTATCATTAGCTTGTTGTCATTGTTCACCCTCTTCTCGCGTATCTCATTCTAGGCTTGGTTGAGCTATCCATTGAATCTGTCTATCTAAGAAGAATTTAAGAATCCACTCCTGTTCTCGCATCAACCTCTCATTATGACTTCTTACTCAAATCATTTCTTCTTGTAATTGTTGCACAATATCAAGAAGTCTATTGGTTTGCCTTTGATGTTCCTTGAGTAATCTACTGGTTTGTTGATGTTGATCCATGTTCAACTACACCCACATTTCTAGATTCATATATGGGTTTGACTAGGGGTGAGCTTACCTTGTAGCCCTAGGAGCTTGATATACAGAACCTCTCCTCATTGTACTTTGTAAATCCCTTCTTCCTGTTTCAGTGCATAATTTACACACACCCATTGTTATTTAGGTGACCCATCTGGGTCCCAGCATGTGAACGCTACTCTGATATCACGTCTAACATCTTACCATGTATAATATTTGCCCTAAAGTAAAGAAATAATAATAAAAAATTATTTCTATCTATATTCCAAACTTTAAATCTTTAATCAAATAAATAGGGTTACTACTTATACATGTCTAACACTATGTTATCAGTTAATCCTCTTACCAATTGTGTTTCTATAAACATTGACATTGATTAAATAATATAGTCCAACTTGGAATTATATATATAGGAGTAGAAGTCTATGTTTGATTGTCGGGTTATATAGTACCTAGCTATTTATTTTCACAGATTATTAATCTTAATATTTGATCATTCATAGTATCGATTATTACTATCATTTATTTTCCATGACATTTGGTTGAATCTCTGTCGTTGATTTTTTCTTTGAAATCCACAGCTATGATGCTAGGCGAGACGGTTAGGGTAATACCCTACCCCCCAAACCCTAGCCATTCATCACATTTGTCATTGCTAAAAGATGACCCGAGCTCTGCAAAATTTATGTTTTGGATGATACCTCCTCCTCCTTTCGTTCTCAGCCTGAGAGTGTGGGTATCACTGTTATTCTTGAACTTGGTATTTTCGGATGCAGTGTTTTCGCTGGTTTTGTCGTGGCTTGCCAAGAAAAACTTAGGCAAGAAAAACCTCGTCTTATTGCAACCTTGTTATACGTTTCTGATTTAACATGGTTACCGATGAAATAGGTAACTGAACGGGTACCTATTTTTTTTAGGTAGCAAAAAAAGCACCCAATTTTGAAAAGTGGTGATGCAAAATCACCTGTTTTTTTTTTTGCATATTTTTTATACTTTAATATTTTTATTTATGAAGTATGAATATTTGTTTTAAAATGTTAATGATTTTCATGCTAATTTTGAAACGTATTGATGCAGCATCAACCATTTTTTTTAGAGTGGTGATTTTCATGTTGATAATAAAACATAAAAATAAAATAAGAAAAACATGACAAACAAAACTCAATTAATATATATATATATATATATATATATATATATATATATATATATATATATATAAGCCAATAAAAATATAACAAAATAACAAAAGTAACTTGTAACAATAAAAAATTTAAACAAAAATAAATAAATAAAACAAAAATATTCGAAAATTATATAAAAAAATTGGGAAAAACTAAAAAAACACATAATTTAAAGAAAAAAACAAAAATTAAACCCCCCCAAAAAAAAAACAGCAAAACATTTTTTTTCTAGCTTATTCAAAAACAATTATATAATTAATAGAAAATTTAAAAATAATTAAAATAAAAATAAAAAATAATAATAATAATTTCAATTTAAAAAAAAAAATAATAAGAAAATAAAAATACAAATTTTAAAATTAAAAAAATAAAATAAAATTTAAAGAGAAAATTAAATAAAAAATTTAAAATAAAAAGCTATGATATAAAAACAAAAAAAATTGAAAAAAAAATTATTTTCAAATAATTAAAAAACATATATATATAATTTAACACTTTTTTTAAATTAAACCATTTCAAAAATAAATAAATAAAATTAAAATTAAAATTTGATAAATAAATTTTAAATTTTAAAAAACAATTAATCTAAAAATATTAAATTTAAAAAAAAAATTAAAAATTAAAAATTAAAATTAAAATTTTATGAAACTAAAAAAATTCAAAATTCAAAATAAAATATAAATTAAAAAAACAAATAATAAATCTAATAATAAAAATACTAGTTAAAAAAATAAAGCTTGCCTTATCACAAGAGACAAAGGAGTAAAAGAACTTCAAGTTTTCGGTGATTCAGAGATAATAATTAAAAACTTAAACTTGGAGGCACGATTCAACAATGTCAGTCTCAACAAAATTTTGGACAGATTGAAGAGAGTTCTTCTTGACTTTGACTGCAGAAAATTTTATCATATTCTTAGAAAGTCAAATAGTGAAGCTGATCAGATGGCAAACAAAAGCAGCTCACTCATGAAATGGCTGCTAATTGTAGACAATGAAAGCTTTGTTCAAATGCCCTGAAAAATGTAATAGATTAAAAGCAGCAGCAGTTAGAAATCTGCATTGTAATCGGGGTCACTCCATAAATGACCCATAAACTTTTCAGATAAATAAAATTCATAATAAGATTCACATTATATATATATATATATATATATATATATATATATATATATATATATATATATATATATATATATATATATATATATATATATATTAAATTAAATTAAAAAAAATTACGAAATTTAAAAAAATAAAATAAAAAATTGTTTTCGGAATGAGAAAGGGTGGCGCCGCCAAGGTGGCAGTGGAGGACAGTTGCTGGGCAGGCGAGGGGCTGCTTACAACTTCCCCGCCTGCCCAGCGGCCGGCCTCCGCCGCCACCTAGGCGACACCAACCATTCTCATTTCAAAAACAATTTTTTTTCTATTTTTATTAAATTTTAATCATTTTTTTTGTTTTTAATTTTTTTTTATATATTTTTTATTAAATTTTGTATTTTTGTTTTTAATTTAATTGAATTATTATTATTATTATTATTATTTCCTTTATTATTAAGTTTTATATTAAGTTTTTTAATTTAATTTAATAAAATTCAATAAATTTTTAAAATTATTTAAATTTAATATTTATTTTTGAATTTTTGTGTTTTTTTTAATTACATAACATTGTATTTTAAATTAAGTTTTTTTTTAATTAAACTTTTTTTTTAAATTAATTTTTTTTTCAATTTTTTTTTTCTTAATTTAATTTTTTTTTTATTTTTATTTTTTATTTTTTTTCCATTTTCCATTTTTAATTCATTTTTAAAAATTTTCAAATTTTCATTTTAACAATGGTTTTTTTTTTTCAAAATTTATTTGTTTATTTATTTATTAAAATTTAGTATTTTAATATTAACTTATTCTTCTTCTTCTTCTTTTTATTTATTATTTATTATTATTTATTAAATATAAATTTAATAAAATCTGATATATATACATATTTTAATTTAATTTCATATATATATTTTATTTTTTATAATTTAAATTTAATTTATTTTTTAAAATTTATTTGTTTTTTAATATATTTTTTAAAATATTATATTTGTAATGTATTTTATTTTTTCATTTTTTATTTTAAATTAATTTTTAATTTTTTTAATGTTAATTAAAATAATGTTGTTTTTCTTTTTAATTTATTAAAATTTAATATACTTTTTAAGTTTAATTTTTAATTTTAAAATGTATTTTTTTTTTTTAATTTAATATACATTTTCTTTTTATTTTTTAAATTTAATTTGTATATTTTATTTTATTTAATTCCTTTTTTAAACTTGCTTTTTTTTATTTAATATTTTTATTTTGTTTTTTTTTTAATATATTTTTAAATTTTGATTTTTTAAATGTTTTTTATTTTTTTTATTTTTATTTTTGTTTCAATGTTTGAATTTAAAAATAAAAATAATTTTAAAAAATATAATGAAGTTTGTTCTTTTTGTAATTATTTTGAAATGTTTATTTCAATTTTTTTTTAGTTTTTAATATAGTTTTTTATTATTCTAAATTTTTTGTTTCAACACTTTCTGTTTTTGGGGTGGTTTTTGCACAAAAAAAATTGGCTTTTACTTCTTTTTTTAAAAATGTCAAAAATTTACTCCGAAAAAAAACCAGGGTATTCCACAATACAATGTTTCATTTTCAGGGTGTTTTTTGTACCCAAAAAAACTGGCTTTTACTTGCATTTTTAAAAAATGTTGAAAATTTACTCCGGAAAAAAAAAGAAAAAAAAGAAGAAGTTATTCCAGAATACAAATTTTCATTTTTGAGTTGTTTTTTCATGGTTTTTTGATGTTTTTTTTGTTTAGAGTTCTCGTTTTGAGGTAATAGTTCATATTTCATCGGTAAATATGTTATTTGCTTCGCTACAAGATTTGCACACAAAAGGTTTCATAACCAATCCTCTTGGATTTTTGGCATGTCACAGGTCTTATCTCCGACAAGGAAGAATGCCACCAACACCGAAGTCGACCCAAAATAGGTAAATATCCTTACCTCCACCTTTGGAAAATTCAATTCAGATTAAAGGGTGAGTTTTAGCATTCTAACCCTTAGCTATTGTTTTCTATTTTACATGTTTCTGAGTTCCATTCTAATGGCACTGAAGGTATTATATTTTTTTTCAATACCCCCTTTTAAGGTAGGTTATACCTCATTCCTTGGGAATACTCAAGATTTTCTAATCCTTTCTCTCTATCGTGCAGGTACTCTCGGAACTCCTATCTTCACCTGTGATTTCAGATTTAAAAGGCTATTTTCTTCAATTTGTAACTCTTCAAACATTTCCCAGGTACTACGAGAACCACTAGGAGTGTCTCCTCCCGTTTTTCTGAGTCTCTTGTCCAAGAAAATAGGATTGCTTTCTATTTAATTGTTTTACATCTAGGTTTTGTCTATTTTTTTCTTGCGAGCTTCAGAGCTCCAATGCACCGAAATTGGCTTACATCCCTTCAAGGGTTTACTGTAACTTAATGGTTAATTTATGTTTTGTTCAATTCTGAGCGTTATGTTCAAATATGCTTTCAAACCGCAAGACTCTACTCCTTTATCTTTTCGAAAAGGGTTTTTAAGATACTTTTATGGTTCTGGTTTTGGATTCTAGCATTTCGGCTGGTCCATGGTTATATGTTAATGTCTTCACTATTGTTATAATTAATATAAGCTTTGCTTAACTTAAATACTCTTACACGAACTCTATGGATTTCCTTAGTTGGATTGGATGCTTCTTTCTGCTATATGTCATATTAGGTGCTCCTGATTTTTAGTCATCGCACCATGAATATGTTTGATGTCTTCTTTATTTATTTAAATATATCATATTTTATTTGCAAGTTCTGTGAAATTGGTATCTCCAGATAGAGCGCTCACACTTTTTATCTTTGTAATCGAAAATTGTAGATTGTTTATGTGTTTACCCTGGTATAGGGTTTTACCTCCTCTTGAGGGTTTTCTGTTAAAAATAATAACTTATTTTTGCTTATATCCTATTTTCTTTAAGAAATAGTCATGCATTGTATTTTTATTAAATGTATCCACATTTCCTGTACTTAATTTTAATTACACAGGGTATATAACTTTATAATTTCATAATTTATTCAGTTTTGTTTTCCTCTTTGTTTTTCTTCAAGTTTTTTCAGAGTTTCTTTCTAGATAAAAATGCAGATGTCTGGACTATCGTTAAAAATGGGTTTTGATTTTCTCCAACCCTTAGTCTTTGAATAGATTTGTCCCAGCTTTTCGCAAGACAGGCTGTCCTTTCTGGGGAATTCCTCCCTAGATGGACTCATTGTCCTAATTCTTACATTAGTTTTCGACATTGTCCAAATTATTTTTCCCGTACTGTTCAAGGTGTTAATTATTGCATTATACTGAGTTTCTCCATGCATAAAATAAGTTTTCTTTCCTTAACTTTATATACATCATAAATGTATTATCAAATTGTACAGCCACCCTGAACTGAGCATTTAACTTTTTCATAGATAGTTTGTCCATTCATTCGTGTATAAAAGTATAAATACTAATTGACTGTAATTTCAATTTTCACAATACATAGAGATTGTATAAAAAGATTAACATTCTTATATGTTGCATCATAGTACATAGAGACTATAGAAAAAGGATTAACATTCTTATATGCTGCATAAAAAAGACCTTTTCTTCCTACCATATCTAGGATTTATATTAATTATCTCAAATAAGTACAGTTGATGGTATCCTCCCAACCATGAGAGAGGCAATTATGTCCTTAGCTCCCTCCGTGCTCCTCACCAGAGTAGGATTGAATAGCAGTTCTCTTGGAGGTAGACCTCAAGACCTCTGTCTAGCCTCTCCTCCAATGTCAAGTAGCATAGTTCCACTGGTTCTTATCAGCTGTGGACACTCTCACCTTACAACACTCTAGTTGTTCTTTTCTTTTGCACATAAACCCTTTTCCTCTCTAGGATTTCTTTTTTATCCCCAGAGGAAATGTAACTGTCGAATAACTGCTTTAATCTAGCTACTCTATATCTTGGAAACTTTTACCATGAGTTTATGATAACCACACCATAAATTAATCTTTATTAAAAAAGAAATAAATCTTGCTCATAATTTTCTTAAGAAACTTGTTAACCCTGTTTAACTTAAAAATTCAAATGCATAATTTAAAATAACATAGCAAACTTAAATCCAGGTGTTACAAATCTCATTCATATATATAACAATTGAATGTAAAAAAAGTCTTATAGTTAAAATATAGCAAGTGCAAATAGAGAAAATGCATGTTATTCAATATGGTGAGAAATATTTGTAAGTGTTTCTATATTTAACATAGAATTGACATATGACATACTCACACATACCTAAACAATTCAATGTACACTTCAAGAAAAAATTAACCCTCTAAACATATTATAAATTTTAAATTAAAATAAGTATGTTTTCATATTTAACATAGAGTTAACATATAGCACACTCACTTATACCTAAACAATTCGATGTACACTTCAAAAATAAATTTACCCCTCAAAACATATTATAAATTTTAAATTAAAATAAATTTTTAGAAATCTTTACATCATTTATAAAACAAAATTAATAAATAAATAAAAATGTTAATTAAACTTTTTAAAAAACAAAATATTTCATCACCTTTTACTTTATAAAATTCATATACGCTATCCATTCTTATCCACATATTTATTTCGTTTTCGTGTATAACATACATTTAATTAATAAATAAATATGAATGCTAATAAAACTCTTTTACAAAGATAGCAACACGTAATTAAAATTAAAATTACCATAAATTTTTACATCATTTATAAACAAAATTAATAAATAAATATAGATTTTAATAATACCCTTTTAAATAAAGACCCACTTGTAATTAAAATTAAAATTACATTTATTCAAAAATATTCCACCACCTTTTATAACGGTTGATTTATGTATTTTAAATTTTATAAATTTTACGTACGCTATCCATTTTTATCCACATTTATTTTGTTTCCGTATATGAACATTTAAATATTATTCAAATGTGTAATATTTTACAGTAAGTATCATTTCCGGCCTAACAAATGATAATTACTATATTTAAATATGTATATATTATATATTTAAATGTAGATATATAAAGAAGAGACAAAAATAAATATGTAGATAATAAAAATGAATATATGTATATATTATATATTTAAATGTAAATATATAAAGAAGAGACAAAAATAAATATGTAGATAATAAAAATGAATAGTGCAAGTAAAGAAGTAACAAATTTTTAGTTATAGAGATTTATTTTTATTTTATTATGTAATTTTTTAAGATTTTTTTAATATTATTATGGGTCAATATTATGATTGACTAATATTACATGTCAAAATATCATGTTTATCTGAACTATGTGTATATAATATTTTTTAATTAATTAATTTAATTAAAATTAAAAAATCATAATTATTTTTGAAATAAATCTCAATTTTTGACTTTTCACTACTATTAACAATTTTTAAAAATAGAATACTGTATAAGGTTAAATCTTTGCATTTTCAAGGGGTGAAAATAAAATAAAGAAATAAAAAAAACACTATAAAAATAATTAATAATAAAAATAAAAACAAGCCTTCTTATTGACCCATGGTGTTGAGAACCCATGGTATTGGCCCATGGTATTCATGTGGAATATAGGTTATTTAAAGGGGGCAATTAAATCATCCTAGATCTTAATTCCCAGTCTACTAAGCCCCTAGAGGGATCAAATCAAAACCTATTTTAGAGTGAAAAGAGATTTGAGCCCTCTTTGCACTTAGATTTGGAGTTAAGATGAATTTTAATAAAATAATTTAAAGTAAATAGATAATTTAGCTAATAATTTTCAAGTTGATAGTAATGATTTAACTTATACGAAACATTTTATTATATTTTCAGTTGTAGTCACAAATAAAAGGTTGCAATTTATTATGAAAGTAATTATGATCTTTAGTTAAATTGATTAATAAAAAAGAATGCCATATGAACACATGCCATATTTTCATGCCCCGTGGGTGAACCTCCAAGCTATAAGCTTCCCAAGTCACCTTAGGTGTGCGACAACAACGTGGTTTATCCTTAATGGTGAGACCAACTTGAGTTTACAAATGCCCAAACTACACTCGTAAATCATGTCTTCTCATCGCGAGATATGTATCTTATACTTGCAAAATTAGTATTCAATTTAATTTGAATATATTAGCCACTTCAATGTTAGCTTCAATCACAATTCACTTCAATTAACTTGAATTCAACAATATCCACAACAAATATAAACAATACAACACAATAAGATGAAGAGATAGGGAACTCCCAAAATTCTTCCCCACAACTTTGATTTTTTTATTACATAACATCAATATGCAATGCTTCTTAATTTTTGATTGGGCCAAGCTCCCAAATAGCTTGTTGTCACCACACTTGTATAAATATATCCTTTCATCCTTCAACCCACAATCACACCCAAACTCAACCCTTCGAACTTGAACTAAAATACCCCATAACATACCACAGACCTAAAACAATACTTTGTTCGCAACCAAACTGTGGAAAATGACTATCATAAACTTTTGTATCTCCTTGGCTTGGTTAGCGAGCCCTCATATGAGTCTCGACTCATTCTGCTTTGTTCCCTTGCTTCTGCACCTTTGTTCAGTTGAACTTCATTTGGTGATTCAATTGATGAACTTTAGTTGGATGCCTCGTAACTCACCTCCCCTTCATTTATATATATGTGTCATTCCTTACTTGACGAACAGTCACATCCCTTCGTACAGCATCTGGCCGACCTTCCTTCCATTCGAGTTGAACATACTTTTTTTTTGAGCTGACCTTTCAACAAACGCCAAATTATATATCGTGCAGTCATTCCACTCACCTTTGATCCACCTTTGGTCGAGTAGGCACATCTTGGTGTATCCCTCGTCGTTGGTCATTCATTCGGGTGGGTGGGCACATCTTGGTGTATCCCTTTCCCTTAGTAATTCAGTCGGGTGAGCACATCTTGATGTCACCCTCTCCCTTGTTTGGGTTTGTTCTCCCATTGTGTCAACTCATGCATGCCTCCTTCAATAGGGCACATCACCTTCGGGAAAATTCCACTTAAATTCGGTTATGTCAACTTGTTGGCATCATGTGACTCCTTTTTTTTTGTGCCTACGTAACTTGGGCAGGTGTATTTATATCCAGTCAAGCCTGTCTTGGATGGGTGTGCCTTGGCTTTGGTCAGACACACCTCAATTAGGCACCCTCATCCATCCAACACTAGCTTTGCTCACGGACGCACTTAGGCGCTCGGTCAATTTGTCGACTCATCATGGCATGCCAATTCATTCAACTTGTTCCATCTTAACTCATCTTGACTAGGGTGCACTCAGTTGTGCAAGCCCGAGGGCTTGACATCCTTCCCCACTTAAAAAAAATTGTCATTAGAGGAATTTCAGCCTAAAAGTTCCCATGAAATTTTCATGTAATTCCCATGTCATAATATGTAAACCAATCAAAATTGTTTAAATTTAAAAAGAATTACATGTAAATATTTTGGAGGGAAAAGAAGAAAAAAAACTTTTTTAAATTGTATTTTTGGCTTGTTTCCTTATAGGATTATTCAAATTTCAAGTGTAGACACCCATTGGATGCGGGATTAAATTCCACATCTAGCAACAACCCATTATGTATACTTTGAAAATACCCACATTGATATAAATTGAAGATACATTAAAAAAGTGTGTTCAACACACTTTTTTAATGTATCTGCAACTGTTATCAAAGTGGGTGAATGCACTTTTTTAATGTATTTTCAATTTTTATCAATGTGGGTCTTCTCAAAAGTATGCATAATGGTACTCGTTGGAATTTATTTCCAAATACAACATGTCTACACTTGAAATTGGAATAAACCTGTAAGGAGATAAACCAAAAATACAAATTAAAAAATACTTTTCTTCTTCTCTCTCAAAAGTTCATACATCTTATTTTATTATTTTAACTATTATTTTATTATTTTTCCTTTAGAGGTCGATTTTAGGTGAAATTTCGTCTAGTGCTTCCTCGAAAACAACATTCCATGGTAAAATTCTTCACCATCATGGCCCGAAGACTATCCACTTCATGACCAATAACCTTCGCATGCATTGTCTCCATCAACACAGAAGAATCATCCATCTCCCAATCATCTAGGCAAGGTTATCTTGGATCATTGCTCAAACTTATAAACTCTTCAACTTCTTCACGAGCCTCCATCAATACTTCATCAAACTGCATGACTCCCCTTGATTTCGCATCCCAAAACAAGGCTTCACATTAAATATCTCCCAAGCCTCCACGATCATCTGTCATAGTGCATCGCAATCATCCACACCACCCCACTTCATCAGAGAAGGCCACTCCATCCATATTATGGCACAAATGTATCAAGTCACAATCACTATCATGTCAATCACCGCATCTCCATGAATTGTGAACTTTTCTACCATACTTCAACTCAAATATGATGGTTCTTCACGCATTGTTAGAACTGGTGACTTGAACTAATTGGGCGATCAATACAACGTTCGCATCCAAGTCATGAGGATGCACCTCCTCACTTCATCATCAGTTGTTTCTATAACACTCTCACATCCACGAATATGAATACCATTATGGATAAATCCTCCACAATGTTAAAGTGTTTCACATCTACGTAAGAATATGAAACAGAGACACTTCATGCCCCTTGTCATGCAAAATACCTTCAATATTTATCTTAATATCCTGGCCCATGAAGAAGTCTTCTCTCCTTATCTCCTCTTGGATATGTTTCTTGTATCTCTATGAGGGAGGAATATCTCCACTTGCCTCATAATCCAATCTATGTATTTCCCCAAGTCTTTGTAACAATAATCGCCATAGATATCTAACCATCCTCCTTCCAGAAGGTCCTCCCTCGAATGATTAACTATCAATCATCCCAAATCATGTTGCAATGGCTAAGTCTCTTCCGACTCCATGCTGTAGGAATTTACAGGGTAAGTTCCTTAGATCAAACGCCAAAGGTCACCGCTCACAAATAGATCACAAATCAATACACTAGTATTTGACGTGGTTAAAACCCTCGAAGAGGGAAACAATCCATGACCTGAGCCAACGCGGCCACTTCAAACAATTTATTAATATAAAGAAAGAAAAATTGCATAAGCTTCTCTCATAAACGGTTACCATAAAAATTATCCTCCATGCTCTTTAAATAGATATCATGGACTAATCGGGTGCTAATCCATAGATCAAGTCTTGATAATACCGAGGAGAGAGTGAACAGTCAGATCACTACATATCGTGGCCGTCGGATTATAAGTTACAAATGTACATAGTAAAGAAACACGCTTTACCTAACTCTACGCTAGACCAAGTTATGCTTAACTATTTCCTATGTGTAGGAATATCCTAACATCCCCCCTTAAGAACAACTTGGGATATGATTGAAGGATTTACAAAGGTGACACAAAAGGAGACTACTTCCTATGTGTCGAAATATTCTAACATCCCCCCTTAAGAACAACTTGGGATAGGATTGAAGGATTTATAAAGGTGACACAATAGGAGAAGGAAGGATGCATTAGAGCCTATCCCCTCTTAATGATAACTTTCCTGAAATCCAAGCATAGATCGGATTTTGGTAAACTTTGCTTCTGTGAGAGCCTTTGTAAGGATATCAACAACTTGATCATTGGTTGAACAATATTGCACTTCAAGAATCCGATCCTGAATGAGCTTTCTGATGAAGTGTATGTGAAGCTCATTATTTTTCATACGCTGATGCTGAACTGGATATTTTCATAGCTAAATGGCACTCTGATTATCACACTAAAGTGTAGTTGGACGCTGTTGACGAACACCAAATTTGGTGTGGATCTGATGAATCCATAGGGCTTCCTTGCTGGCTTCAACTACACCACGATTCTCTGCTTCTATCGAAGAAAGAGAGATGGCACTTTTTTTCTTACAAGACCAAGTAATAGGTATTGAACCAAGAGTGAATACATAACCTACAATAGACTTGCAATCATCAGGGTGATTAGCCCAATCATAATCAGTGAAACCAATCAACAATGAAGATGCTCTTGCACTATAATGAATCCCGAACTGAACTGTACCTCAAATATATTGAAGTATTCTTTTAGCCGCTTTATAGTGAATTTGTGAGGTTGGTGCATAAACCAAGAAATAATACCAATGAAAAAGGAAAGGTCAGGACGGGTATGGATTAGATACAAAAGTTTACCAACAAGTTGACGGTATAAGGTAGAATCAACTTCAGGGGTAGTAAAAGTGACTAAAAGCTTGAATCTAGAATAAAAGGGAGAAGGGGCTCGCTTACAGTCTTCCATGTGAAAGTGGCATAGAAGATCACAGGCATACTTGGACTAAGAAAGGGTAATACCTTCTTTGGATTGCAAGGCTTGAAGACCAAGGAAATAATGCAAGTGTCCTAAGTTTGTCATTTCAAAATTCTTTTTGAGGATAGACTTCACAACTTTTATATGGTTTGGATCACTACCAGTAAGGATAAGATCATCAACATAAAGAACAAGGATGATGAAGGACTTACCCACGTTCTTGGTTTAGACAGTGTTGTCAAAATGACACCTAGAAAAACCATTATCTAAGAGAAAGTTATCCATTTTTGCATACCAAGACTAGGGAGCTTGTTTTAGACCGTAGAAATACTTCCTAAGGCGCCAAACAAGGCTAGAGTCATTTTTGATAAAGCCAGGGGGTCGTTCCTTATATATTTCTTCATGCAAATCTCCATGTAAGAAGGTGGATTTAACATCCATCTGATGGACTTCCCATTTAAAGGAGGCAGCGAGGGAAAGAACAAGGCAAATATAATTCATTTTGGAAATAGGGGAGAAGCTTTCAATAAAGTCAATGCCTTCAACTCGTGAAAATGCTTTAGCAACAGGACAAGCTTTATGTTTATCCACTTTTCCATCTCATCGAACTTTGTTTTGTAAACCCATCTTCATCTGACAAGTTTTCTTCCCTTTGGAAGAGGAACAAGATCCCAAGTACCGTTTTCCAATAAGGAACAATATTCTTCATTCATAGCTTCATCCCAATCTGGATGACCTGAAGCTTCTTCAAAGGTGTCTGGATCAAAATTTTCTGGAACTTGAGCCAATAAGGAAGAGGCTCTTCCAAACTAAGAACGTGTATGACGTTGATCAACCAAACTAGAAGGAATGCTATAAAAAATAGAAGAGATAGAGAGAGGTGGCACATATGCCGAATGAGGCTCACAGGCCAAAGGTGGCACACCCACCGAACTAGGCTCACAGGCCGATATATTTTCATCAAATTTTATATCTCTTATAATGATTACATTTTTGGATTTTGGTTGTAGAAGTCTATATCCTTTGACATATTCAGAATATCCAACAAAAATGCATTTCTCACTCTTAGGTTCTAAGTATGTTTTGTGTCTGGAATATGGGCCCAAGCTTCACCTCCAAAAACATGAAAGTGACTTACATATGGTTTGATTGAGCTCCTGGCTTCTTCTCGAGTTATATTCCTTAAAACCTTAGTAGGAGTGTGATTTACTATGTAATTTGCACAGTTAATTGCTTCTGCCCAAAAATTAAGACCAAGTCCTTTAGATTGAAGCATATAATTAGCCATTTCTTTTAGAGTGTGATTCTTTCTTTCAGCTACACCATTTTGTTGTGGAGAATATGGAATAGTATGTTGCAATTGAATTCCATGCTCAGCGCAAAAGTGGATAAATTTGTTGTTAACATATTATCCTCCATTTTTAGTTCTTAACTTAAGAATGTGATGTCCATATTGTTTGTCAACAAAGGCCTTAAATTCCAAGAACATGTTAAAAAATTCACTCTTGAGTTTTAATAAGTATACCCAAGTGCATCTGGAAAATCATCAATGAAAGTTAAGAAGTACTTGCAGCCAGAGAAAGAAACAATAGGAAGAAGGCCACCTAAATCATTGTGCAGAAGCTTCAAAGTGGTTGAAGCGTGCCAAGAGGCACGTTTTTCAAAAATATCCTGATGATGATTTCTGAGTACACATCCGAAACAAACACCATCTCGGCAAGATACCATAGGAAGACTTGTCACCATATTTTATTTACATAGAGTTTGAAGAGAGCGATAGTTTAAGTGACCAAATCGCTCATGCCAAAGTTTTCTCACTTCATTATTATGAGCAACAAAAACAGAGGGAAGACATGATGACCCAAAACTGTCAAACTTATACAACCTTGTGGAATCATTAGCAATGCCAGTAGCTAAATATGTCTGGGATCTTTCAGGTCCTTAATTACAACATCATGAGGTGAGAATTCAACCGTTTTCCCTTAACTTGAATGAGCTATCTAATAAACAAATAGAAGGTTTTAGGAAAAGGTAGGAACACATAATACATCATTAAACTGACCATTATCTAGATGAATGGTTCCAGAACCTACAACACTAAGAGAGCTATTGTCACCAACATAATTTTTTTTTGTGTTACAATCATTTAAAGAAGAAAACATGGCTTTATTTTTGGCCATGTGGTAAGAGGCTCAAGAAGGAATGAGCCACTCATGAGAATGAGAAGAAGAAGATACATTCAAAGCATAACCAGATCTTGATGCTTGAAAACCACAAGAAAAAATTGACATTACTGAAGATGAAGTTGAAGAGTGCTCCAAATTGATGTTGTGCTTCTTCATTGCTTCTTCTAATGCTTCCATCTTCTTAAAACATTTTGAATCTACATGGCCATCATGATTACAAAAGTTGCAATGTATATCTCTCTTCTTCCCTTTATTTTTATTTTCCTTATCAGTTTATTCAGCTTGTGGCTGAAATTTCTTAAGAACCTTGTTTGGTTTAGGACCATTCTTTTTAGGATGCTGCTTCTTAGGAATATTTTGGTATGGTTACTTGTGGCCTGCTAAGGCTTTATTGGAAGAGTTTCTAGTATTAATAAGACCAAGGTGTAAGAGTTTTTCTTGTTCTCTTATCGAAGAATTGCAAAAGCCATCAAAAGAGGGGTGCTTGTAGGTTGTTCCTTGAGAAATCAGGGCTTCTCTAGTGGAATGGAAGGTGGAAAAAAATGTAGAGTATGCACATACAAGCTTATCAAGAATGAAATAGATAAGGCTACCATCTTCCTTTTTTACCTTAAAACCTTATAAAAGAAGTCTAAGGGTCTTGAATTTGGACAGAAAATCTTCAATAGAGGAGAAATTATTGGGGTCCAAGGTAAGCAACTCCTTTTCAAGATGGTGGGCTCTGGTTTCATTTTTAAGGCCAAAAACAGTATTTAGCATTTTCATAGCTTCGTCATGAGAGTCAATGTCTTGGATAAGAAATCTAAGATATTGAGCAATGGACATTCCTATCAACCCCTGTGTTTGATCTTATTTATTTTTCCATTTAGCATCTTTATCTCCATCAGTAGGTTTATTTTCTTTTCTTATGGCTATTCTATAAAGCCCTTTACTTCTAAGTAAGTCTACTATGTAGGATAGGCATTGGAAATAATTGGCGCAATTAAGAATAATCGGGCATGTACTTTCCATTTTTATTTTTTTTAAATTGAAGCTGAAAGAGCTATGAACAACTGCTCCAATGGAAATATCTCGAAAAATTAGTCCGGTTAAAAAAAAATGGCTCTGAAAACGACTTCCGGATGAAGAAGTTATGCCTTTTTGAAAAAACATTGTATTAAATGTCAAATAGTTACGTGAGAGGTTGAAAGACGATGATGAAAATGTACTTTTAAAAAAAATATTCCCCATTTTTCAAAATTAATACAATTAGCTCACTTTGAAAAAAACTACTTTATGTGACCTACTTTTATAAAAAAAGTGAGAGTCACTTTTACAATGTTATTTTTACATGTGTTTTTTAAATAATTTTTTTTTTTTTAAACCGGTAACTTGCCAAAATTATTTCTAAGAAAAAGTAACTTAACAAAAATCTTTTTAGAAAAAGAATCTTGAGAAAGATACTTGAACCCAAGGTCTCTAATCTCATGAAGTAACTTTACACCAAGTGAGCTAGTAAAAGAATTATGTAATTGTTTGAATGGAGGAAGGGGGGCGTTTTCTCTCGATGTGCGTGCTTTTTTCTGCAAAAATAACACAAAATACGTGCAAAAAAAAAATTACAAACCTTGTGGCAGAACGTTAGATTTCTAGTTACTACGGGCAACTATCCTTTTTTCTTTCCACTATTTATGATTTCTCGAGATCGCACAAAGATGCGGGGAAAGAGCATACGTAGTAGAAAAATCTCATCTTCCTATTTCTAATTTGCCGAGGTCACACACAACGTAGAGAAAAGAGCACACACAGAGAAGAGGGTATAGATACGATAATTAAAAAAACTATAAACCGAAATAAACATAAGGATTAATAAATATAACTGCAAGAAAGATACTTTATACCTCCAGATCTAAAATGACATAACTTGGGCAACCAGAAACCTTTTCGCATGAAACGAACTAGGTTCCTCACTATCATAGACGCTCTGGAAACCAAAGAGTAGTTCTCTCGACCCCAAAGTGGTAAGAAATAGTAAATCTAGAAAACGAAAATCGTATGCAGTCAAACCGACTTTAGATTTGGATAAACAATGGATGCGGCCCTCAAAATGGCTCTGATACCATGTAGGAATTTACAAGGTAAGTTCCTTAGATCAAACACCAAAGGTCACCGCTCACAAACAGATCACAGATAAGTTCAACGACATTTGACATGGTTGAAACCCTCGAAGAGGGAAAGAGTCCACGACCTGAGCCAACCGGCCACTTCAGGAAATTTATTAATTAAAAGAAATAAAAATTACATAAGCTTCTCTCATAAATGATTACTGGACAAATGACCCTCCATTCTCTTTAAATGGAGATCATGGACCAATCGGGTGTTAAGCCACAGATCAAGTGTCGGTAATACCGAGGAAAGAGTGAACTGTCGGATCACTACATATCGTGACCATTGGATGATAAGTTATAAATGTACATTGTAAAGAAACACACTTTACCTAACTCTATGTTAAAACAAGTTATACTTAACTATTTCCTATGTGTCTTAATATCCTAACACATGCCTCACACCAAGTGTCTCACACCAAGGCCTCTTCATAGTCAGGAACTTCCTTCTCAACCTATTTTATGGAATACATTAACGTCCTTCTGCAGTTCCATGATCTTTCCTCTTACTCTACTTAATATTTTCGTGAGGTACATGTGTTTGTCATGGTACTATTGCAATACAAATTTCAAATAATTGTTCGTCTCTCTTGACTTCTCAAAAGATCCTTCCTTCAAGAAATTTGGTTCTTTAATCGTCTCAATCTAATTTTCACAACAAAATGTACCAATTCCTTTTGTTTCAATCAAAACAATGATATTCATTAAACCTTCAACAAAAACTCCTTTGATACCATATGTCATGCCCCTAGGGTTCATATCTGAGCTACAATTTTCCTAAGTCGCCTTGATGTGCAGCACTGGCGCAGTTTCTCCTCAATCACAATACCAACTTTATTTTACTCACACCTACACTACACCTCTAACCTATGTACTCTTATCACGAGATATATATCTTATACTTATTGAACTAGTATTCAATATAATCTTAGTACAATATCCACTTCAATCTTAACTTCAATCATAACTCATTTCTTTTAACTTGACTTCAACAATATCCACAAAAAATCGTAAACAACACAACACATTAAGATGGCAGGAGGGGGAGCTCCCAAAACCCTTGCATGGTAAAGAGAATTAGTAGTTCTCTTCACTTTGGGAAAAATTCATGACTCTATGAAAAGGAATTGTTTACCAACGCAGTTTTTTGTCGGAATTCAATAGAAAAAATTCAAAAAATTAAGTACTTGGAGTGTTTGAATTGCACTTTTATGGTGGAAATGGATTCAACACCGTCAAAAACCCTTAGGACACCCAAAATACTGAATTTTAACAACTATAAGCCATATTATCGAAAATATTTTTAAAAATATTTGCCAAAATTTTTCATAATCTTTCCCAAATTTCTAAGCTATTCTATGGACTTTGTTTTTTAGACTATGGCCTATGAAAAGCTTTGGGTTCACTCGAGTATCGACTGCAATTGGAATTGGTTGTAATAGATTTGGAGGTAACAGGTGAGCCTCCATAAATCTATCTCTATGGTTGTAAATTCATTCACAATCTTATTAAGTACATGGCAGGAATATAGTACAAAGGGGAATATTGGCATAGTAGTTGGTTATCCAAAGTACTATTGATTAGCGGTTGTCATTAATGTCAAACCAAGCAGCACTAGGGACTAACCAAATATTTCATGGGAATTTTGACCTAGAAAATTAATATATTCTGGGTCAATAATGCTTTTGATGGTTTCTACTTGTCGAGATGTTTCCATTTATATATGGCACGCCATGTAATTCTTCACGGTTTGAGATATATTCATGTTTCAAGTTTGTACCCCCAGTTAGTGGGCTAAAACCCCATGGGGTTGGGGCATGGGTCATTGAAAAGTCATAATTAATATTTTTTAAGCTCCTAAAATCCCTCCCACATTCACTTGTTGAAGCCCCTCTCAACTTAAGCAATTATATAAATTGTGATATTCATTTCCTCCTTAGGCAAGGGATTTCTCCATCTGAAACAGGTCATCGTGGAATTTGCACTCTAACTTTTTTTCTACGAAGTTTTAGAAGCTAAAATTGTTATGAGGTGAAGCTGAAATCTTGAGGAAGCTGTTGTAAAAATTTTAGATCAAGGAGCTCAATATTTTTGGAGATATGATCTGTGGAAGTGAGGGTTTTTGTAGGCTCCTTAAATTCATCTCAAATAAGTGACCTTGGTAAATTCGTCATAACTCTCTCTCTGAGTATCGGATTGGAATTACATAAAAAGTGGCGGATAGTGCACAGTCTGTAATGTTTTCTCTATCAATTTCAGAGCCAAATAAAGAAACAGTGACACGTGGCACATCGTACAAGTGCGCTCTGTTGAAACAATCCATAATTAGGGCATTGTGAGAGATTGGGTATAAATCTCTCTTGAAGAATCCAAATTGGGTCAAACATATGGCATTGGAAATATGACTCATAGGAATACTATAGGACCGAAAATTAGATATTGAGGATCTAAAATAACATAGATACACTAGATTCAATATCGAGCTCCTAGAAGGCAAGAAAAAGCTAGATCATGTGTTGTCAAGGGTTGCAAAGGACCAAAATTTCTATGGCAGCAAAGCAGAGCAAGGTGCAGCAGAGGGTAGCATGACAAGAGCAGCAACTAAGGTGCATAACAGTAGAAAGAATTTCATCATATGAAGTCTTCAAGTGGGCAGCACTGCATACAATCATTGTAAAGGTATCATTGTACTTAGTCATTGTAAATACATTATTGTACAAATTGTACTAGCGTCTATCTACCAAGGGTTGAAGAGCCAGTGTTGGGAGGTCTAGGATCATCATTAGGTGGTTGTGTCAAAGTTGGGGTTATGGTCTAGTATATCTTCTTCTTCTGCGTCATTCTATATCATTATAAAGTGGACCATTTTCCCTAGTATGGGAGTCCATTCTTCTTTTATTCTTCTATAGGGTGGTAGGGTGGTGCTAGGGGGAGTTGTAGCTCATTGGGTGTTGGGCTATCTGTTCAGTTGACTACTGAAGAATCTCGAGCGTTGGAGCATCCATCCAGTGGGAGCTGGAGAAGAATGCTTTTCTAGATTCTAGGAAGTTGGAGCTTTATTTTCAATTAGAGTTGAATATTAAAGAATTATTAGAAAAGCATTAGGTGGTTTTTGTCCCAGAGTGGGTTTCCACCTTAAAAACTGTGTGCATTTGTGTTCCTCTTGTTTTCTGCTATCATTGTACAAACACTGATAATAATTGAAGATTAACTAATGCTCTAATTGAAAGGAATATTGATTCACCCCCCCCCCCCCTCTCAGTATTTCCAACAATTGGAATCGAAGCTTGGTTCCTTCAATAGTAGTTTAACAGCTGGAAGGAGGTCATGGAGCATACCAAGAATGGTGTACCTCTATTCAATGAAAATAATTATGCACTCTGGAAAGGAAGAATGGAGGTCTATCTCTTGGCGCAAGGTTACGAAGTATGGGACACTTTTCAAAATGGACTTACATCAACCACGGATGAACAAGGTAAGAAGAATTTGGTAAATGATGCAAAAGCAAAGAATATTGTGCTCCAGTGGACTTGTGAATGCACATCATAAGGTGTTGGGTTGTGAAACTGCCAAAAATTTATGGGACAAGCTTGAGAATATATATGCAGGTGACCCAAATGTCAAAGAAGCAAAGCTTCAAATCTATAGAGCAAAATTTGAGCAACTCAGAATGAAAGAAGATTGCAACATTGCTGCATACTTCCAATACATGATGAAATAACCAATACTCTAGAAGGATTGGGAGAGCCAGTTGACGAGAAGACTATTATACGGAAGATTCTTAGAACGTTACCAGGGAGATTCAACCCAAAGGTATCGGTCTTAAAATACAGTGCAAATCTGGACAAACTCAAATAAAGAGGAATTACATGGTTACTCTCATAACCTGCTGCTGAAATGAGAATTGATGAAGAAGGAGTGCTTCACATCTAGAGAAGCTGCGTTCCGGTGCATCTAAGAAAACCAAAATGGTTAAACAACCTTCGGTGAAAAGACACACTGCAGAGTGCTGAAGAAAAGGGAGATGATGAAGAAGGTCTTTGAGATGAAGAATATGCTTACTTTACGAGAAAACTAAAAATTGGTAATGGAAAATTCGAAGGTAAAATTTCATTGATATGTTTTGGCTGTGGTGAGGGTGGGAATTTCACATCAAAATGTCCGAACATAAGTGATGGAAACTCAAAAGGAAATAAAGGCTTTTATAAATTCAACAAGCAAGGATCCAAAAGGAACATTCTCTCTAAAGAAGATAGCTCATCATCCGATGAAGACAATGACAACAAAGAAGAAGCCAATGAGAGAGTACTATTTATGGCCAAGCATAATGAACAAGAGGTATCAAACAACAAAGAAGAAGGATTGACCATAGAATAATTTTATAACGAAGCAATCAAACTTAAAAGATCTCAAAATGAGAAGATCCGTTCCAATACTCTTGAAGAACAAGTTCAAGGTCTCAAAATTGAAGTTGAAGAACACAAATGCATTGAAGAGTCACTTCAAAATAAGTTGTAAGAAAGAAACCAAGAAAGGAAAGAATTAGAAGCCGAAGTAGTCTCGTTGCGTGAGGAAGTGAAGAAAGGAAAAACTATCCAAAACTATGCCAACAGCTCAAGGGCATTGGAAGAACTCATCAACAATCAATGATCTTACAACGATAGAACTGTCATCGGTTACAAAGAAGAATAAGCAGGACCTTCTACAACAAAATATAATGAACCTATGAGATATGACATGCATGTAGACTTCACTGGACAAGATTCACAAGAACAGCCTTGGAAGACAATTCCTCGACAAAAATTTCCATCCAGGTACCAACATATTTTTTATGGCTACTGTTATTCATGTAGAAAATTTGGTCATAAAGCTGTAGAATGTCGCATGTACCCTAGGAAAGAATACAATTCCAGGAGATCTATCAAATATGAACCTTCGAGGGCTCAGTGAAACATCAATAGATTTGAAAATTTAAGAAATAATATTGAATGTTACAAATGTCTAAACTTTGGACACATAGCCAAAGACTGCAGACTTGAAAATCCTCCAGAAGAATCTTCGAAGCCACAGAACGAACGAACATGGAAGAAGAAGAAGAATGATAATTATGCTCTCACTTTTAAGGCTCAAAAGAACAAAGATGTGTGGTATGTTGATAGTGGTTGCTCAACGCATATGACTGGAGATAGAAATAAATTTGTATCTCTAAAAGAGAAGAAGGATGGAACCGTTTCCTTTGGAAATGATGGATCTTCAAATGCTATAGGATCAGGTACTATCACTCTTGGAAGCAAAGATGCTCTAGCCAAGAAGTTTCTATTGGTTGAAAACATGAATCACAATCTGCTTAGTGTTGGACAAATGTGTGATCAAGGACACACAATACTATTCAACTCCACAAAATGTGAAATCAGGAAAGGCATGTTTGGTGAAATTGTGGCTACAACAATTTGAGCTCCAAACGACATATATGTCAGGGATGAAGCAACTAAAGCATGTCTAATAGCTAAGTAAGAATTTTGCTACAAAGGTGCAAAGTGATTTTGAGATGTCTTTACTTGGTGAGCTGACATACTTCTTAGGGCTTCAGATATCTCAGCAAGAGAAAGGAATATTTATATGTCAAGCCAAGTACATCAAGGAAATTCTCAAGAAATTTAAAATGGAAGATTGCAAACCCATCCTTACTCCAGTGGTAACAGGTTGCAAATAGAGCATAGACGACTCATCTAAGGATGTGGATCAAAGGTTGTACAGATCTATGATTAGTAGTCTTCTATATGTAACAGCCTCCCGACCAGATGTTATGCAGGTAGTTGGACAAGTAGAAAGATTCCAAGCAGCACCAAAAGAATCACATATTAAATATTCGCCAGCATTGGAATATCTTTGCTAGAAGCTTGGGATTCTCCCAAGTTCTCATTAGATTTTCCTTTTTTAGAATATAAAGGGGGAGTGGAAGTAGATTACAGGACTACAGGATGGTTATGTGTCAAGAGGAGTGGAAGTTTTTACAGGTCCGCAGGATGGTTGTGTTTCAGGGGGAGTTACCCTTTTCCATTGATGTCAAAGGGGGAGAGAATGTTGTAGGAAGAGGTGTGATGATCGCAGGGGGAGTACTTGTGTTGCCATCAATGCCAAAGGGGAGATTGTTGATCAGTGGTTGTCATTGATGTCAACCCAAGCAGCACCAGGGGCTAACCAAATATTGCATGGGAATTTTTACCTAGCAAATTAATATATTCTGGGTCAATAATGTTTTTGATGGTTTCTACTTGTCGACATGTTTCCATTGATATATGGCATGCCATGTAATTCTTCACGATTTGAGAGATATTCATGTTTGAATTTTGTACCCCCCGTTAGTGGGATAAAACCCCATGGGGTTGGGGCATGGGTCATTGAAAAGTCATAATTAATATTTTTTAAGCTCCTAAATCCCTCCCACGTTCACTTGTTGAAGCCCCTCTCAACTTAAGCATTTATATAAATTGTGATCTTCATTTCCTCCTTAGGTAAGGGATTCGCCATCTGAAACAGGTCATCGCAACATTTTCTCTATAAATTTTTTTCTACGAAGGTTCAGAAGCTGAAATGTTTATGAGGCAAAGCTGAAATCCTGAGGACGATTCTGTAAAAATTTCAGATCAAGGTGCGCAATATTTTTGGAGATATGATCTGTGGAAGTCAGGGTTTTTGCAGGCTCCTGAAATTCATCTCAAAGAAGTGACCTTGGTAAATTTGTCATAACTCTCTCTCTAAGTATTGGATTGGAATTCCATAAAAAGTGGTGGATATTACATAGTCTGTAATTTTCTCTCTATCAATTACAGAGCCAAATGAAGAAACAGTGACACATGGCACGCTGTACAAGTGCGCTCTACTGAAACAGTCCATAATTAGGGCATTGTGAGAGATTGGGTATAACTCGCTCTTGAAGCATCCAAATTGGGTCAAACCTATGGCATTGGAAAGAAGACTTAGAGGAATACTACAGGACCGAAAATCAGATATTGAGGATCTGAAATAACAGAGATACACCAGATTCAATATCGAGCTCCTAAAAGGCAAGAAAAAGCTAGATCATGTGTTGTCAAGGGTTGCAAAGGACCAGAATTTTTATGGCCACAAAGCAAAGTAAGGTGCAGCAGAGGGTAGCATGACAAGAGTAGCAACCAAGGTGCATAATAGCAGCAAGAAGTTCATCATATGAAGTCTTCAAGTGGGCAGCACTGCATACAATCATTGTAAAGGTATCATTGTACTTAGTAATTGTAAATACATTATTGTACAAATTGTACTAGTGTCTATCTGCCAAGGGTTGAAGAGGCAGTGTTGGGAGGTCTAGGATCATCATTAGGTGGTTGTGTCAAAGTTGAGGTTATGGTCTAGTATATCTTTTTCTTCTGCATCATTCTATATCATTGTAAAGTGGACCATTTTCCTTGGTATGGGATTCCATTCTTCTTTTATTCTTCTATAGGGTGGTAGGGTGGTGCTAGGGTGAGTTGTAGCTCATTGGGTGTTGGGGCATCCATTCAGTTGACTATTGAAGAATCTTGGGCATTGGAGCGTCCATCCAGTGGGAGTTGGAGAAGAATGATTTTCTAGATTCTAGGAAGTTGGAGCTTTATTTTCAATTGGAGTTCAATATTAAAGAATTATTAGAAAAGCATTAAGTGGTTTTTGTCCCGAAGTGGGCTTCCACCTTAAAAACTATGTGCATTTGTGTTCCTCTTGTTTGCTGCTATCATTGTACAAACACTGATAATAATTGAAGATTAACTAATGCTCTAATTGAAAGGAATACTAATTCACGCCCCCCCCCCCCCTCTCAATATTTCCAACAAGTACAGTTACCAAGTTCGGTTGTATTGGTCGAAAGAATTCGAAAATTGACCAATACAATTTGGTTTGAATAATAATTCATCAATTTCAATATGGTACGGATTAATTAAAAAAAACTATAATCTCTAAAGTATAAGCTACATAAATGTTATATCTAAAAATCCTCAGTTGCAGAATGCAGCAAGTTTGAATAAAAAATTAATTACATTTTATAACTTAAAAAATTACTAGTATAAAAATAGTAAATTTTATATTAGAAATTTTATAACTGAAAATTGCTAGTTTTATTTTCTTAGAAAAAAATCTTAATTTTATTCATGAATATAAAATTACATGTTACATCAGCTGAAAATATTTTTCAACAACCAGTCAAATCTAGTGTTCCAAGTACATACAAGAGACTCTAAAAATACAAATGAGGAGAAAATTTATGTTTTTCTCCTATTTTTCTTCTCAACCTTTAGCCATGCATCTTGTGATGGCGTGGAGGAGACAAGGGCGAACTGGTTTTCTGTTGTAGTTTCTCCATTGTCCTTATATGAGTCAAAGTTGTCTGATGTATGATGTCATGTATTCCCACCGTTCTCCGAAGCCACTGGATCCTGAGCGGGAAGGATCGGGGGTTTTGTAGGTCGAATGGGTCTTATGATTCATTTCATTGGGCCTCTGAACTTGCTGTTCACTGATTGTTTTCATTTAGGATGGGGTCATCCACTTCTCCTTCAACATCCTCCTCTAGGGAAATTTCCAGCCTTTGGGTGATTTTCCAACCTTTTTCTTTTTTCTGTTATCTCTTTTGGCATCTGGACATGTGTTTTGTAAATGACCAGTTTGCCTGCAATTTCTGCATTTGAAGGCAGTGTTTTCATAATCTAGGCGTTGCATCCAATTTTGTTGTTTGTGTATCAGTTGTATTTTTTCCAGTAATCCTTTGTTGAGACGTACTTCCACACAAATGCGTGCGAAGGTGTAGATTCTCCGCTCTAATCGTTGTGTATTTATTTTGATGTATCTCCCAATGATGTTCCCAATGCCTTCTAGAACATAGTTATTCCATAAATGCATGGGAAAGTTGTACACTTGACCCAAACCAGCATTCTCAAAACAACCATAGTGTTTTCATAAAACTCTGAGAACCATGGGGTAATGAAGAGTCTCGTAGAGCCCCAAAACTAGAAACCCTCCCGGAGTATAATATCTCTAACTTCTGAAGTTTGAAACTTGAGAATGAAATAACCTTTAGAGCATGCATGAATTTCGCACTCCATTATCCAGTCTGTGAAGATCCAATTATAGAGCTCTATTGGTTTAGGCCAAAATTAGTTGAAATCGCATATGACTGCTTCTGATTCAAATGAGGTGTAATGATAAGCAATCTTTGGAATGTCTACTGTCAATTCTGGTGTTATATTCAGTTGTTCTACTATGTAGGGACTAGGGCCATTACCAGCTGGTTCTGTGGGTGCTTATCTTTATTTTTCCCCTGTAAAATGTTCTTGTAGGAGGATCCTTCTTGTGTGTGTCCTTGTTTGGAGGTACTACAATCTCTTGCTCCCTCATTAGCTTTTGTATTGCCCTTATCCACAGATCCTCCTCTCAACAATAGGTTAAGAGTTATGGTGGATCATGTGCTTATACAATAATCCTTGATTGACTCAAAATCTTGTAATGTTCTTCCTCCACAGAGAAGGGATTGTAGATGTATTGGGTAACTCAATGTTTGTCTAATGATTTGTTTCAGTTGTTCCACCCTCTCTGTGTGTACACAAAATAAATTATTTTTCCCCATAAAGGGTCTAACAAAAATTTGAAAATAGGATGGGGTTACCTCATGCATAGTGTCTGGTTCCCTTTTGTTATCTTTGATCAGTGACAGTTCGTGAGGCCCATGTAAGAGAGTATTTTCTTTAAGACATTGGCTGACGAGGAGCCTAGGAGAAAGCGTATCTAGACCTCCATACAATAGAGCATTTATTTGTGTCTTGAGACAACAAGTGCATCTGTGTGTGAGGTGCGGTTTAAAATCCAAGGCATCTAGATGCCAGGAACAGGAAAACAAGGGGCAGTGTGAATCCACAATGCCAGTCCAGCCTGAACACAGAAACTGATGGGGAACCGATCCCCCATAAATGAACTGGGAAGTGAAGCTATCCACTCAATATTGAGAACAATTGTCTCTGAACATTGTTCCACTGTAAGTAGCCTCCAGCTTCCCTCTACCGGCCGAAGATAACTGGGCCAAGCTTCCCATTTCACCTAAACCTATGTTTTCCACCCATTTGTACCGAAGTTGGGCATATTGATCAAAAAGCTCTTGGGTATTTTAGATCCCATGGCAGAGGACGGTTGTAATGTGAAGGTAATCCGCGGCTACAGGTACTGAGGTTCCCACTCACAAAAATCCGCCGTACCCACGTGCAGATGCACCATCCAAATGCTGCACTTGATTGGAGCCGATGGCCGCTTGACCCGTAATGCCTCCTCGCCTGTCCTCCGAGAGCCTGTAAATGGTGACTGAGATGAAACCAGTGTGCCCTTGTTCATAAACTTGAATGGTCCTTCTTATGATTTTTCTTAGATTGATCTGTTCCCACATTTATTATTGACTATAAAACAATTACACAAAAAACTTATGAAAATTACTAGTTATAAAAAGCAACAAGTTTCAATTAAAAATAAATATATATATTATAACTATATTTATAATTGAAAATTACTAGTGGTAAAAAGTAGCAAGTTTCAATTTTAAAAAAAAATATGAAAACAAAAAATTTATCAGTTGTAACAATTTTCATAGTAAAACAATGTCAAGAAGAAAAAACAGTTATTAATTAAAAATGTTATAGAAATTTTATATTAGAAAATAATAGTCTTACAAAAAGTAAGTTTCTTATCAAAACATTGTAGAAAGTAAAAGTAAGTTTCTTATCAAAACATTGTTGAAAGGAAAAATAAGTTGAACTATTTAAAAAGTTGCAATATTTTAAGTTTCTTTTCAAAACATTGTAAAAAGTAAAAGTAAGTTTCTTATCAAAACATTGTAGAAAGGAAAAGTAGGTTTTATATTTAAAAAGTTACAATATTTTTAAGATATATTTTTTTCACTCTTATAATTTTTTTTGGATGATAGTGATTTTTTTTGGATGATAGTGATTTTAAAAATTACAATGAAGTTGAAATTGTTCTTATCATTTTTTTATGCACATAATAACCCAGAAAAATATGAAAAATTCTGGCAAAGATATTTAAAAATCTGGATTACAATGGTTAAACTTCAGTGTTTTGAGTGCCCTAAGGATTTTTGATGGTGTTGAATCCATTTCCACCATCAAAAATACAATTCAAACACTCTAACTACCTGATTTTTTGAATTTTTTTTACCTAGAAAAAAGTGTCATCCCAACTATTCTGTTGCATTGGTAGACAACTCCTATCTAAATCTATTTGTGGTGTTCCAACATTAGTAGTACATCACCTTTCAAAGATCTCCACTAAAGATAATTTTGATGAGAGGTATGTGGAATGTATGAGGACCAAAGCATAGGGCAACAATAGGTGAAGTCAATTGTTCTACTTTGTCTGATCCTCTAACCCCTACTCTTATTTTCCACATACTTCTTACCATAAAAAAAAAATTATATGTTCTTTCTAATAACATTTCCTATCTTGTATCTAATAAACACAAGGTCCTAGTTGTGATTAAATAAATTTTTCGACACAAAGGATTGAAAAATAATTAACACACCATAGCATAATAGTATCAAACATTCTCGGTTCTGTTATAATTCTTATATGGTTTTGGCAGTATCAATCATTTAATTATTAGACAGATCCTACGTATCATTCCAGATATACCATAATTATAAAGTCTGAGTTGTATTATGTTTTCGAAAACTCTGCATTGATATTTCTTTATTGTTAATGTAATTTAAACCCGAGAGGTCGTCCATGTTTTCTTTTGAGCAGTTAATATCTGTCCTGGTTATCGTATTGGTGACATATGTCCAAATTTCCTGGCGTTAACTCCACCATTGGATCTTAACCTCGTGCGATCGATGATGTTTGGATAGATGGGATGGGTTAGGGTAACCACCCACCCCCATCTCCCGCCTCAGGCATCATTGTTTCGTTGAGATGTTGAAGGAAACCCTGGCTCTCTGCAACTTCTTTCTCCCTGGTCGAATAACTAACACTTCTCATCACGCCTACTCTGGTGAAACCAATCAATGGCTCCCTCCAGGATTGCACGTTCTTCATTTCCACAGCGTCGAGAAATCTCTCCATTGTCCTTAGAATATTTCCAGTTATTCTTGCCGATGAGGTAAATCTGCTTTGATATCATTTTTCCTTTTTGATTTGGTGTCCTCTGCAAGAGTTTATTTGGCTCTCTTTCCTTTATGGTTTTTTTTTAAAATTTCCTTTCTAATATCTTTGAGTTCTAATATTTGGTTCTTCTGCTTCCTATGGTTGACTAGCCACTGCTCTAAGGCTTGCGGCATACCAGTATGGGAACCTACTATCGACCGTCTCTTCTAAAATGCATCGATAAGTTATACAGTCGGTCTTCTTCAGTTATGTGTTTACCTTCCTGTAAACATATTCACTGGGTCTCCCTCCGCTTACATTGCAGGCGAAGACCCAATCTCGGTGAAAGGTTTAAATGAAATGTATAATTTTAGTTGTATAGAGAGGAAATGGAGGCCATATAAGCTCCTTTCAAGCTTGGTCTTTCTATTTGATGTATAATGTATAAATGTAGCTTCTCTCAGCTCTTAGAGATACTATTGTTTTCCCCAAGGGTTTCGTATTCCCTTTTTTTTTAAGGCTACACTTTACTTGTAACTGTAATGGAATTGTTCAAGGTTTTCATGTGACATTATTATTCTATCTGGTTACTTACGTAGCTGATTTATTGACTGAAGGTATATGAATTAGAGCTGATATGGTTATATTGTGATTTTTTTCGGTTTTCATTTTGCAGAACAGAGGCTTTGTACACACACACACACACACACACACAGATATATATATATATATATATATATATATATATATATATATATATATATATATATATATATATATATATATATATATATATTTCATTCGTAGCATTTCCTAATTTAATGGTTAAAGTGTGCATGTTATATTAAATTTCGACATTCTTATATTTCTCCTTTTATGGCCAGTCTAACTAGACTCAATAAAGAGATTTCTTAGTTATCTTCGGAGTACTCCCTCAAAGCTCTGGTATATTTCTACTAGGACCGGAGCCAAGTACTTGCTTAAGTTCTTCTGGCTCTAAACCCACAGAAACTCTGTAACATTATATTGAGGTTTTCTGCTCAGGATTGTTCAATTATTGTGCACAGTTATGGTCTATTTTTCTTATTTTACTATTGATTAAATGATTACTATTTCATAACCCATAATGGCCAACATTGTTACCTTCTTTATGCGTTATGGAATGTTCCTCTTTGTTCTCTACTATTATTACAAGAATCTAAAAAGAAATACTATACCTTAGCATGGTTTCTTTTCGTTAAAAATTGAAGACTATATTCAGTTGTTTCCTAAGTTGTTTCCTTATCTTAGAAAGTTGTTTCACTCACAATTGTTTGTACTTAGATTATACTATTACAGAGAATATTCGGCCTTTTGTACAACACTCTATAATAGTTATTCATATTTCATTCTCTTATGAATTTATTTGTTGTTTTGGTACTGTAAAAGTGAAAATAGAATTTCAGAATTATCTTCACTTGCTTTCTAATCCTTGTACTGTAACAGAAATAGAATTCTGGTTCATTTTACATATGTTTTTACATTCCAATCTTGCACAGAGAAATAGTACATAAGTTCAATTATATTCTTGTAATCTCTTATTTTACGCTAATACAGTGACTGAAGAAATTATTCAGTTATTATCTATCTCTTTCTTACTACTTCCAACTGTTATAAATTTTTTCACTGTCTACTGAATTCCAACAGTAAATTAACTACTGCATATTAAACAGTAAAATAAAACGTTGTATGTACCTACTTCAGAGTTTAGGATTTTGTCTTAGTAACTATTGGTTCCGCCCAACCACAAGTGAGGCGATTACGTCCTCTTCTTCCCCCTTGTTCCACACCAGGCCTAAGGAATTTGTATGAGACAAGAAGTCTGACCTTGAGATTGAGAAATCCAGTCTAGCTTCCTTAGGTTAAGTTCCTTGAGTTCCACTGGTATTTCCACCAGCTCTAGAAAACTCAGAACAAGCATGCACTGCTTATCCCCCTAACTCTTCTGCACAGAGAACCCCATTCCCTCCTAGGATTTTCCCTTAAATCCTTTCTGGGATTGGTAACTGTCAGAACTGTCTCAACCTCTTCCTGGGTTTCTTGGAATATTTTAACCACACAGTTACTTTCACCTTTTACTCAAATAAAACTGTCATTTAATTAAATACTTTAAAAATAAAAATTTATGTGTTAATATTCTTAACAAATGTCTCATTTGTTCTAATTCAGACTATGTCTAAACAAGTAAAAGTAAATGCTAATCAAACAGTTACATCTTCCCCCCCTAGAGGAAAACATTGTCCTCGGTGTTACTCATTTCCTGAGAATAATTCTGGAAAAGCTTGAAGCATAACTTTTTCGTGTTCCCAAGTGGCCTCCTCTGGGACAAAATGCTTCCACTGCACTCTAACTTGGGGGATGACTCGCTTCCAGAGCGTTATTTCTCTCCGATCTAGGATATATTGTGGTTCTACCAGGAACTCGCCATCCGGTTATACCTACAAGCAACAATATTTTGAGTTAGTTTAAATTAGAAAACCATTGCATATAAATTGTATGTCTTATTCAACTTACATGTATACCCTGCCAATGTATGATGTGCTTGGAATCGTGCCCACAACACTTCAATAAATTCACATCAAAGACATTGTGCACTAATATATTGCTTGGTAAAGCCAATCAGTAGGCCACCGGCCCTATCCTCTCTAGGACTTCAAAAGGTCCGCAGTAGCGAGGAGCCATTTTGGCACAAGCATTCCATCACAGAGTGCTTTTCTTTGGCTTGATTCTCACATACACATGGTCCCCTACTGTAAATTCCCGAAAAGTTCTTTTCCTGTCTCCATAGACCTTCTGTCTGTCTTAAGATGCCTTCAGATTTTGTCTAATTTTCTTAACCTCTCGCTCCATCTCTTCCAGCATGTCTGGTCCAAGCATCATTTTATTTTATGGGCTACTCCAATTTATAGGAGTTTGACATTGTCTCCCATACAGTGCTTTGAAAGGGCTCATCTTAAGAGATTCTTGGTACCCGTTATTGTAAGAAAACTCAACCAAGTGTAGGTACTCCTCCCATTTCGTTGGTTGTTCCATGACATACATGCAAAGCATGTCTTCTAAAAATTGATTCACCTGTTATGTTTTCCCATTTGTTTGCAGATGTTTGCGGATGGTAGGCGGTGCTAAATTGTATTTGCGTTCACAGGCCATTAAAACATGTCTTCCAAAATGCTGATGTGAACTTCACATCATGATCTGAAATGACTTCTCGGGGAATACCATATAGTCTATAAATATCCTTCATAAAAATATCAACAATTTGCATAGCCTTATAAGTAGATTGAACAGGAATAAAATGTGCCACTTTACTGAGCTTTTCGACTACCACCATAATTGAATCGTTATGTCTTTTGTTTCGGGGTAGACCCGTAATAAAATCAAGGAAAATAACTTCCCACTTCCATTCAGGCTCTGGGATTGGTTGAAGCAATCCCACGGGGTGCTGATGTTCTATCTTAATTTGTTGGCATTCTAGGCACTTGGTCAAATATTCTGCTATGTCCCACCTCATCTTTGGCCAGGTATAGTCTTTTCTGATTGTTGTCAACATCTTTTGATAACCCGTATGCTCAGCATAAGTACTTCTATGATACTCATCCAGGATGGTTCTTTTTAGACTCTCATGGTTAGGAATATATATCCTTTTTCGAAAAACAAGAAGATGTTTTTCATTGAGTTCGTACTCACTCTGCTTTCCTCGTTTCTCATCATCTTTTACTTGCTGCCACAAATTCTGATATTCTGGGTCCACTTTTGCTGCTTCCAAAATCTGGTCCTGAAAATTAGACTCATTCTTTTTGAAGTATAATTCATAAATGCCATGAAATTTTCTGCTCAAGGCATCCGCCACCTTATTCTCTTTTCCTCTTATATGCTGAATATCGAAATCAAAGTTGCTAAAAAATGCATTCCATCTCGCTTGGCGTGCATTCAAACCAGCTTGCTTAAAGTAGCTGGTTAAACTACTATGATCGATTCTAGACACAAATCTATTCCCTAGAAAATAATGCCTCCATATTCGCAAGGCATGCACAACTGCAGTCAATTCCAAATCATATGTTGAATATATTCATGATCCTTAAGCTTCCTAGATTCATATGCTATGACTTTTCCTTCCTAGGTCAACACTGCTCCTACACCTTCTTTGCATGTATCGGTACATACTTCGAATTCCTTGCTTAGATCTGCTACCTTCAAAATAGTTGCAGTAGTTAACTGTTTTTTTAATAACTCAAAACTGTTTTGACATTCTTGTGTCCATTTGAAAACTCTTCCTTTCCTTTGCAAAGAAGTAATAGGATAATCTATTTTGGAGAATCCATTAATAAATCGTCGGTAGTAACCAGCCAAGCCCATAAACGAGCGTATGTCTGCCACATTCTATGGTACCTTCCATTCCATAATTGTTTTTATCTTCTCTAGGTACACAGTTGTTCCTTCTGACGCAATTACATGCCCCAAGTATTGGATCTTCTCTTTAAAGAAGTCACATTTACTAAACTTCACATAGATTTGATGCTCTCTTAGCGTTTTTAGCACATTACACAGATGTTCTTTGTGCTCTTCCTCATTTTAAGAGTAAATCAAGATATCATCAATAAGTATTAACACAAACTTATCCAAGTGTGGGTGGAAAATTACATGCATTAAACTCATAAATGTTGCTAGTGTGTTGGTTAACCCAAACGGTAGCACCACAAACTCGTAGTGTCCATACCTGGTACAGAAATCTATATTGCTTATATCTTCATCCTTGATTCGGATCTAATGGTAGCCAGACCTTAAGTCTATTTTGGAGAACACTGTAGCTCCCTTGACTTGGTCAAATAAGTCATCAATGCGCAGAAAGGGGTATTCGTTTTTAACAGTCAGCTTGTTGAGCTAACGATAATCAATACACATACGCATAGTACCGTCCTTATTCCTTACAAATATCACCGGTGCTCCCCATGGGGACACACTTGGTCGTATAACCTTTATCTAACAACTCTTCCAATTGCATCTTTAGTTCCGTTAATTCCGGTTCACTCATTCTGTAGGGAGCCCGTGACACAGGTGCTGCTTCAGGTATTAACTCAATAGTAAAATCAATTTCTCTTTTTGGTGGCAGCCCTGGAATCTCCTCCAGAAAAACATCTTGAAATTCTTGCGCAACAGGAATATTTTCTAACATAGCAATTTTGTCTTTTGTATTGGTGAATCCAACTTGAATTGCTAAAGATGGCAGCCCTTCCATATGCATTTACTTAGCTGTGATGCAGTAATGGGTTGTAGCTTCAAAGAATTTTTAATTCCCTGCAGTTCTTGTCTTGACCCATCATTAGACTTGAAATGTATAATCTTATTTTTACAGTCCACCAAGGACCAGTGTCTTTCCAGCCAATCCATCTCTAGTAATATATAATAAGAGCCCAATGGTATAACATTGAGTTCCACAGTTATGTGCTAGTCCCCAATTTTTAATTCACAGTCAAGTACTTTAGTATGAACCCGACTTCGAGTCCCTGTTGCCAGTTGGACTAGCCATGGGTTTTTAAATTTATGTTCATGCAATTTACTGTTTTAAACTACATGAGGGTGTATGTAGTTCAAACTGGCACCAGGATCAACTAAAATAGAAACAGCTCGAGTTTGAATCTTACCTTCTAATTCTATCATGGTCGACTGGTAAACCGCTTGTCGATCATCCAGTGATGCGTTGATTCTGGGTATGTTTCAAGCTACTTTCCCCACTGTTGACGCTTCTTGCATATTTTCTACCACCTCACTCTATCCCCGATGTGGAAAAATCTTAAAATAATGATCTTCTCCACATTCCTAGCACTGCAACAGGGGTTTCTGGGGTTGCCCAATATCTGATCTACTAGAAGCTTCTTTAGGCCTTTATTCCCCTGTCCATTTAGTTCTGTTTTGGCTTTTACTGTAGAAATTCGAATAATTTGCTGAGTTATTCTCCGATATTATCCTTATTACACACTATTTAATCTTCATGCATAATACATAACCTCTTCTACAATTGATCATCAATATGCGGAAATAGAAAGCAGTCGCATGCGCTCATTAAAACACAATCAAGCACACATATCAACAAAGGATGTAATGGGGAAAGCAATGGCTGAAAATCCCCAACTATTTGTATATTATAATGATGGAGAACATGTAACAATACATAGCACAATACTCCTCACAAGTACTCAGTACTATCTCCACAAGCTACACACAACTATATGAGATTTGAACAAGTCAGGGGTTCAAATCTCCTCCACAAGTCTTCCTGCCTCTACTGCGCAATCCAAGTGAGTAATGAATGAGATCCAAGTTCGAATCCCACTAGCTCGAACTGCGCAATCCTCATTGGAAATCTCCATCAAAGTGTGTGCAAATCTCATGCACAATCAATGGTCACAACTGATAGTCAATCACACCCTTTCACCCACCTCTAACACTGGTCTTCACTGAACTGTCCATGCATTGCAGTTAACTGATGTGTTCTTTAGTTGATTTATGAGTTAATAATTATTGAATTAATTAATAATTAATTCACACCACTCATCACTAGTGTATTTATCAGTTAGACTAAATACAACTAGTTCAACTAAGTTAAACCGAACACAATTCCACCAACTGTTTCATCAACTCCACCAAACTCTACCACATGAGTTCTAACTAAAGTCAACCATGCAATAGCTCAACTAACCATTAGGAAAAGCGTATTTCCTTCTGTCAGCTGCATGTGCCACATCCAAGCATCAAACTGAAGTGCTCCAAGAGGATAAGATAATGTTTATAGTCTAAATATTATTAAGGGTTAATAATATTTGATTGTTCTATTTTTAGCCCGGCAGTCTAAAAATAGAAACCGCCCAATGTCTAAAAATAGAGGTCCATCTATTTTTACCAACTCGACCAATCATCCACAAATAGCATCCTGCAACTCATAGACCATGATCCCTATGTCTAAAAATAGACATAGTCTAAAAATAGACTTTGCGCCAAAAATAGCCTGCGGGCCCACTTAGTGAAGGCGACTTCATTTCACTAAGCTCCATCATCTTGTTACATTTTCAACACTCCCTCTCAACAAGATATGGATTATCTGCAACCCCTATCCTGCCTCTGTGGTATTCGAATTTTCTCCTGGTGAGCGCCTTCGTCAAGATATCAGCATCCTGATCCTCCGTGGGAATATATGAAAGCAACATGATTCTCCGCTGCACACAATCTCTGATATGATGGTACCTGATGTCGATGTGTTTGGATCTATCATGAAATATTGGATTAGCCGAGAGTTTAATGCAACTCTGGTTATCGCAATAAATCACAGTAGGATCCAAGTGTGACCCGAACAACCCGACCAGAATCTTCCTCATCCATATGGCCTCGCATGCAGCCAAGCTTGCTGCCATATACTCAGCCTCTGCTGAACTGAGTGCCACGGATCTCTGCTTCCTGTTGTACCAATAAATTGTTGTCGACCCAATACTGAAAATCCCTCCAAATGTGCTCTTTCTATCCATTGGGCTCCCTGGCCAATCTGTCAGGTGATTCGGGTAGGCTTCACCTCATACTCTCTATCCATGCCCTGCAAGCCATATCTAGATGTGTACACTCTCAGATAATGCAATACATGCTTGCCTGCCTTCCAGAAGAGCTTGGTAGGCTTAACCATAGCTTGCGAAAGCTGGTTAACAGCATAGCATATATCGGGTCGTGTATTGACTAGATACATAAGTGACCCCACCAACTGTCGATAAACAGTGGCATCCACTACCTCCGCTGAAGTAGCATCCTCCTTCCTCCAACCTCCAGGAAAAGGAGTATCAACAAGATTGCAGCCATGCATGTTGAACTTCTCCAATATTTCTCGGGCATACTTACCCTGAGAAACAAATAGTCCATCACTGCGCTGCCAAATTTCCAATCCCAGGAAATAATGGAGGCCCAAGTCCTTCATCTCAAACTCTCTAGCAAGATCCTCCTTGCATGAAAGTATCAACATCTCATCACCCATCAAAATCAGATCATCTACATACAGTACAATGATCAGCAACTTCCCCTCCACCACAATTTGGTACAGGTTAGGATCCGCCTCACTCTTGGTGAATCCAAGTCCGGTGAAATAACTATCTATCCGTGTGTACCAAGCACGAGGTGCTTGCTTCAACCCGTACAGTGCTCTCTTGAGTCTGCACACATGCGACTCACTGCTGAAGATCTCGAAACCTTGAGGTGCTCTATGTACACCTCCTCTCCCAGTGACTACGGGTTGAGGAGCGCGAGTCTTCACATCCATCGATGGATGTGCCACCCCATCATGCTAAGAGAGCAAGGATCCTCAAGTATGGAAGTGCACGTATGCAGCCAGTGCAAAGGTCTCCTCATAATCGATCCCCTCTATCTGTGAGAAGCCTCGGGCAACAAATCTTTCCTTGTACTTCTCCACACTCCCGTCAGCCGCCTGCTTCACTTTGTAGATCCATCACGAACCCACCACTAATTTTCCCTCCGGTCTTGGGACAATCTCCCATGCACTGTTTCTGACAATCGAATCATACTCTTCCACCGTGGCATCTACCCATGTGGGGTCCTCCACAGCTTCCTCGAAAGAGGATGGCTCTATCATGACACATTTTCTCACAAGAGCCATGTATCCAGTGTCAAGTCCGGTGTTGTCTCTCTGTCTATGACTGTCTTTGTAGGTGGTCCTACAACCTTCTCTGCATCTTGAGCCGATCGCTCAGCTTCTGTAGTGCGCTTCTGGCCTCTGATGATTGGCACTGCATGAGTGATTTATTCCACTCCATGAACCTCCTCTTGTGGCTGATCCACAACCTGAGGCTCATCCTTAGGAACTAATAGCTCCTCATCTGCATGCAAGTGTGGCTCCCTCTCAAGCGAACACTTCATGGCTTTCTCCTCATGAAATTTGATATCTCGTTGCACAACAGTCTTTTGACTGTCTGGAAAATACACACGATATTTTTTGGGTGTTTCTGTGTACCCCAAAAATATCCCAACCTCTGCAGTCGGCTCCAGCTTCTTCCTGGCATCCTTTTTCACATGAATGTAAACAGGTGAGCCAAAAATCCTCAAATGGGAAATATCAGGTCTCTTACCAGAAAACGCCTCCTCCAGTGTACTCATGCCAAGTATCTTGTGAGGATAACGGTTCTGCACATATACTGCAATATTGCATGCCTCCACCCACAAGTGAAGGGGTAGGCCCTGATCATGCAACATCGCCTGTGCAGCACCCACGATCGGTCTGTTCTTCCGCTCAGCAACCCCATTCTGCTGTGGGTTATGAGGTGCAATGAGCTCTCTCTGAATTCCTTCTGCGCTGCAAAAGTCCTTGAATTCAGCAGAGATGAAGTCACCACCATTGTCGCTCCTAAGAGCCTTCACATGCTTCCCCGATTCCTTCTCAACCAGTGCCTTGAACTCACAGAACTTTGAGTATGTCTCGCTCTTCTTTTGCATGAAGAAGATCCAGCACTTCCGAGAGAAATCATCGACAAAGATCACATAGTACTTGTGCTTTGCTGTCGAAGCTACTGAGAAAGGTCCACACACGTCTGTGTGAATTCTCTCAAGGATCGTCGTGGCACGACTATCCTTCTCATGAAAGGTGGCTTTCACAAATTTTCCCAAAGTGCACCCCTTGCCCCGAGTTGTGCATGGTGCCTTAAAGCCAGTCGCATCTGTTCTAATGTCTTCAAAGTGCCATGGTGAAGGTGGCCCAATCTTGATTGCCTGACCGCCATCATCCGGAAAACTCTGCCCCCGCTTCCGCCTTGCATACCATTGCTGCAGCCTATTCCTTACAGCGATAAAGGTTCTAGTGCCAGACCCCCTATCTTCCGGGTTTCTCCAGTTGTCTTACTGCGCAGGAAAGCCTTTCCTTCGACGAAGACAACATCGTACCCCTTGTCTTCTAACATCGCCACAGAGATCAGATTCTTCTTCAATCCTGGAACATGCATCACTTCCTTCAATACGAAGGTTTTACCAGACTCCCTCTCAAAGGAAATGGTACCGATACCGGTCGCACTGTATCTACCATCATCGCCCATCTCGATGTGCACTCCAAGATCTTTCTCATCCAGATATGAAAATAGATCTCGATCTCCAGTCATGTGAAAAGACGCACCACTGTCCAAGAACCATACTGATCCCATCACACTTGAGACCAAGCATGCAATCAGTGAAAAATCCAGCTCAAACTGCGAGGCTAAGGCCTCTCCCACTGCAAATCCAGCAGCTTGCTTATTTTTCTTCTTCTGCGGACAATTTGTGGCATAATGTCCGTGTTGGTGACAGTGAAAGCACTTCACCTTGGACATGTCCTGCTTCTTGTCTTTCGCACCGGAATGAGAAGCTTTATTACTCTTCCCCTTGTTTCTGCGGCGGTAGTAAAATTTTTTGGGATGAAGATCCATCTACGGTATTCCGTCTGAACTCCCCTTATCTCCCCTTGCACAAGATCCAACCAAAGTCGCTCCCATCCGGCAATTTCTCTGACCATTGGCAAAGTCTGATAGGCATGCCAACTCTTCGGAGAAGACCAAGGAGAGCCAAGCTCACCAATTCCTCATCATCGACAGTCACCCCCACACTTCCCAGCTCATCCCTGCATTGGATGAACTTCGTGAGGTACTTGGGCATACTGTCGCCTTTCTCCATCTTTATGTGTATGAGTTTATCCTTGAGCGCCAACTTCCTCTGGTCGCTCTTGCTTTGGAATAAATCTGTCAACGCTTTCCACATCAAGTATGGAGAAGCTTTTCCATGCATGTTGGATACAATGTGATCCTTCACGCCCTCCAACAGAATCCTTCGACATTTTGCCATCTTCTTTTGCCAAGCCTCAACTTGAGCAGCATCAGTAGGCTTTGGGATCTCAGCTTCTATGAACTCCTTCAGTCCATTATCATCTAATACCGCCTCCATCCGGTCCTTCCATGCAACATAATTCGAACTTCCCTCAAGGGCATATTCCAGTCGCAATCCGTTGAAAGACATTTCAACTTTGGCACCAAAAAAACTACTACAAATTCGAATTCCAAATTCTGCTGCAAATTCGAATTCCAAGCTCAAAACTCAGCTGCTTCTGGATCTGTGAGAAAAAATTATTTCTAGCACAGAGATCGACTGTAGGGGAATTTATTGGATATATCACCTTTCAAAGGAAAGGATGGATCCAGAGGCTACCTGGCCCGATACAGACTCTGTCTACCGAAATAATTGTAATCACTGTAATAGATCCGATGATTAATTCAGCTTCGATACCATGTAGAAATTCGAATAATTTGCTGAGTTATTCTCCGAGATTATCCTGATTACACACTATTTAATCTTCATGCATAATACATACCCTCTTCTACAATTGATCATCAATATGCGGAAATATAAAGCAGTCGCATGCGCTCATTAAAACACAATCAAGCACACATATCAACACAGGATGTAATGGGGAAAGAAATAGCTGAAAACCCCCAACTATCTGTATATTATAATGATCGAGAACATGTAACAATACATAGCACAATACTCCTCACAAGTACTCAGTACTATCTCCACAAACTACACACAAACTATATGAGATTTGAACAAGTCAGGGGTTCAAATCTCCTCCACAAGTCTCCCTGCCTCTACTGCGCAATCCAAGTGAGTAATGAATGAGATCCAAGTTCGAATCCCACTAGCTGCAACTGCGTAATCCTCATTGGCAATCTCCATCAAAGTGTGTGCAAATCTCATGCACAATCAATGGTCACAACTGATAGTCAATCACACCCTTTCACCCATCTCTAACACTGGTCTTCACTGAACTGTCCATGCATTGCAGTTAACTGATGTGTTCTTTAGTTGATTTATGAGTTAATAATTGGTGAATTAATTAATAATTAATTCACACCACTCATCACTAGTGTATTTGTCAGTTAGACTAAATACAACTAGTTCAACTAAGTTAAACAGAACATAACTCCACCAACTGTCTCATCAACTCCACCAAACTCTGCCACATGAGTTCTAACTGAATTCAACCATGCAATAGTTCAACTAACCCTTAGGAAAAGCGTATTTCCTTCTGTCAGCTGCATGTGCCACATCCAGGCATCAAACTGAAGTGCTCAAAGAGGATAAGATAATGTTTATAGTCTAAATATTATTAAGGGTTAATAATATTTGACTGTTCTATTTTTAGCCCGGCAGTCTAAAAATAGAAACCGCCCAATGTCTAAAAATAGAGGTCCATATATTTTTACCAATTCGACCAATCATCCATAAATAGCATCCTGCAACTCATAGACCATGATCCATATGTCTAAAAATAGACTATTATGCAAAAATAACTGTGAGCCCACTTAGTGAAGGCGACTTCATTTCACTAAGCTCCATCATCTTGTTGCATTTTCAACATTTACCATTATGTTTTCTGAGTGGATGTCTTGCAGGATTCTTGAAATTGTTGGATCTGCTATTTCTATTATTAGAAAATCTTTTCTGCCCCTTCCTAAGTGGCCGATTTTTCCCAACTTCTTCCTTCACCTCGGACTGCTTATAGCACATAACTGTCGTCCTAATTGCTTCATCCATGGTCTTCGGATTCATAAACTCAATCCTTTCCTTCATATGAGCTAGCAAACTGCTCAAAAACGGTTGCACCTTGGCTTTTTCATCATGCGGGTAGGGTACATATCTTAGTAAAGACATGAATTTCATAATAAACTTGTCCATAGTAATTTGGCCTAGTTTCAAATCATGAAAGTCTCGAGATTTTTCATCATAAAATCTTTCAGTTAAGTACTTGTCTTTAAAGTACCGCTGAAACTCATCCCAAGTTATGTTTTGATCTTCAACTCCTCTTACATTCTTCACTTCTTCCCACCTTAGGTTTTCTTTCTCCCTCAGCTGGTAGATGGCTAGGAAAGCTTTAATCTTGTTGTTATACTCGTACACCTGAAAGTATTTATTCGTATTTATAATCCAAGCTTCCGCCATTTCCTCCACCTCTCCATCAAAGGTAGGAGGCGTGATCTTCCGAAATTCCCCTTGTAACTCCACTTCCTGCGTCTTAATCTCCTTCTCTTCCATAACATTCCCAGATTCCGCCTCATTATAAGTTCGAATTTTATGGCTTTTTGGCGTTCGACTGCCCTCCGCATGATCATGTACTCCTTGGTGTTGATCACTGTTTTCCTGAGTATTTATCTCAGGGCTTGGTTGTCTGCTGGGAGGATTCTGTCTATCCGATGGACTCTTCAATATCCTCTCTTCTTCTCTTATCTATCTTTCGTTATCACTGCGAACTTTAAGCATTTATGTTTGTAGTTTTTGAACAGTATCCAGTAATCTATTTGTATGTCGTTCTTGTTCTTCCAACATTCTTCTTGTTTGCTGATGTTGATCCACACTTAGCTGTACCAACATCTCAGGACTGACTTCAATATTGGCTACAGGATGAGTCTCTCCCATGTTTCGAGGTGGGTGTTGACTTGATCCTCTTCTCATGATGATTTACAGGAATTTGGTTCATGTACTTATCACAATATCAAATCATTAATTTCATAAAATTCCTTACACAACAGTAAGTATGGTTCTGGCCCATTTGGCCTAGTTTATAACCTATGCTCTGATACCACTTGTAACACCTACTCTTATTTACCACATACTTCTTACCATAAAAAAAATTATATGTTCTTTATAATAACATTTCCTATCTTGTATCGAATAAACACAATGCCCTAGTTGTGATTAAATAAAGTTTTCAACACAAAGGATTGCAATATAATTAACACACCATAGCATAATAGTATCAAACATTCTTGGTTCTATTATAATTCTTCTATGGTTTTGACAGTATCAATCATTTAATTATTAGACAGATTCTGCGTACCATTCTAGATATACCATAATTATAAAGTCTGAGTTGTATTATGTTTTTGAAAACTCTGCATTGATATTTCTTTATTGTTAATGTAATTTAAACCCGAGAGGTCGTCTAGGTTTTCTTTTCAACAGTTAATATATGTCTTGGTTATCGTATTGGTGACATATGTCCAAATGTCCTGGCGTTAACTCCATCATTGGATCTTAAACTCGTGCAATCAATGGTGTTTGGATAGATGGGGTGGGATAGGGTAACCACCCAACCCCATCTTCTGCCTCGGGCATCATTGTTTCGTTGAGATGTTGAAGGAAACCCTGGCTCTCTGCAACTTCTTTCTCTTTGGTCAAACAACCAACTCTTCTCATCACGCCTACTCTGGTGAAACCTATCAATGACTCCCTCCATGATTGCAGGTTCTTTATTTCCACAGCGCCGAGCAATCTCTCCACTATCCTCAGCGGATTTCTACTTGTTCTTGTCGACGAGGTAAATCTTCTTTGATATCGTTTTTCCTTTTTGCTTTGGTGTCCTCTGCAAGCGTTTATTTGGCTCTCTTTCCTTTGTGGTTTTTTTAACAATTTCCCTTTTAATGTCTCCGAGTTCTAATATCCGGTTCTTCTGCTTCCTATGGTTGACTAGCCACCGCTCTAAGGCTTGCGTCATACCAGTATGGGAACCCAATATCGACCGTCTCTTCTAAAATGCACCGGTAAGTTATACTGTCGGTCCTCTTCAGTTATTTGTTTACCTTCGTGTAAAAATATTCATTGGGTCTCCCTCCGCTTACATTGTAGGCGAAGACCCAATCTCGGTGAAAGGTTTAAATGTAGTGTAGAATTTTATTTGTATAGAGAGGAAATGGAAGCCATATAAGCTCCTTTCAAGCTTGGTCTTTCTATTTTATGTATAATGTATAAATGTAGCTTCTCTCTGCTCTTAGAGATACTGTTGTTTTCCCCAAGGGTTTCACATTCCCTTTTTTTTTAAGGCTACACTTTACTTGTAACTGTAGAGGAATTGTTCAAGGTTTTCCAGTGACATTATTATTCTATCTGGTTACTTGTGTAGCTGCTTTATTGATTGAAGGTATATGAATTAGAGCTGGTATGGTTAAATTGTGATATTTTTCGGTTTTCATTTTGTCTAACAGGGGCTCTGTACATACAGATATATATATTTCATTCTTAACAGTTCTTAATTTAATGGTTAAAGTGTGCATGTCATATTAAATTTTGACATTCTTGTATTTCTCCTTTTATGACGAGTCTAACTAGACTCAATAAAGAGATTTCTTAGTTATCTTCGGAGTACTCCCTCAAAGCTCCGATATATTTCTACTGGGACCGGAGCCAAGTACTTGTTTAATTTCTTCTGGCCTAAACCCACAGAAACCCTGTAGCATTATATTGAGGGTTTCTGCTTAGGATTGTTCAATTATTGTGCACAATTATGGTCTATTTTTCTTATTTTACTATTGATTAAATGATTACTATTTTGTAACCCATAATGGCCAGCGTTGTTACCTTCTTTATGCGTTATGGAATGTTCCTCTTTGTTCTCTACTGTTATTACAAAAGTCTAAAAAGAAATGCTATAGCTTAGTATGGTTTCTTTTCGTTAAAAACTGAAGACTATATTCAGTTGTTTCCTAAGTTGTTTCCTTATCTTAGAAAGTTATTTCACTCACAATTGTTTGTACTTAAATTATTCTACCATAGAGAGTCTTCAGCCTTTTTTACAACACTTTATTATAGTTATTCGGATTTCATTCTCTTATGAATTTATTTGTTGTTCTGGTACTCTAAAAGTGAAAATAGAATTTCAGAATTATCTTCACTTGCTTTCTAATCCTTGTACTGGAACAGAAATAGAATTCTGGTTCATTTTACATATGTTTTTACATTCCAATATTGCACAGAGAAATAGTACATAAGTTCGATTATATTCCTGTAATCTCTTATTTTACGCTAATACAGTGACTGAAGAAATTATTCATTTATTATCTATCTCTTTCGCACTACTTCCAACTATTGTAAATCTTGTCACTGTCTACTGAATTCCAACAATAAATTAACTACTGCATATTAAACAGTAAAATAAAACGTTGTATGTACCTACTTCAGAGTTTAGGATTTTTTCTCATTAACTATTAGTTCCACCCAACCATAAGCGAGCCGATTACGTCCTCTGCTGCCCCCTTTCCCCACACCAGGTCTGAGGATTTTGTATGAGACAGGAAGTCTGATCTCAGGATTGAGAAATCCAGTCTAGCTTCCTTATGGTAAGTTCCTTGAGTTCCACTATTTTTTCTACCTGCTGTAGACAACTCAAAACAAGCATGCGCTGCTTAGCCCCCTAACTCTTCTGCATAGATAACCCCATTCCCTCCTAGGATTTTTCCTTAAATCCTTTCTGGGATTGCTAATTGTCAGAACTGTCTCAACCTCTCCCTAGGTTTCTTGGTATATTTTTACCACACAGTTACTTTCACCTTTTACTCAAATCAAACTGTCATTTAATTAAATACTTTAAAATAAAAAGTTATGTGTTAATATTCTTAACAAATGTCTCATCCGTTCTAATTTAGACTATGTCTAAACAACTAAAAGTAAATTCTAATCAAGCAGTTACAGATCCTCTCTATATCTATTAATTAGAATGACAACAACAACTTCTGGCATTGCTCCCTCTGGCTCCTTCCTCCTATGTTATTTGATCTCTTTCCTTCCTAGTCCATTCCAATCAAAATAGTGGAGCGCACAGTCGAGAAAAATCAAATCTAAATGGATATTTGACGAAATTCAAAATTTAAAATCATTTTTGAAAATATCCATCAAGATTGTATGGATTATTCATCAATCAGGATAATAGACCCTTGGGTTGTACAAGCCGGTGGGCATGCACATTGCATAATTAGCATGCACATAGTCACAAATTCATCAACCCGGCTCCATAGTCCATACCATCCACAATTTGATTGCCTCATGAGAACACTCTACACAGATGTCGATAATATAAGGTTCGTTAAGGGTAGTCAGTCTAGCGCAACGCCTATTCGTTATGCAAACTCGTCTTAAATGCTAGTTTCAAAGGTTTCATCAGTCTTACATCATGGTTCTACCACCCCCTATTCATCATGCAACGTAACCTTAAATGTAGTTTCAATGTTCCATTAGTCTTACTTTACGGTTCTGTCAGCTATACATCAAAGTTCCATCTGTTTGAGTATTTTGAAGTAAGGTTGGTTAAACTATGAGTAATGGGAAAATATTAAGTACATCTAGTAAGTTAATGATTGATTAAGTTTTTTTTTTTATCTTGTTCATTGAATATCATTTTATTCTCATCCAAGTGACAAAATGAAAAAATCGCTAAGCCAATCATTAACTTAGTGCATGATGCTTAATATTTGGGTGAGCAATGTGTGAGGAGTATGTATAATTGATAGATTATTCTCTCACTATGATGTGTGGATTTTGGTAATGGGGTATATTCTCTCACTATGATGTGTCAATTTAGGTAATGGGGTTTGAGTTGTGAGACCAAGTGTATAAGTTCAAATAAAGTTTTGGAGTTTTACCTATGTGTGAAATTTGACCATTTTCATAACTCCTCAGCTCATCTTCACAAAGTTAACTAAGAATTTTTGATGATTTAATAAATTTTTAAATAGTATTTGGTGAACAAATCAACTTGTGGCAAATAATTTTCATGTCAAATATTTTTAATGATTTAATAAAATTTTAAATTGTATTTGATAAGCCAATCATCTTGTCACAAATAATTTTCTTATCAATTTCCATTCCTATTTGAGACTATAGGAAACCAAGTGTATTGTTGATTTCCCTAGTCATTGCACTTCTATGGAATCCTTTGCTGCTTTTGAGGGGGTGTTGGAGTAATCATTGCACCTCTATGTAACATTATGATTAAGGAAAGAGGTTAACGACCCAATATTTAGAGCTTGTATGAGTGAAATCCTGCCCCATATGGACCACTAGCGTGTTATTTCATGTGGCATGGTTTTCCTTGAATAATTGTGCTGAGTAGGCCTGTGTTTTCCTTGAATAATCGTGATGAGTCAGCCTGCATTCTCGAATAACCAAACATAATTGTGCGCATTACTTGTTTGACAACTAAATTATAATAAGTTTTCTCATAGTCTAAAGAATAAAAACTGTATAATCTTGCAATGCTTCCGATGATAGGAACTTCAAGAGTTGGAGTGTTTTAAAAACATTCGTGTCCTTGGAGAAGTTGTTTGTAATCTGTTGTTATTAAGAGTTTGATTTGGGAAGGTTAACACAGCCCACATACCCAAAAGCTGGGATGTGCCCTCGGTTGGAAGAATGTATATCAATTATGGGGTCTTGATGTATCTATGTGTCCCAAATTTTTCTATGTGATGGATGAAGATAGACAGTTTGAAATTTTTTAATATGTAGTGAACAAAATATTTATAAAACGTTTTCATAATTATAATTTCATTGTGTATGAAAATGAGTCGTATTTATTTTTAATTATATAATTATAGTATCTACAAATAGTGAATGCGGTATCTAAGTTTTTTAGATAAAGTAACTCGTTTATCCTTTTAAAGTAAGATACGATTGTAGCTTTGATTTGCTACCACATCCTATGTTTACTTGTAAATATTTTGATCATTGAGTTATCAAAATGCTAACTTTTCTTCGAGCTAAAGATTTAATTGAGTACGAATCTAATAACCCATACGATAAAGTATGTGATACTTGGCATTGAATTATATAAAACAAACATTGGATGATAAATTTTTGTGTAAGGTAGCAAAAGCTACAACTTCCAAGGAAGCATGGAAGATATTGGAAGAAGAATTTGGTGTAAGGGGGAGTGACATGAAACAACAATATGTGCCACAATTTGTTGAGTTAGAGGCAAATCTGAGAGTAGATGATCAAGACTCTGAGAGGTCAAAAGAGCTTGGAAACTCCTACTCAAAAGTGGATGATAGTCGTGAAGACTATAAAAGTGAAACCAATTATGTCGCCATGTATATGGATGAAGAATACACAACAAAGATTACAAAGAGAGAAGTTGAAGCCTATGTGTATGAAGCAAAGAAAGAGTGTATACATGCTCAAGGACTCCACTGTAATGTGGATGGTGCAAATGATGGTGAGTTGCACTACGACAAAATACATGTGGATGATGACTACAAAATGAGATGTGCATTGGCGAATCAAGCCGTAGCTAATGGATTTGGTGAAGTTGAAATTTTTATTGACCACATGCATGCTCGAATATCCCACAATAAAGTGGATGAAAATTATGTTGATGTTAAATTTGATGAAGAACTATTAACTAGTGATGAGTGGTTGTACATGATGCAACATAAAAAACATATTGAAACATTTTTTATTTGGTGAGATAAACCCACTTGTGATTGGAAGAAAAGTGGAAGATAGCATATTTGAAACAACATAGGTTGGTAAAAGGGATAAAATCAAAATTCTGATGCGATGAAAAAATAAAAGAAGGCAGAGAATGAAGAGGTGGAGTAGGAAGCTCTCACTAAAGAAGACGAAAAAGATGTTTTTAAAATTTTTTTTTAATATGTACATGTTCATAACAACGTGGGAGTAGAAGTTGAAAACAATGTTGCTAATAAGTTTGATGTAGATTTGAAGCTCATTAAAGAATGGATTCAGAAGCCAATTGAACAAATTGATGAGATTATTAAAACAACAACTTGAATAAAAGAATTGAATGAAATGGCGAATAATGATCTTGACTATGCATATTATAGAAAAAAACAATGCTACCTAATGGTGAAAGTGAAGAGAAGGACATGGAAGTTTCTGAAAACAAGGAAGAGTGCATTAAAACCATTTTTCAGCAATGGTGCCAAGAAGAGATAAGATTATTCTATCAAGAAATATGGTAGAAAGAATGTCAGGAATATGAAGCACAAGAAGTAGAGCAAAGAATACAACTTGAAGATGAAGAGTTTTCGCAACAATCTATGAGTGAAATAATCCTTGAAGAGGAAGATGTAAAAGACTGACTCAGATCAAATTCAAGAAGAGCCAAAGAAACATTGCAACAACAACAAGTAACGAAATATGGAGGCTACAAAAAGAATGAGAAACAAAGAATGAAGAGATTTTGAGGATATAGAATTTGGAAGAAGAGAAAAAGAAAATGAAAAATTGTAAAAGTGTTGAGTCATTATAAGCCTGGCTGAGCAATAGACCAACATGCATGTTTGAGTGATAAATGAGTCAATATTTGAATCATTATGAGTCATGTTTGAGTTATGTTGAGGTATACGATAGTTATTAAGGGGGAGTATTGGAAATTGTACTTACTCCTGCATGCAAGAGTTCGCTAAATTTGGAGAGTCAATTAACTGAGTCAAGCCAAGTGAGTTTGAGTTAAATCATATTTTGGGAAAAGTTGAATTTAGTGTCTTTGTGCATGTTAAGTTATTTCAGGTCAGTCGCTAGTCGAAAAAGATTAAATACCCTTCATCAGGTTCATTATGATCAAGTCAAGTCAAATTAAGTTTTGGTTGATCAATTGAAGAATCGCCGCAACTCATATTGTTTTATGTGTTAAATCTTTGTTTCTCCTTTCTATGTTTCCAATAAATCTTCTAGATATTATCCAAAAATATTGAGTCTAAAAACCCGCAAACCATGTAGAAATTTCCACAATTAATATGAAATCCCAATGGCATTAGTTACGAGTAGGGATACATTAATTGTACACAAAGAAGGATGTAACTAAATTTTCATATTGAAGTAATCACAGACACCATCGCAGATTGAAGGATAAAATTCTTTCAATGACTAATCTCTCTTCTAGAGAACCTTACAAGGGTTTGTACCATGGTGCACTCATAACTAACCCTATAGTTCCTCTTTAATTTTTATGCAAACAAATTCTTCGTTCTGATTAAAATTTGACAAACTATCACAGAATTTGGCGTTATTATAAGTGCGTGAAAGGATTCCCAATTTCGGTGGATATTGATGGCCACCCACCTATTCTACCTAGAAATCTAGTCGATTTCATTTGGTTTCATCTATTTCCTTGTTTATAACTGCATTTACTATTTTTAGTAGCTTTTTCGGATCCTAAACTTTCGGAGAATTTTTAACCCCCTAAATAGAGTTTTGTTGAGGTCCGCAGCAGACCCATAACCATAGATAGGTAGGGGCATGTGGAAAATAATATAGTATTCGGAGAGATATTCCAACAATGTATCATATGCTCCAAACAAAGATAATATGACGAAATTACGACACATGGAAGTTGGCTACCCAACTAACCCCAACAGGGCCCACAAACTCTTGGCGTTCCATCTCCTAGGGTCATGGTTTTGATTGTTTAGGGTTTTCCCTTGTTTTTCAATAATAAAAAGGCCCTTGAGCCTCATTGTAACATAGTTCAGAGACATGTAGCCATCACATCTCTTTTTAGAGATATGCTACCATCGTCCGATCTAGTTTATTTCCATTCTACATGTAAGCATATTTCAGTTCTTTGATATTAATGAAATGAAGTTTTATTTCTTCTGCACCTCTTTGTTTATGTTTATATCTGTATCCTATTGTGTTCCTGTATAAGTCTGGATTAGTGGTATCAGAGCAGTTTTCTCTTTCTCGATTTTTCTTTGCATGTCCCCAACGAGGTCATGGTATAAGGAGTTAGGGCTCGATCTGGTTGAACCTTTGCAAGATCAACCTTGCAAACTCTGATGGCCTCCCATGGCACAAAAAAAAGAAGAAGAGGGAGCATGAAATCCTTTCAAACTATCACTCGAGGAGGCCCTCAAGAAACAGAGGAACGCGATGATGGATAACTTTTCCCATATCCTTCAATGACTACCCATAGGTGATGCATCTTCATCCGTCAACTACTATGGAGGTGTCAATCTTTCATTTCGTTCTCAACTAATATGGTCGTTTGCATAAGTACATCCAGGATGAAATGGAGTTCCAGAACATCTCCTCTCTTGGTGCCGCCTATTGATATGATGCCAAGATCGAGCATAAGTTTAAACAGAAGAAGTGATACTTTGGATCTGCGAATCGGATGCAAGGAAAAGACACCCCCAAACCACAGAACAAAGTAAAACTCCAAGGTGGGGTGACCCAAGACAACTGGTTGAAGTCACAAGAAGAGAACAAAACCACAAAGACAAAGAAAAACACGAGAAAGTGGTGTGAGTTTCATAAGAGCCATACTCACAAAATGAGTGAGTGTCAAGCCGAGCAATCACTAGTGGCTGAGCTAAAAGTTTGTTGTTACACCAAAACCCACAGGTGTTAGTAAATATCCAAACCAGTAACTAGGAAGTGGAAATCATTGACACCCAAAACCTCTGAGCTGAAATTTTAGGGATGTGGGATCAAGTGTTTAAGTGCAATATCCGAAATAAAGTTATGGATTTGTGGGGCAGTGGATCAAGTGTGTATGCCCAAAGTACATGATAAAGTTTTGGAGCTGCTGACGGCCGGCCTCGTCCCAGCTAGAGTTAAGCTTTGGAACTGACGTATAAGACAAAAGTTCGAGATATATAGCAAGCACACAGTCCAAGATAGAGTTTTGGATATGTGGTTCCGGGGATGGAATTTGACTAACAAAAATCAAAATCCTTTCCTTTGGTTGAACTGTTAAGACAGATCGGGGAGTTGCAAAAATTTAGATATGTTTTGGAATTTCAACCACTAGTTTATTTCAACCCTGGTGGGACCAAGAGTATAAGCCCAAAATACGGTATAAGCGTCAACTCCGAAATAAAGTTTTGGAGATGTGAGACCCCGTGTAAGACTAGGATTCTCAGCTTCAAACTGTGACATTACTATAGACAAAAAGTTTTAACTCTGACATTCGTAGACAAAAATTCTATTAGAATCGTAAGACTAGGATTCTCAGCTTCAGCTGTGAGATGACGAATGACTTGCGTAGGACCAACGTAAGGTTAGTATTCTCAGTTTCATGTAACATCATTACAGTATCCCAAAGTGTAAGACGAGGATCATCAATTCCGGGTGTGAAACCACTGAAGTCGCAGCACCATGTGTACCTAGGGTGTAGGACCAAGTGCATGCACCCAAAAGTCAAAACAAAGCTTTTCGATTTGGAGACAAAATGTAACACTAAGATTCTTAGCTCCAGCTGTGAGACCAGTAGCAGTAAAGTTGTAGGGGAGAATATCAGACGATGAAAGTTTATAAATCGAGAAACTCTACGAATTTTGTTTGCAAGATATTACTTTCCTTCATTAATCTGAAACAGTCATGTTCGGTGAGGGCGTGTTTTTTTCCTCCTTCACCCCACTATCCATCATATCCTTTGCCGCTTCAATTGTGATTGCAGTGGCCGCCATCCATGTCCTCCTTTACTGCTTCAATTCTAATGGCGGGAGAGAGAGGACGAGATACAGAAGATACGGCGTATTTCTCTCCTTTACCCAATAAGGTATTTCTCTCCTGGGTGGAAATGATGTGATCAGTTTTGTTTTTTTTATAGTAAGAGTGTGGAGTATATTCTAAAACTACTGTTTTGATAAAAGTTCTATTTTTTCGAACATAAGAAACAGGGAGAGGCATTCTAGACCGAGAGGCATTCTGTATGGGTAAAAGTTTGTTTCATATAAATCGCTAGTGGGTTATTTCGGATAGCATGGTTTTTTTTAATAAAGATGATCAATAAATTTACATTTTCTTTGAAAAAAATAATAAGTCAATTTGTCATTTCCTAAAAACAATAAAAAATAATTATCCTCACTATTAATTTGACAACTAAATTATATTAAATTTTACTATGTGTAAAGAATAAAAACTTTATAATCTTGCAATGCTTCCAGTGAGACGAACTTCAAGAGCTGAGTGTTAAAACATTCGTGTCCTTGGAAAAGTTGTCTTAAATATGTCGTTGTTATAAGTTGTAAACGATACAGCTAACACGGCCCATATAATTGCCCAGAGATGTGCCCTCGGTTGGAAGATTGTATATCGATTATGGGATCTTGATGTCTCTATGTGTCCGAAATTCAAGTCATCGATGAAGATGGAAATTTTGAAAAGTTTGACAAGTTTTAATATGTAGTGAACAAAATATTTATAAAATGTTTTCATAATTTTAATTTTATTGTATATGAAAATGAGTCATATTTTCTATTTTTAATTATATTAAGGTTATTAAAGTTAAGGGAAGCCTTGGAAATAGAAAAGAGGCCGGTTAACCTTAATAGAGATGATGGGTGGAATGTTAGCAGATGTTGGATTCCTGTTCTTCACTCTTAGTCGATCTTGATTCCTCTTTCCAGATGTGCTCCTTTTATTTTTCTTATTTGGTTTTGATTAGAATTTTTGTTTTGTTTTTATATATATATATATATATATATATATATATATATATATATATATTATTTATTTATTTTTATTTTTATTTATTTATTTTTATTTATTTTTATTTATTTATTTATTTATATTTATATTTTTGTTTTCTTTTTTATTTTTATTTTTTGATTTATTTATTATATTTTATTTTTATTTTTAATATTATTTATTTATTAATTTATTTATTTTTATATTTTTTTTATTTGAATTTGAATTTTATTTTATTATTATTATTATTATTATTATTATTATTTTTATTTTTATTTATTTATTTTTTTAATTTAAAAAAAAAAATTTAATTTTTAAAAAATTTTAATTTATTTTTTTAGTTATTTATTTATTTTTTATTTTTTATTTTTAATTTTTTTATTTATTTTTATTTTATTTTATTTTATTTTATTTTTATTTATTTTTATTTTTTATTTTTTATTTATTTATTTCTTTTTGTTTGAATCTTACCTCTTTAGTAATATTAAATTATTTGATTAATTAGTACTACTAATGTTATTATTATTACTTCTTTATTTATTTGATTTGATTTTATATTTGATTTATGTATTTAATTTATTTGATTTGACTTTATATTTTATTTTTATTTATATAGAATTTATAGTAAAAACATAATCAAAATTAAATTAAACAAATAAATAATAATAATAATAATAATTTTCCTATTCTAGTCAAACTAGCCGTTTTTCCAACGGCTAGTTGGAGCAGTCCTATTCTACTTAAACTGGTTTCCTGATCAGATTTCTCATCTTGTCCTGATGATGAACCACACTGGATGGTTCGAAACGCGTCGACACAAATTTCTTTTATGTGATTTTCACCGAAAAAATTTTTACACACATTTTATGGATCACAGAAGCCTAATTCCTAATAGTGAATAGTTACCTAAAATTTTTTTAGTTAAACTTGTTTATCCTCTTTATGATAGTATGTGAAGGAAGGAGATATATGATTTCAATTAAATTAATTGGTTTATTATTTAAACATGTGTGATTAAATATTTGGTAAAATTTGAAATTTGAAAAATAAAATTAATATAATTTAAATGAAAATAATAAAATAAACAATAATATTTTTAATAATGATAAATATAAATTAACAAATATGATATAATGAAACTTTTAAGGAAATTATTTATAGCATTTTTAGTTTTCAAGTTATAGTTTATAAAAATCATTTTTTCTAATTGTTATATGAATTCAATATTCTTTTATTTTCACACATTTTCAGTTTACCATGTATATATCTATATCTGTTAAACACACATGGTGGAGGAGAAGGTAAACACACAATTGCTTATTACCATTGATATGATGTACATTTATAATACAATGAGGTGACCCTTGGATTCCACATTCCAAGGTCATCTGGACTCCTTTTGTGACGGTTCAGCTTCCACACCTACCCATAGAGGATTAGGTGTCTAACATTCCCCCCCTTAATCTGAAGGGGTATGTATGAGTCCAAGAAGAGAGTTGTAATACAAATCTGCAAAGCATGCATGACAACACTTAGGCTGAATCAACACTCTGAAATGTTGGCATAAAGAGGTGGTTTAAGGATGACCACCAACACTGGAACACGACGCTTATTGCAGTTCTCGGAACTCTTCCAAAACTGGCAAGAAGTTGAGGGCTTCTACTAGAGGAAGTGTCCCTCATATTTGAAGAGACCTACAACCTAGAAGAAGGGAAGTCTACAACCTGTGATGGTTTAAGGATGACCACCAACACTGGAATTCTTGATGCATTTCCTGGAACTCTTCCAAAGCTGGCAAGAAGCTGAAGTCTATTTCTAGAGAAAGTGTTCTAAAAGAGGAAGAATATTAACCTCACATAGATGGTTTAAGGGTTGTCCGCCAAGCAAAGGCATGCTCATGGGCATCTGTGTCTCTAGCTCCAACTCTGAATCTTGAATGACGAATTGTGGCTCAGGGTCACTTGAACTGCTATGTCTCTGGCTACAACTATGAACTTGGAATGAGAGATTGTGGCCCAGGCTCACTTGATGTGGCTTCGAAGCTTGTAGATGACCACCATTTTCCCCCCTGTCAGGTACAATGTGAGATGATGGCGAAAAACCGACTGCAAGATTGTTCAATATTCTAGAACAAGTTCTGACATGTGACTTAAAAATATTCTTGGTTGTTGATGCCCATTGCTAAGAAGTGATCCATCCAAGATGAATCTTTTTTCTTGCAGGAGGCTTGTTTCTGAAGCATCTGTGAGAAGAATGGGTGTGCCGACCACAATGCTTGCATGGGTGAAGATCGAAACAATGATATTTCATATGGACAACTTGATCACAGCGTTGGAATTTTTCAATCTATTGTTGTTGTTGTTGTGGAAGAGGAGTAGGATCTGGCTCAGGCTCCCACTGCGCTACAACTGAAGTTGAATTGTCATAAAGAAATCTGGCACTCTAAAATTTGATGGGCTTGGAGTAGTCTAGAATATGAAAGGACAACTCCTTGTCATATCTAAAGCCAATTTTGTGCTTTTTGTGGACAAGCTCTTCCCAAGGTCTAATGATGGGCTTGGGAAGTGCAGGCTGGATTTTTTCTTCTGCATTCAAATATGCACTTAAAATGGGTACTGCATCTGCAATTTCTTGTTGCTGATGGGAGTCTGTCTTAGTGTTATAAACAAAAACAATTTCAGAATGATGACTCTGCTGCTGTAATTCTTCTTATTGTAGTTTTGTGTCAAGCTACAAAAATTCTATCTTCTCTTTTTCATTTTGTAGACATGTCGTAATGTCGGAAAGAGTGTCTTTACTAATGCTTATCATCTCATCTACAATGGTATGAATTAGGGTATTAAATAACTCTAATGTATTATCAATTTTGCCCATTTTTTTTCAACAAATAAACTTGACCCTCAAGACATATAAGCTTCATATGCCATTACATATTAACCATACATGCTTCATACTCTCCAACGTATAAAATTTCTAACATGCTAAAGAGCATAAATATATATATTGATCAACGCCATATAAGGACCATGAAGGCTCTCATACCCATCATAATCTAACAATAATACTTCAACATACCATATACAATGACCAATGCATATGTATATATGAAGTCATCAACACAACAATCGGTTCTATTCATGCATTCATGGCCTTTCAAAGCATATGGACAGCCACGAACATTTTGCCACCAAGAGAACATATGTACTCAGCAACTGTATAAAACTGGATCTTCAAGTCAATGGTGCACAAGAAAATAATCTCTGTAATCTGCCTTATCTCAATAGAACTACAAAATGCAATGTAACAATAGCCAGGAAATTGGTCGAGTGCTCAAGTATCATACCAATTCAAAGTTAATATTGGATAGAGAATTAATGAATTTCTCAAATGAAAAAATGGATTAAGAGGTAGAGAACAATTGAAAAAGGTCTCTCGGTTATGTACTTCATATCCAACAGGTTGTATTAACGACCCACGCCTTCCAGAGAGCCCAGCTAACATTGAACGTGGTCATATCTCTCATTGGGAATTTGGGGAATATGGTGATTTTATTGTTGGATGGCGATATTAACTGTGCTGACAAGTATTACCATAGACAGGACAGAAGTTAGGAAACTAGGAGAAGATCTAACAAGAGGACTTGGTGTGGTAAAGTATCATATATGGAGGAGAGGAAAGGCGAAGTGCTAGGGTCGAGCACTTGAGTTCAAGCTATTGATTTTCTTCCTGCATTCACAGTGGGATAATGGAAGAAGTGGCCGAAGAGAACGATAAGGTCAGGGTAGGGTTTTCAAAGCACTTGGCTTCCTACAACAAGAAGACTCGTGACACAGCAGTCGAGCTTCTCAGGAGATGGCTCAAAGCTCAGACCCATGTTTCTGATCTTAACTTCAAGAAGATATGGAAGGGTCTCTTCTACTGCGTCTGGCACGCTGACAAGCACGAAGTCTAGGCCCATCTCATCGACAAGCTCGCTTCTCTAATTTGAACCCTTGACCTCGCCATCACTCATTCATTCTGGCTCCCACTTCATATCTGCGTCGAGCCTCCCAGAATTCCACAGTGGGGGCCACGAAGTCGAGGTGTTGGAGTCGGATGGAGTCGAAGGAGTCGGAGGAGGTAGTGAGATGGTGGAAAACACCACGGAGATGCCACAGTCAGTACGCATAAGAGAGGAGTTACAGGAGCAGAGAGAGCTAAATGGGTTTATCGCTCAACATTGATATGTCCTCAACTGCTTTCATTGAACCGTTGCCCATAATTGATTTTGTGGCACAAATTTTGAAGGAAGTAGGCAGTGTGAAATAATGTGGAGGAGGGCCGAATGTGTAGGCCACGGGAGAGGGGGAGCGCTCACACTGACAGAATACACATGAAATTGATATAACAGAGAATATGGCAGGAAAGGGAGAAGGGAGTTACATATTCGAAATTGATATGACAGAGAATCTGAAAAGGTCAGGCCCTTGGCTTGCGCTCAAGGAATTTGATAGATGGTCAGGAGAAGGAGGAGTGTTAGAGACCAGCAGGCTGTCTTAAACTTGAATATTATCTTGCAGAAGATAAATTCAAGGTGATTATTACGCTTCCCACACTCCGATCTATTCCAAGAGAATAATCCAGAGTACTACTTCGCAAATAATTATAAGGCCATTGAAATTTTCACTGATTCTTCAAGTCTCCGAGAGTTTGCTTCAAAATCTTGTATAACCATGTTAGGCCTACAATGCCCTGACCAGTAGAGCACCACACAATAAGCTCTCTAAACCCTGAATATGAACCAAACATGACAAAGAATGGGAAAGGTGTTGTATGGAGGAGCCAAGGAGCGCATGGTAGGAGGAGTTGTATGGAGGAGTGTACAGTGTAGTTGAGGAAGACCACTGAAACTGTGTGAATTTTGGAGAGTGTAGAGAATGTTAGGATTCTGAGGGTGGCAGAATTTTGCAGTATGACAGAAGTGACAATCTGCAAAAAATGTGGAACAGAGACAGGGCACAGAATTCAGCTAGCAGATAATTCAGATGGAATTTATCTTAAAAGTGTATGGCTGACGGTAAGGCTGAAATGCATAGAAAAGCCACAAAAATAGTGGTTTAGATTTGACAAGGTCCAGAATTGTCCATCTCTGATACCATGTTAAACACACACATGGTGGAGGAGAAGGTAAACACACAAATAGAAAAATAAGCATGAGTTTATTATTACCATTGATATGATGTACAATTATAATACAATGAGGTGACCCTTAGATTCCACATTCCAAGGTCACTTGGACTCCTTTTCTGATGGTTTAGCTTCCACACCTACCCATAGAGGATTAGGTGTCCAACATGTATCTTATTTTCAAACTTTTTTATTAAAGGTTGATGGTAAGCTAATGAAAACTTGTTAAAAACGGAAGAAACTAATTATATTTATAAATTTAGCAGCTCACATGTGAGTTTTCACGTGGAGAGTGCCTCACAAAGAATGCTATGAATTGATCATTATTCATTAGGAATATATAAGTTTACACATGCATAGGAGAGTTATAACTAACACCTAGAAAATAGGAACTAATTCCTAAACTAGGATCCAAACATAACTAATGAACATACTCTCTTCAATAATACATTCTCCATTAATTCCAACACGCCCCCTTAATGGAGAAAGGGTTAAATAGTACTCCTAACATCTCCCTAAATAATTCAATTTAATTCTTCCAAGGGGCTTGGTAAAAATGTCGGCTGCATTGTCACAAGTATTGCAATATTCAATATAAATTTCTTTTGACTGAACCTTCTCTCTAAAAAAGTGAAATTGGGTATCAATATGCTTAGTGATTTTGTGAAACACATGATTGTTTGCAAGTTTGATTGAGCTCTGGTTGTCACATCTGATAAATTTTGCATCTTTTTGTTCTTCTCCAGCATCATGGAGAAGCCTCCTCAACCAAACTGCCTCACACGTTGTTGCACACATTGCTTGATACTCTGCTTCAGATGAAGATAAGGATGCAATATTCTACTTCTTGTTGCTCCATGCAATGACCCTAGACCCAATGATGAATGAATAACCTGTTATGGATCGTCTGTCATCCAGATTTCCGACCCAATTTGAATCTGAAAAACTTGTCAACATAACATCAAACAAATAAATATATTTAATACCAAAGTATAAGGTTCCTTGATGATACCTTAAAACACCTTTCACTGCCACCCAATGAATCTCAAGAGGCTTTGTCATAAACTGGCCCAAAACACTGACTGCAAAAGCTAAATCAGGTCTAGTTGTAGTTAGATAAATCAAACTCCCAACTAGTTGTTTGTACAGTGTTGCATCCACCTCCTTGGAAACATCATCATTCTGAAGTTCGATATTCTACTGTAAAGGAACTAAGGCACCTTTTCATTGATCCATTCTGAACTTTTTCGATAAGCTCATGACAGACTTTCCCTAAGACAGAAAAGTTTGGCCAGAATCCCTCCAAACTTCAAGACCCAAAAAATAGTGTAACTCTCCAAGTTCTTTCATATCATAAAACTGTGACATCTGCACTTTGATTTATTTAATGATATAATCAACATTTCTTGTAATAATAAGATCATCTACATATAAAGAAATCAAAACAATTTTCCCATTTTCATCGAACACAATATACAGATTTGGATCGTTCTTGCTCCTCTTATAACTGTCCTGTAAGAAAAATGAGTCAATTTTTTCATACCATGACTTGGGCACCTGATTTAATCCATACAATGATTTCCTGAATCTACAGACTAAACTTTCCTACCCTAGTTTCTTTAACTTGAGGGTAAATTGATAACTGACATATCAACTTTGTAACGGCAGGTAGAAGTTAAAGCCAAGAATTCCAACTGTCTCACTAAATTTTCTAAAGTTTTAGCCGAAGCAGCCATACATACCAAAAATAACCTGCAAAGACTTTAATGTGGAAAGGGCCATTCCCTTAGCTATGTCCTTAAGTAAAAACATATACAAAAATCATATTCGAAGAAAAACATAGCACAAACTTTTCCAACCAAACAAAATCGACACCCAACCCGACCCCCTCCATTTTCTCATAAGAAGAAATATTAATATGAGCCCTTACACTAGATCAAACTCACATGGAATATGACTTTCCGGGTATAAGGAATTTAAATGGATAATATTTTATTATTTTTATTTGCATTATTGAATTGGGATTTGTACAAAAGTAGGTATGAGAAATCTAAAGGGATGGTATCTTATTTTGAGTGAGTATTTGCAGCATCACAGACATGGATTTGTATACAACGAGGTATGACCTACCTCACACCATCGTTGTAAGTTTCCAACCTTGATCGTTGTTGGCTTGAGGGAACCTGACCCAGATTTGGCGTTTATGGATAAATGAAAAAACCCTCCAACTATTGGTCCTTTCAGCAGTGATCTACTTGTGCAGACCAAAGTCTCACCCGAAGCAGTAAGGGGGGTGCTAGAATCAAGGTTTTCACACCCTGGGAGAGAATTTAATGAATTTTCCTCTGAAAAACCCAAAGTGAACTTATACAAATGTGCACAAAAATTTATAACAGAATGACAAAGAATGCGAAATTATCAACAGAATAACACATAAATATTGTTCGCTTTAGCACAGATAACAGATCAAAACCAGATCTAGATCTTAACCAGTATAAACACTTAATAGATCTCTTAATCATCAACAATCATGCATAATCAAACCAGTTAAATTTGCACAATAATAAGTAAGTAGAAAATGTGATCTTAAAAGATCATAAACAGTAAGCAATATAGATGCATAACACATAGAGCTTCACCAAAATTGTTTTTTCTATTATCTTTTAGATCTGTCAATACATCAACTGTTATTTCCAAAACCCTTAAAATATCCTTACAAACCCTTCCGCGCACACAAGCAGTGGAGTCCGCACACAGCAAGGACTAGGTCTCCCCGCACACAGCCAGCAGGGGCCTTTCAACCCAACCCAAACTCTTATAGACACATAAACTATCAGAACATCAATACTTCATCAACTTAGACTTATCTACTTAGCTTGGATGCATTATATATATTTATATACGGCTAGGGCGCAGATACAATGGTCTCAAACAGTGGTTTGAGGCCCACAGTTTACATTTAAGCCCATTTAAATCATAATTGAGTACTTTGACCCACCCGAAAACCCCTTGACTTCATTTGTGCAGTGCTCACATACAAAAATACAAAAAGTGTATTTGGAACTTGTGCCTCAGGTGACCCCGCTCCAACAGGTCCCCAACACAAACATGTGACTCGTCTCGATTCATTGAGGCACTGGCTCCTTCTTCTTAGCCTGAAGTGTGTTGACAGAAGTTTGGAGAGGAAGCACTAACTAGAGGCTCTTCGCTGTTGTACTCTACGCTTGCTAAACCATCTTGTCTATAGTAGGGCCCTCAACAGCCATCTCTACACTACATTGAGTCTGCTGAATGATCTTCAAGGAATTGTCCAGCATCTGGGATAGTTGCAGCGCTTCCTCTACCCACGGTTGCATGTGCTCCTTCAACACCTGTTCCTTCCAGCACAAGTTTGCGATCTCTGTCTGAATTCTGCGACCTTCTTGCATATGAGGAATTCATTGGGTAAGCACTAATGTTGGTGCTATGGTATGAATCTCTTCGAATTGCTACTCCTTCTCGTTGAGTGCATCGCGAAACTTTTGCACGACTAGATCATTTTTGATAGAGGCCCAAATTTCCATGGCCTCGTTCAATGAATTTCCATACTAGGTGACCGCAACAACAATGCTATCCTACGCATGCTTCACTTTTGTTGCTCACATCTTGCGAACCTTTGGCGGTGTCTCCGACTGGAACTTGGTCTGGAGGTCCGCGATTTGTTGTTTGCACTATGTGTGAATGGTGTGTACTTCTGCACGTGAGACTTTCACTACAACATCCAACCCTTCTAACTTCTCAATGGGTGCATTTGTGGCCAAGACAGTTGGAATGTCGCGACAGACCAGATTGATCTTAGCCTCCAGCGCAGTGCGTTGAGCCTATTATTCTCTGTAAGATACTTTTGCCTGTTGCTGTCGTTTATGTGATTGTACGGCTTGCTGATGTGCATCTCGGGTCTTCGTTTGCGCAGTTGCTTCTCGGTATTCAAGCTCATATGTGATCACTGAATGCAAAAAATGTAATTTACCTGCAGGAAACACTTAAATATTAACATGTATATTACATGTACCAGTAAATTGAATATGCTGGTCAGTGTCCATTTGTATTGCAGGAATGGGTATGTGGACAAATCGTGCATCCCCAGATGCTGGTAAGTCAACATCCCATGGTTGCGTGCTGGTAACATGCGCACTTGTCTGGCTCACCTGAATCACACTCTCCTGAATCTGGGTCGCCTGAAATTTTAATTCCCACATCCCGAACTGTACGATCTCGAGCACAGAGTTGTACTGGACCTCCATGTTTGTCCATTGATCTTCTGTCACATATGTAAATGTGTTCACGATCTCATTGAGATCATCTTCTATGAGTGTTAGGACCTCTTGTCCTGCTTTCTTAGATCCCTTTTGCTTCTTGCATGATCCACCCATGGCTTGAGTGCTGCGCTTATTGCCTTTTGATGTTTCCACTTCTCCGGTCTCTGTAGGGGAAAAGCCATTCTTCTCCGACATTGTTGTTGTGTCAACAGTTTCTTCAGACGTGGCGGGGGTTGGTTCTTTCTCTGTAACTGCTGCTGCTACTATTTCTATGGGATTTTCAATAGCTTTATCCATGGATTTTCTTGTCAGAGTGCATGGCTTTGAAGGTGTAGGTGGAGTCAACAAGGCCGACAGACATTTTGCTATGACTTTGATTAGGTAATCTTCAGTTACCAAATAGGGTCGCTCATACCACACTCCCTCTACAACGCCCTTTGCATGGATATGTATATTGTGAAACATAGCCTTAAATTCGACTACCATTTTGTATTGATTGTATAGAGTAGGGGACAGTCGCGGCTTCAATTGTACTGCTTGGTGTAATGTCGCATCATACAAAACCCAAAATATTTTGTCCTCTTTCGCGGGCACTGGGTCAGACGAGTTCCATAAGGTGGCGTGCATGCGGCTTCGTACATCTTCTCTTCAATTTCAGGGAACTATGTGCCTTCAGGGTTTCTCCATCCAATAAGTGTAATGAGTAACATGAGCCAATTGTATTGGAACATGTTCTATAGGAATTTCTTATAAAGCTGCCCGCACCAGTTGTATATGACTGCCTTCTCACATCTTCTAGCCAATGCAATCACATGTGCAGGCACCTCCTTGGGCTTGCAATTGTGCATAATCTTGCAAGCTAAGATGAGCGTGCCAAAACGTACAACGGGGTCATTGGTCTCTTCCACAACAAACCCTCAGGACTTGCGAGTGACATCGTATTTTTTCTTGATCTAATCTACCATCGCTTTATCCTACACTTTTCCTCCAAAGTGCGCAATAGGGTTAGCCCCCTTAGCAGGTAGACCTATTATCATATGAATCAATTCGACATCAATCGAGATGTGCTCTCCCAACTAGAGCGCATCATCATGGACCAACGCCATCAAATTCGAACGCATATATCATTGATGGGATTTCACCCAAAATGATGGATCTGTAATAAATTGAGCAGTCCTGCCTTATGCAAACCTAGCATTCCGCTCTTTAGCTCAAGGTGCACCACGTCTCCTTCATAGGTAATTTGGTCCAAATATAGCTTTCGCGTGAGCTCATGAAACTTTTCGACATCCGTGATGTTCTAGTCATCAAACCACAACTATGGGATTTTCGCAAGCATATCCCCTTCCATTGGGACATTCTGTGGGATCAACGAGACTTGGATGCTTGCACGCACCTTATGCAAGTCCTTAGGTGCTTTGAAAGTGGGTTTTTGCAGCACAATATAGTTTTGCAGCTGCGCAAATGGGGCTACATCAAAAACTTCTTTATCCCTTTCCTTAATAATCTATAACTTCTGCCATGGGACGTTTCATTTTCTCTCCCGCGTAATGGTGCGGTCTTGGGGTGTTTTCTCTGGGGGATCTGCGCATTCCAGAGGATTTCCATTCTTTGTTTTGGATGGCGCAGGTGTTTCTAGAATAGGTACTTTTGGCACGGCAAGGTCATCACCTCGTCTTGTAGTTGTCATTGTACCCTTAATTATGTACCCTAGCCCTACTCAACGCAATGCGTCCTCAAATCCCAGGTCCAGAGAAAACATAGATGCAACAAATGCAATGAAAAATATAGATCTCAAAGCATAAAAATATCTCAAAACCCAAAAGGAACTATTGTGACCCCATAGGTCATATTTATACTTGTGGCGCATCTTCAACAACTCCTTATGAATTAATGAGGCTCCATTACTGACAAAACAGTCCCGAGTCTGGAAAAATACCTTCATTAAATGGATCTTTGATGCTCCTAAAAATGGTAATACATCTGCCTTATTCAATTTTATTGTTCCAATGACTAGTATTTGACACTTTTGCATGCCATTCAATCTCCTAGTGTAGATACTGCACGCGTTTCGCACCTTACTGCACATATAATCCAGAGCTAAGGATAACCATCTACATACCCCCCCCCACCCCCCAACATAGGCTCATTGACCATGTAATTCAAAGAATATCGAGTAGTATCTATCATATCCCTCAATAACTGCAAACTTCTCTAACATTCATCATCCCAATGGACCATCGCACCTCTTATGAGTAATCTGGTGATGGGTGGAGTTATCATTTCATACTTTGGAATGTTCTTTATGTAGTATCCCACAAGGCTCAACATGGAGCACACTTGTCTGACATTCGAGGGGATCAAGGTTCCTTTGAGTGTGCGCGGTTCCCTAACTTACATAAGTGCCAATTGTCTGTAATGAACAGTCTCCCTGATCGATGCATTAATAATTTCTGGGATCAAAACTTGACCAACTGTATCAAAACCACTTTCAAAGCTAAAGGTAAGAATAAAACTCTCTATCAGCACAGGCCACTCGCTAGTGCCTCTGCGTAGCTCTGTCTCAAACTACCATTCACTAGGCACATTTCCCAATGTGTGAACAAACATGTGAACCCATTCAGGTCTTGGTTCTACACCCCATACCTAATTCCACTTGGCCAAATGGTTGCGCGAATCCCCTCCACCAGAGTATACATCCTCCATTTTAATAACTAGACATTCAAACCGCATCCTCATCGTGCACACACATTCCTCCCAGTCAGGGATAATTTTAAGGATGGAAAATGATCTTGACGTTTAAAATGTTGGCGAATTTCACTAGTCCCTAATATGTGAACTATAAAATTTTATTGATATGTTTGTAAAATTATACAAATTTATAATGATTTTATATATAGTCTCTATATAATGTTGGCTATTTTTAAGGTTAAATAATTTTATATTATAAAATTTGGGCGAATCATTTTTACAAAAAAATGGAAATTGGCGAATCTTTTTTTTGGAAAAATCATGAAAAATTAGCCCATCTGCGAATATTAGCCCCTAAAATTTTCCATGCTCCCAGTTTCCAATATTCTCCTTATGTGGTTCCCGCCATCTTTCTCAAGTAGCACGCAAGCCAAGATACAAAGCATGGAATCTATGTTCTTCAGGTACAATCATTTCCATCTCTCCTATAAACATGTTTACATTAGTTGAGCCATCATAGTGCGGTAAATCACATACCTGAGATTTTATACAATGCAAGGTGCAGGTCACACGATTATAGTGCAACGCAGAAACCTCATGCAACTGGTTCTGCCAATTGTCTAGTTCTTCATCAGATTCTGAGAAACAAGAACTATCCTTCTCCCATTTAAGGTTTCTATCTGCTGTGGGATTAATATATTCTTCCTCTTGAAAAGTTAGCTTATAGATTTGATCAATCTCATCCTCAACGCACACTGGTTCTGTATACCTTTGGCCTTCTATAGGATCCACAGGAATGATTACCCTAACTCCATTTCTCTCAAGTTCCATTATTCTTCTCTTTAGATTGATAACACCATCCATGTCAATGGCCCAATCCAATCCTAGCAGTGCAAGATAGGGATTAGTATCAACTACAATATGTATGACTTTAAAGTCAACCATCACCTTAACACCCTCTATATTGACCACAAATTTTGACAACCTCCCCAAAAGAATGATCTTCTACTGATTGGCCATGCACAGTTGGATAGTAGACCATTCCAGCTTTATCTCTCCCATGCTCTTCCATGTTTGTTTAGGGAGAACATTAACATCTGATCTCTGATCTTAAATAACTTGGTCCATTTCCTAAGCACCAATCTGCGCAATCATACACAACTCTCTGCGCGTTCTCTTATTTTTCTTGTATATATTGTTGACTGCTCGTTGTTCTACCATGGTCTATCATTTTTCTATGCAATTATATATCAATGCCTGCAAATTTAAAATAACCTTCTTGTTGTGCAAAAAATTTATTCATGCTTGTAGGAATGGCTTAATCTCCTCTCCTCCTCCTACTTCCTTCAGTTTTCTACCACTTGTTGAAGTACCTCATTCTGCAAATTCATTTCTTGCTTCAATGAAGGTTTATTTTGTGCGCTAAAGATTAAAGCCTTCTTTGTTTTCAGGTGCTTTTCAAATCCATACATCAGTGGCAGGTTGCTTTATTTATCTTCATTGATAGCTACACCACTCCTGGTAGCTACATTCATGTAGGGATCTTCTTCACGAGTCTCTCCGCAAACCATCTGAAGATTTTGTGTTGGGGTCTTCTTTTGCTGCATTTTATAAATCAAGACAGAACAATCCTCTATAACATGATCAAATTGTCTACAATACCTACAAGACTGTCGCGCTGGATTCATACAGTCACGTGCATAGTAACCAACATCACCACAATTTAGAAAATCACTTGTCCTCTTCCTTGACCAGCTGACCCACCTCCTCGACCTCTTCCTCTGCCTTGGAATCCTTCGTGCCTAGAAGGAGATGCTGGTGATGTAGGCTAAACTTGCATTCTATATATCTCTGCTCTATCCAACATCATATCATAGGTACGACAACTCTACTCATCATGTCCTAATTACGGACAGAACTTGAAAAATAACTGCTTCAGGTCAGGCTAATATTTTCCAATCGTAGGGCAAGAATATGTGTCATGTAGTTCAGCAATTTGACAGATAGTACACCATACATGATTCTTCAATGGACTAGGACCTCCAACATTCAGATAATTGTTGAAAACAGGACACTAGTCTTTATGGTACCAAAAATCTTTTCTTTTTATACACCACACCTCTACACAGACCTCCTTGCCTTTGTCTTTGTGCAGAATTTGAATTTCTAGATGCATGGCTTGCTGACTCTGAATTTGTTGAGTTCCCAGTGAAATAAGTGTTGGGGTAGCGTCCAGTTTCATTGCAACTTCTATAGCCTCAGCTTGTGTGGCGATCGTTTTCTAGCCTAATGGCTGGCGTAGATGTGGGAGCAACATAGAAATGAACCATTCTTTATGCTGAGTATCATCAATCACAAATCCACCATCTCTGATGGTGTGCTTCAACCTTTGATCAGCCTCCCATACAGATTCATTAGGTTCATGATGAATATCTTTCATTTCTATCACCAACTGTGTGTATGACTTAGGTTTCTTGTACTACTCTTTTAGGGCTTCTTTAATTTCTTCCAAGGTAGCATTTGGGTTTTCTTCCGCATACCTAATGTACCATTCTAGTGCGCGATCTTGAAATGCAATAGCAAGTTGTGCTTTTCTAATATTAATATTGTTCACTTGTTCAGCCTGTCATATGGCCTCAATCACAAACCAGAAGTGATCAATGTCGCCATTTCCAATGCCTTTGAAACTGGGTAACTTCATGGATGCATCCATATCTACTTCAAGGGGAGGTGGAGGTGGAGGTGGAGATGGAATACGCAATGGAGTAGGTGATATGTGATGCAAGCTCAGAAGTGGAGTAGATGGAGTGGGAAACAAATTCAGGGGTTTTTTATATGACAAGTTTTCTTTTTTAGATTCACTTGAGCTAGCAGTTTCTGGTTCAGGTTCACTATTAGATCTAGGCTTCAGAGGGCTATAAATGACTTTTTTAGAGTCTTCGCAGTAAATTCTTCCATTGCGTGTAACTGAACCTCTTTGATGCATTCAAGCAATATGCTTTCACAGACAACCCCGTTCACACAATATCATTTTCAGCAATAATTTGAATGAGCGCAGGAACTTACCTCTAGGACGTTTGAAAAACATTCTTTCTGCTTCAGAATATGACACAAATTGGTCAACAGAAAATTTAGTCACAAATCCTCCCAAAAGGCGATCGATCCAGTGATCTACAGCATGAGTGGTCTTATTATCAAACTTTTCTACTTGCTGGATCAATTCAAGGGTCCACTTAGTGACTACATCACCTTTTATGCAGTTATGGAACTCAACTAAGTGCGACAACCATTCTTGTAATTCGTGCGCAAAGGAACAAAATAAAATTTCATGCACTTCTATATAAATATACTTTTGTACCCATAGTTCGTTAGACAACTTAGTGCTTATATTCTCCTATAGCTCAAATTCAAGGATCTTTCTATCCAGCTAATCTTGTAATTCGTTTTGTGACGTATGCCACAACATAAAATATCACTCAAAATGATGATCCAAGTCCCGACAACGGAACCATTTGTTGGCTTGAGGGGTCCTAAACAAGGTTTGGTCTTTATCAATAAACCAACAAACCCTCCGGATATTGGCCCTTTCGGTAGTGATCTGCCTGCGTAGACAAAATTCTCACCTGAAGCAGTATGGGGGGGTGCTGCAACCAGGTTTGCGCACCCTGAGAGATAATTTAATGAAGTGGTCCTCAGCAAAACTCAAAGTGAACTTATACAGATGCGCGCAACAGTTTATAACAGAATCACAAAGAATGTGTAGTTATCAAAAGAATAATAGGGGAATTTTGAGGTCTAAAATGGGCCTCCTAAGAAAAATGTACAACCAAATTAAATTTTATAAGAACCAATAGGATTCAAGATGATGATGTCAACCATGGGGGATGATTCACCATTTTTTAAGTAAAAGGGTAAAAAGATTATAAAATAATAAAATAATAAAACTACTTTTTCAACTCGTATTTTCAACTTATCTCCCAAAGTTTTTACTCAGATTTTGAGCGGGAGTACTCGTTGGAAGCAAAATTTAATTTCTCATCCAAAAAGTACCCATGTTGCATACTTTTGATGGACCCCGCTACACGAAAAATGAAAAATACATGAAAAAACGTGATTGCAATCATGTTTTTCATGTATTTCTCATTTTTCGTGTAGTAGGATCCATCAAAAGTATGCAACATGGGTACTCCTTGGATGAGGAATTAAATGTTGCATCCAATGAGTACTCCCGTTTGAAATTTGAGTAAAAACTTTGGTAAATAAGTTGAAAATACGAGAGGAAAAAGTATTTTTTTTCCTTTTTCCCTTCAAAATTTGATGATGTAATCAAATCTTATTTTATTATTTCCACTATTATTTTATAATTTCCTTAGGAGGCCCATTTTAGACCTTAAAATTCCCCTAATGACAGAAATAATGTTTGCTTTAGTGTAGCTAATAAATCAGAACTAGATATAGATCTTAATCAATGTAAACACTTAACAGATCTCTTAATAATCAACAATCATGCACAATCACATCAGATAACTTTGTGCAATAATAAGTAGACAATGCGATCTTAATAGATCATAAACAATAAGAAATATAGATGCATAACACAGAGAGATTTGCGAAAACTGTTCTTTCTATTGTCTTTTAGATTTGTTAATACATCAACTGTTCTTTCCAAAACCCTCACAAAATCCTTAGAAAACCTTCCAAGCACACAGCTAGCGGAGTCCACACATAGTCAGGACTAGGTCTCCACACACATAACCAGCAGGAGCCTTTCAACCCAACCCAAACCCTTACAAACACATAAACTATCAGAACATCAATACTTAATCAACTTAGACTTCTCTACTTAGCTTAGACGCGGTCTATCTATTTATATACGCCTAGCGCGCAGATACTATGGTCTCAAACCATGGTTTGAGGCCCATAGTTTACATTTAAGCCCATTTAAGTAAAAAATGGGGATTTTGACCCACCCCAAAGCCCCTTGACCTCATTTGTGCAGTGTGCACATACAAAAATACAAAAATTGTCTTTGGAACTTCTGCCTTAAGGGACTCCGCTCCAACAATCACCTTATAGAATGAAACCCTAGCTTATAAATCCAATTACTATAGTGAAATGTAACTTTTATTTTCAATAATAAAAATAAATTATTTTTTCAATTCTTAATCATTTAGATGTGTATAATTTATTTTATATAATTAAACATGTTAATAGTTCTAAGGTTGTAAATCATTTGATGAGAAGGTGTTTTGTTAAGGTATTCTTTGTGTAAATGTCACGGGATCCCCAATTTTGTTTGTGTTCCCAAAAGGGATAAATTTGGGAAGCTAGAAGATATAATAGTAGGAATCCACCTTGTGGGCACCTAGAAATTATATTGGTAGTTGTAGGAATATTCCTTGTGTCTCCTTTTATTATATATGAGCACCTAGAAGTTATATTGGTCTACCTAGAAATTATAGTGATAGTTGTAGGAATGGATCTTGTATCACTGGAATCAACTGTAATTTTATTAAACTTGAAACAAGTAAGAAAATTTCATTTTATCTCTTCTTAAAACATTAAAAAAAGAAAAAAAAAAACCAAGTTAGGAGTGCAAAAATAACTTAAGTTCTCATTTTTTTTCCTTTCCTTTTCTGAACCTTTTCTCAACCGAGGATTGAGGTCCACTCGTACCAATGCTAACCAATTCTATGGAAAATGTCATCAAAGGGTCTTCTTTATCTCAATATGAATGAGACCTATATGTCAATTTCTTTAATCACCAATAATAATAATAATAATAATAATAACTAAAAATGTTTATAATTGATACTTTAAAAATGCATATATTCCAATACTTCTATGTGTTTTTTGAATTTTATTTTATATAATAATTAAAAATGAGAGTATGTATGACTTTTTTTTATTATATATATATATATATATATATATATATATATATATATATATATATATATATATATATATTTCTAACTCCAAAGATAAAAAGGAAAATATAACTTTTTGATTACAGTTACATGTCCCAAATTTGAATTAAAAGAGAAGATAATGACATGAGTTATCATAAAAAGAGGTTAAATTATTTGAAAACTTCTCCATAGATGGTCTAATCTGCTGGATGTCAATGGGACATTCTGCATGAATTAGCTTCAACCTTTCATCTAAAAGAAAATAGATGGATAATAAATTTAAATGATAATAGTTTATTATTATTTTTATTTACAGTAATGCATGATTGAGATTTATATACAAATAAGTATGAGAAATCTAAAATAATGGTGTCTTGTTTTTAGTATTTGTAACATTGCATGCATTTTAAGCATTTACATGCATTGTTGTTTTTCATATTTTCTTAGTGGCACATTTTCCATATTTGGATTCAATCAAATTTCTTGAATCATTATGATTCTTATCACAATGCACTTCTCTCTTGCGCTAAGATTTAACTTAACTCTCTTGCACTAAGATTTAATTTAACATTTTTTTAATGTCCATTTTGAACTCGTATTTGGATTCAGTCAAATTCCTTGAATCATTATGATACCTATCACATTACGATTCTCGCTTGAACTAAGATTTAATTTAACTCTCTTGCACTAAGATTTAATTTAACATTATTTTAATATCCATTTTGAACTCTTTCTGCAATTCTCTCCTGCAGTAAGATATAGTTTTAATTTCTTTTTAATGTGCAGTTTTCGACTCATATTTTAATGCAGGTTAACAATTTAAGGTTTCGTTTTGAATAGTTTTTTGGAATGTTTCCATCACTTAATGATAAATTAATAACTGACATTCTAGATACAAATTAAAAGAGAAAATAATAATTAATTAATTGATAAATTCTCCATAAATGGTATAATCTATTATTGGGAGTCAACGAAGGCATTCTACAATTCTCTCCTACAATAAGATTTAATTTAAACATTTTTTAATATCTATTTTTTACTCATATTTTAATGCAGGTTAACCATTTAAGATTTGTTTCGAATGGGTTTTCCAAATCAGTTTCTGTAACTTGAGGGTAAATTTATAAATAACATATCAGCTTTGTAATGTCAGGTAGAAGTCGAAGGCAAGAATTCCGACTCCGTGACTAAATTTTCCAAAGTTCTGGCCGAAGCAGCGATACATACAAAACATAAGTTGCAGAGACTTTAGTGTGGAAAGGGAATTTACTTCAGCTATGTCCTTAAGCAAAAATAGAGACAAAAGCATCCAAAGAAAAACATAACGTAGAATTTTCCAACTAAAAAAAACCGACACCTAGCCAGACCGTGGTCTGTATTTTCTCATCATAAGAAATATTAATATGAGCCCTTACACTGGATCACATTCACATGGAATATGAATTTCTGATAATAAGGAATTTAAATGGATAATATTTTATTCTTTTTATTTGCATTATTGCATTAGGATTTGTATACAAGTAGGTATGAGAAATCTAAAAGGATGGTATCTTATTTTGAGTGAGTATTTGCAACATTGCAAACATGGATTTGTATACAATGAGGTATGAGAAATTAATTACGGTTGGAGGCAGTCAAATACTTCAAGGGTCTATATTCTGCAAGGAGAGATATCTACATAGCACATCAATTGAGGATTTTGGAGAAATATCCATGTTTTTTCTCCATTGAAGAAGCTGAATATACTAGACAACCCTTCATACTATGTTTTTTTTTACAGAGAATGACAAGCATTTCTTATCACTCTTTTTTGTAGGTTCTCAGTTCATATTCAAAAATCATACATGCCCTTAGAACATTGCACACTTTTATATCCACCATAATCCTAAAGAGAAATCCATAACAAAATTTTATTATAATGGAAAATAAAAACGTGATCAAGCCACAAAACACAGAATTCATTATTCTCTATTATTTAGTAAGAAAATGAATTGTGAAAACAAGGTAAAATTTAAGCACCAAGATCAAAATTCAGTTTGGCTCATAGTGCGGTGCAATAAACTAAGGGAAATGAACAAATTACAAATAAGGGTATAGTTGATCATATATGAGGAGAGAAATGAATATGAAATGGATAAGCCATGCTTGTGTGAATTATCTATCATGTTCATCATACTCATAATGAAATCAGAATTTCAACAGGTTTATGTTATGAAAACAAAGAGGGTCTGAGTTTTACATACCTCCCACTTTATATTGAGACTGGAACAATATAATAAAGGATGTAAGGCTGAAAATTTGGCACTGAACCTTGGTATCAAATATAATATCCTCGTACCTGCTTACCATAGTCAATATATTATATACATTCAATGTATTAAACTTAGGAAATTTCTGTGCAATTTTGAAAAAAACCAACGAACCATAAACTTGGACTAACATGGATATCAAACTGAAACTTGTGAAGAAAACTTAGGAAGTTTTCGTGCAATTTTGGAAAAAAACAATGAACCATAAACTTCAACTCACCTGGATATCAAATTGAAACTTGTGAAGAAACAATAAACCTGCACAACAGATCATTTTTATGAAATGAAACTTGCAGCGTCTCACAATTTGTTTGATTTATTTTTAAATCAGCTTTGTTTCTTTTTTTTATTGAATTTGTTTTGTGGAATTTGAATGAGTCATTTCAATTTAACAAAAGCATATTAAATAAAGAATATGGAACACGAGACAGACACACCTACAATGGTGGCGCTCCATTGCAGGCCATCATTTTAATTGTAAGTTACATAATTAATTTGTAAGTTACATTATTAAGTAACGTACACTTATTAAAATATCAAAACGATTATTAAAACAATAAATCATTATTAAAATACTAAAAAAATTATTGTTGCATAGAAATTAAACATAATGAATTCTATAATATAAAGAAAACATAACACATTGGTGTGTTATTCTATTCTTAAATAGTAGTAAAACATAATAAATTCTATATCATTATTTGTGAATGAACCATTTCTTGTTTGAGAATGTGAAGAGCATTAGTTTCTGGTTTTGAGCAGGTTTCGAGTAGTTATGAATGACAATGAACGTGTGGCTAAGTGGACTATTCAAAAATCATGAGAAATTAGTCAGTTACGACTACCTCTCATGGAAATGGTCATAGATCAATGACTTACTTAACACAGTTGATTCCCAAAAATGATATCTAATATAATGCATTGTGAAAACCCCTCATACTTAAAATACAAAGAGTAAATAGATCTCTACTTGAATGGTTCATGCGGCACAATACTTGCTAAGGTTTTGCAAATGGGGTAGCAAGCTAAGTGGGCTTGAGAGTGGGGAAAAATCCACATTTAAGAGCGCTTGAGCCAAAGGAGTTCTGGGATGGGTGACCTCCTGGGAAGTCCTGGTTACCGAGTGCAAGCCCCGGAAGTGATGATTGATGCTATAAGATTCAATTCACTACTTTAAATCCCACTTCGTCACCCCTGTGAGCATTACCCAATGTAATGAGTGCTAAGTGGACTATTCAAAAATCATGAGAAATTAGTCAGTTACGACTACCTCTCATGGAAATGGTCATAGATGAATAACTTACTTAATGCAGTTGAATAGAAAAAATAATATCTAATATAATGCACTGCAGAAACCTGTCATACTTAAACTACAAAGAGTAAAGGGATCTCTATTTGAATGGTTCATGAGGCACAATACTTGCTAAGGTTTTTCAAACGGGGTAACAAGCTAAGTGGGCTTGATTATGGGGAAAACTCCACAGTTAAGCGCGCTTGAGCCAGAGGAGTTCTGGGATGGGTGACCTCTCGGGAAGTCCTGGTTACCAGGTGAAAGCCCTGGAAGTGATGATTGACGCTATGTGACTCATTTCACTACTTCCAATCCCACTTCTTCACCCCTGTGAGCATCACTCGATGCAATGAGTGTTAAGTGGATTATTCAAAAATCAAGAGAAATTAGTCAGTTACGACTACCTCTCATGGAAATGGTCATAGATGAATGACTTACTTAACATAGTTGAATCCCAAAAATGATATCTTACTTAATGCTGTTGAATCCCAAAAATGATATCTAATATAATGCACTGCGGAAACCCCTCATACTTAAAATACAAAGAGTAAATGGATCTCTACTTGAATGGTTCATGAGGCACAATACTTGCTAAGGTTTTGCAAATGGGGTAGCAAGCTAAGTGGGTTTGAGTGTGGGGAAAACTCCACAGTTAAGCGCGCTTGAGCCAGAGGAGTTCTGGGATGGGTGACCTCCCGGGAAGTCCTGGTTATCGGGTGCAAGCCCCGGAAGTGATGATTGATGCTATGTGATTCATTTCACTACTTTCAATCCCACTTCTTCACCTCTGTGAGCATCACCCGATGCAATGAGTGCTAATTGGACTATTCAAAAATCATGAGAAATTAGTCAGTTACAACTACCTCTCATGGAAATGGTCAGATGAATAACTTACTTAACGTAGTTGAATCCCAAAAATGATATCTAATATAATGCATTGCGGAAACCCCTCATACTTAAAATACAAAGAGTAAATGGATCTCTACTTGAATGGTTCATGAGGCACAATACTTGCTAAGGTTTTCAAATGGGGTAGCAAGCTAAGTGGGCTTGATTGTGGGGAAAACTCTACAGTTAAGCACGCTTGAGCGAGAGGAGTTCTGGGATAGGTGACCTCTCGGGAAGTCCTGGTTACTGGGTGAAAGCCTCGAAACTGATGCTTGACGCTATGCGATTCATCTCACTAGTTCCAATCCCACTTCTTCACCCCTGTGAGCGTCACCCGATGCAATGAGTGCTAAGTGGAATATTCAAAAATCATGAGAAATTAGTCAGTTACGAGTACCTCTCATGGAAATAGTCATAGATGAATGACTTACTTAACGCAGTTGAATCCCAAAAATGATATCTAATATAATGCATTGTGGAAACCCCTCATACTTAAAATACAAAGAGTAAATGGATCTCTACTTGAATGGTTCATGAGGCACAATACTTGCTAAGGTTTGCAAATGGGGTAGCAAGCTAAGTGGGCTTGATTGTGGGGAAAACTCCACAGTTAAGAGCACTTGAGCCAGAAGAGTTCTCGAATGGGTGACCTCCCGAGAAGTCTTGGTTACCGAGTGCAAGCCCCAGAAGTGATGATTGACGCTATGTGATTCATTTCACTAGTTTCAATCCCACTTCTTCACCCCTGTGAGCATCACCTGATGCCATGAGTGCTAAGTGGACTATTCAAAAATCATGAGAAATTAGTTAGTTATGACTAACTCTCATGAAAATGGTCATATATGAATGACTAACTTAACGCAGTTGAATCCCAAAAATGATATCTAATATAATGCACTGCGGAAACGCCTCATACTTAATATACAAAGAGTAAATGGATCTCTACTTAAATGGTTCACGAGGCACAATACTTGCTAAGGTTTTGAAAATGGGGTAGCAAGCTAAGTGGGTTTGATTGTGGGGAAAAATCCACAGTTAAGCGCGCTTGAGTCAGAGGCGTTCTGGGATGCCTGACCTCCCAGGAAGTCCCGGTTATTGGGTGCAAGCCTTAGAAGTGATGATTGACACTATGTGATTCATTTCACTACCTTCAATGCCACTTCTTCACCCCTGTGAGCATCACCCGATGTAATGAGTGCTAAGTGGACTATTCAAAAATCATGAGAAATTAGTCAATTATGACTACCTCTCGTGGAAATGATCATAGATGAATGGTTTACTTAACGCAGTTGAATCCCAAAAATGAGTGGACTATTAAAAAATCATGAGAAATTAGTTCTCATGGAAATGATCATAGATGAATGACTTACTTAACGCAGTTGAATCCAAAAAATGATATCCGCTATATAAGACGTTTCATAGTTTCATAGTTTTATTATCTGGATATAGGACATGTTTCATAATTTTATGGTGGTTTAAATAGTGGGCTATATAAGACGTTTAATAGTTTTTGTATCTGGATATAGGACATGTTTCATAGTTTTATGGTGGTTATGGTGGTTCAAATAGTGGAAACCTTTTTTGGACGTTTCATAAAGCCACTACTTCAATGATATGGATTTAATTTGCATTAATCTTCATAAGTGGTCAATAGTTAATGGCACAATAAAATTTTAATTATAATTTGGTAAAAAAATTATTTAAGCAAGGCTTAATCACTTATTTATATATACAAATGAGTTATATTCATCAATCTGTATTTTAGACTCTCGAATTGAAATTTGTGATTAAAAAAATATTAAAATTATGATTTCCAACCAGGCACGCGTATCAGCGTAATTATTCTAGTGATTCTGTAGCGTCCATAACGTCCCCTTGAACAGATTGCATGAAAATTGTTCGGGAGTATGCCATCGGCATCCCAAATATGTCGGGGAATAAGTTTTTACGGAAACAACGTCTGCATGGGCAACCACACTGCAGTTAGTTGGAAGATAATTTTTAATAATAATATGTGCATTTAGTTGGAAGATAATGCTTAATAATAATATGTAATATAGTCAAAGTATTTTAGTTGAAGTACTTTGGTGAATAGTTTGTTTCTTTAGTTGTTTGTTTGGGTTCAAGTAAGAATGTGAAAATTAATTTACAATAATAATTATTTAGATCTAAGTTTTTAGTTTAAAAACTTAATTTAGAAATTTTGGTAAGATTATGAAAAATTAAGGTAGAATTTTTTGAAAATCTGAGTTATAGCTCTCAAATTTCAGGATTTTGAATGTCATAAGGGTTTTGGATAGTGCTGAACCTATTTCCACCATTCAAAAATCAATCCAAACATTTCAACTATTTGACTTTTTGAATTTCGTTTTACCAAATTCATGAAAAAAAAAACCTATATTTTGTAAACAACTTCAAATTTAAATTTTTTAAAAAACATATTATAATTAACCTATTTATAAAATTTATAAAATAATTATATTTAATATAATAATATAGTAACCCATTTTTTAAAATTACAAAGAATTTCAAATTTTCTTATCATTTGTTATGTTATCTAAATCTATTTGTTGTGTTCAAACATTATTAGGGCATCAGCTTTCAAAGAACATCTCCACTAAAGATAATTTTGATGGGACGTATTACTGAGAATATAAGCAGGCTATGTGGAATGTATGAGGACCAAAGCATAGGGCGGCAACAGGTGAAGTCAATCGTTCTACGTCGTCTGATCCTCTCTGTATCTATTAATTAGAATGACAACAACAGCTTCTGGCATGGCTCCCTCCAGCTCCTTCCTCCTACGGTATTTGATCTCTTTCCTTCCTAGTCCATTCAAATCAAAATAGCGGAGCGCACGGTCGAGAAAAATGGAGATTTGACGAAATTAAAAATTTAAACTCAGTTTAAAAACGATCCATCAAGATGCTGGTTTCAATGGTTTCATCAGTCTTACTTCATGGTTCTGCCACCCCGTATTCGTCATGCAACCTAACCTTAAATGCAGTTTCAAGGTTCCATTAGTCTTACTTTATGTTTCTGTCAGCTGTACATCAAAGTCCCATCAGTTTGAGTATTTTGACGTAAGGTTTGTAGAATTATGAACAATGGGAAAATATTAAGTACATATAGTAAGTCAATGATTAATTAGGTGTTTTTTAATCTTGTTCATTGAATATCATTTTATTTTTATTCAACTGACAAAGATGAAAAAAATACAAAAAAAAGTACCGAGTCAATAATTAGCTCTAATTGACAAGATAAAAAAAGCACTGAGCTAATTATTAGCTTGAGTTGCTGTAATTGATAAGTTATTCTCTCACTCTGATGTATTGATTTAGGTAATGGGGTTTGACCTATAAGACTAAATATATGATAGAGTCTTATATATGATTTTAAATAAAATTTTGACAATGTAAGATTCTGGTTGGAATTTCAAAACAAACTTATATTCGAAATTTGACTATTTTCATAACTCCTCCACTCATTTTCACAATGTTAAGAAAGAATTTTTTATGATTTAATAATTTTTTAAATTATATTTAGTAAACAAATCAACTTGTGACCAATAATTTTTATGTCAAATTCTACTCATAAACCTTTTAATGATTTAATAAAATTTTAAACTGTGTGTTTGGTGAGCCAATCAACTTGTGAAAAATAATTTTTTTTATCAAATTCCACTTCTGTTTGAAACTATAGAAAACCAAGTGTAATGTTGATTCCCTAACTGAATTTTCACAGGGGTGTTGGAGTAATCATTGCACGGCATCCTCTGCGTTTGCTACCAGGCTGGGCTTTATTGATTGTTACGGACGGACTATTCGCTGCCCACCAAGGAAGAAAAAGTACGAATTCCCTAGATTCCCCAATACACCCGCATTCCCATTAGCCTTTAACTAATCCCCTTTTAATTCCCCATTAGCGCAGATTATATTAAGGATAATTACTCGTTACAATGCATAAAAATAAATATCGGGAATATCAGTTCGATTTTGAGACCCCTCTTACTTAATGCAATGAGACAATTTTGATCGAGTTAAAGTAAATAAATTATATTTCTTGGTAAAAGACTACCCTTCGAAGAAGATTCGTGCAAGAATAATGTACATTAGCGATTTTGCCATTTCTGCTTTCAGTGAATTTTTTGAACATTTTGAACCTTCCCCTCGTACCTCGGTCAAGTCCTAGCAGGTCATCCGCTTTGTTTGTTTTTTTGGGCTCAATTTCATGATGGAGTAATCACTGTATCTATGTGGAATTCGTAATTTCGACGGTGGGATTTTAGTTATTGGTTTGCCATTATAGGCAGGTGTTGGTAAATTTTGTTATTACACCAAAATATGTAAGTAGCTAAGAGAATCACTACCTTCTCAATTAATGGAATCAAATTTCCAAGGAGGTTGTGATATAATGAAGAGGTTTGGCATTAAACCAAAACCCATTTAAACTTCCAAACTAGTAAATAGAGCGCAAAGTAGAAATTAGGGATCAGCCAAAACCTGAGATGAAATTTTAGGGATGTGGAATCAAGTGTTCAAGTCCAATGTCTGAATTTGACTAACAAATTGAGGATGATTGTCCTGTGAAATACAGTAAAAAAGAAATTGTAGGGGAGGATATCAGACGATGAAAGTTTATAAATCGAGAAACTCTACGAATTTTGTTTGCATAGATATTACTTTCCTTCATTAATCTGAAACAGTCATGTTCGGTGAGGGCGTGTTCTTTTCCTCCTTCACCCCACTATCCATCACCTCCTTTGCCGCTGCTTCAATTGTGATTGCAGTGGCCGCCATCCATCTCCTTTACTGCTTCAATTCTAATGGCGGGAGAGAGGATGAGATACAAAGGATAGACTATTGGAATTATTGAACATTCCAAAATAAACTCCACTCTTTTAACACAGAGAATTTAAAAACAAATTTTGATTGCAAACAGAGATGGCATTAAAATGCTTTCTTCTATTCCATTAAACAAACCAAAAAAAAACTATTACAAATTTTCTTCCTCAATACAGAGGGATTCTCAAAAAAAAATGTTCGACTGCTACAGACGCAGTGCTATATAAAACAAATCTTTTCTCTCTCTTTGTCTCTCAAGAACGCACAAACAGTGCTCTGTTCTTCTTACTGTGCTTTCTTGCCTGCGGGCTCTTCACACATCGATACAACAACAACAACACACCAACAACAACAAGGCTCTCGGGCATTTTTCACCTTTTTATATTGCGCGGCGGGAGTAAAACATTAAACAAGGAAATAAAACATTTACAAAGGAAAAACTTTGCAGAACATTAAAAATATAACATAGCGCGACGTACGAGTGGGGACCACATCGCAGTCAGCCATTTGCGATTTGCGACAATGCGACATTGCGATATGCGATTGGATCGCATCGCAACCATCGGCGATAACACATATGGATGGGCGGAATATATATAGCGTGCAGTTGTGTGATCATGCGATGGCGCGACGATCGCACATCGCAACTTCAATAAAACTCTGGCATGGGCGGAGGGTAATATTGCGATGTTGCGATGGTGCGATGATCGCACATCGCAAACATCCACATCAACAAGACACTCGACTTTCAAAACTGCGATTTGCGATTTGCGCTTTGGCGCTTAAATGGTAGGGACCACTTGTCCGGCCTCTTCATAAATTTTAAGTTCTCTGCCTGTTTAATCAATTTCATTCATTTCTGGTTGTTGAGGGCTTTAAAGCCCGAAATGACTTTCTTCATTATACCTCTGCTCCTCCGTAACTTAACACTACGGGAAATCTTCATTCTTCTGTGAAACGACTTCACCCATACTTCAAAATTAATTCTCCTCTGCTGTTCATGGTTGCGGTCCATCAATTATTAAATTCTTCCTTACGGATTTCTCCATCCTTCTTAACTGCGTGTTGCAGTACACTCAATCTCTGTTGCTGCTGCTGTACTCGTTTCTTCTGCTCAAAGGCACAGCAAGTGGCTTTAATATTTCAACACTCCCCCTTAAAGTCAGCTGCTGGGTTATCCATCATACCCAAACATTTCCTTAAAAATTCAAATGTCTTTTGTGCCAATGGCTTTGTCAAAATATCAGCATATTGTTCCTCTGTTTTACAATGCTGTAAAACAATTTCCCCATTGTTCACCAATTCTTTGATATAATGAAACTTTGTGTCTATGTGTTTCGTTCTCTTATGAAACACATAATTCTTTGACAATGCAATAGCTGAGCTATTGTCACAATAAATCACTGTCCCTTTTATCTGTTCTTGGCATAAGCTTCTCAACATTCTTCTCATCCAAACTACGTGACATGTTGCTACTGTAGCTGCCACAGATTCTGCCTTTGCTGTAGACAATGCTACAATTGGTTGTTTCTTAGAAGCCCATGATATGGCTCCTTAACCCATATGAAAAATATAACTGGAAGTGCTTTTCCGATCATCTACACTTCCAGCCCAATCACTGTCAGTGTATCCAACTAACTCTGAATTTCTGAAGTAGTATATAAAATACCAAATCTTTTAGTTCCTTTCACATACCTCAGAATTCTTTTTGCTGCTTGCCAATGTGCTTCTTTTGGCTTCTCCATAAATCTGGAAATTAAACTAACAGCATGCATAATACCCAGCCTAGTTGCAGTCAAATACATGAGGCTGCCAACTATGCTTTTATACAGACTTGGATCAAAATCCTTGCTGCTGTCATCCTTACTCAACTTCAATCCCATTACTGTGGGAGTAATTGCAGCTTTGCACTCCTGCATATTAAATCTTTCTAAAACTTGATTCACATACTTTGCTTGAGATATAAAAATCTCTTTTTCATTTTGTTCTACTTCTATTCCCAAGAAGTATCTCAACAAACCCATATTAGTCATTTCAAACTCATATTTCATGACTGTTTTAAAATTTTCAATAAAGTAATCATCATTACCTGTAAATATTAGATCATCAACATATAAAACAACAATCAACATCTTACCATCCTTTTCTTTGATGTAGAGGATGGGTTCTCCCTCACACTTCTCAAATCCATTTTCCAGTAGATAGGAGTCTATCCTACTGTACCATGCTCTTGGCGCTTGCTTCAGCCCATAAAGAGCTTTCTTCAATCTGTAGACCTTATGCTCTTGGCCTTTCTTCTCATATCCGAGAGGTTGTTCCACATATACTTCTTCCATTAAAACTCCATTTAGAAATGCGGATTTTACATCCATCTGGTATACTTTCCATTTGTTTTGTGCTGCTATGGACATCACTGCTCTCACTGTTTCCATTCTTGCAACTGGTGCAAAAGTTTCTTCATAATCAATCCCATGCTTCTGCTTATATCCTTCGACAACAAGTCTGGCCTTGTGTCTTTCTATTTTTCCTTCAGCATTGCTCTTGGTCTTATAGACCCATTTAACTCCAATGACTTCTTTACCTTCTGGGAGATCAACCAACTCCCATGTTTTGTTCTTCTCTATGGCTTTAAGTTCATCATCCATAGCTTCTATCCATTTTCTATCTTTAACTGCATCTTCAAAATGAATAAGATCATCAACTTGACAATACAAAGAAAATAGAGAATTCATACCTTCATTTGCTTCTCCTTGCTCATAAATATCTCTAAGGCTTCTGAACCTTGTTCCTCGTTCACTTGGTGTAGACGTGCTTGATGAAGCACTCATTTCTGCTCCATGTGGTGTGCTTGGAGATACACTCCCGCTTCTTCTCAAGGGTGTTCTCGGTGCCACTTGAGGTGTCCCTTGCTGTCCTTGTGTTGCTGGAGGTTGTGCAGTGGATGGGTTGTTAATTTCAACCACATCTTCTTCATCTTCATCATGAGATAAACAGCTTTTAACATTAACTGTTTTCTCAATGCTTCCATCCCATGCTTCCTCTTCAATAAATTGCACATCTCTGCTTATTACAAATTTCTTTGTGGATGGGTTATACAATCTGTATCTTTTGGAATCTTCACAATATCCAAGGAAAATGCACTTCTCCCCCTTACTATCCAATTTCTTCCTTAACTTGTCAGGAATGTGTACATATGCCACACATCCAAAAACTCTCATGTGGGTGACACCCTGTTTTCTGCCACTCCATGCTTTTTCTGGAACTTTGTTCATCACTGCTTTTGTGGGGCATCTATTTAAAATATACACAGCACAGTTTGCTGCTTCTGCCCAATACTCATTCGGCAAGTGCTTTGCCTTCAGCATACTTCTCACCATTTCTATTATGGTTCGATTCTTTCTTTCAGCAACTCCATTCTGTTGCGGTGTGTACCTTGTGGTAAACTGCTTGTGTATGACGTTCTCTCTGCAAAAACGCAGAAGCTCCTTTGATATGTATTCTCCTCCTCTGTTGGTTCTAAGGATTTTAATATACAATCCGCTCTGTTTCTCTACGGGAGCTTTAAAATGGAAAAATTTCTGAAAGACTTCACTCTTATATTTCAGAAAATAAACCCACACTTTTCTTGTGAAATCATCTATGAAGGTCAGCATGTAGATGTTGCCTGAAACTGATGCTGTCTCCATCGGTCCACACAAATTTGAGTGGATGATTTCTAAGGGTGCTTTCACCCTTATGTTTTTCCCTGAAGGAAAATTTTCTCTGTGTTGCTTTCCCAAGATGAAGCCTTCACATAGGCTGTCAGGCTTCTCAATCAATGGCAAACCTCTTACCATTCCTTTTCTGTGCAGCAAATTTAATCCTCCAAAATTGAGATGTCCAAATCTCAAGTGCCATAACCAATTTTCATCCTTCTCTTCCTTCTGGAAGGCTTCTTGTGTTACAGCTGCTATGCTCTTTCCTTTTCCCTTCAAGTCAATGTTGAGCTTGAGCGGAAACATTCTATTGCTGGTCATTTGAATTTCAGCAATGATTTTCTTACTTGGAGGAATATCTTTTATTGTGCACACATCATCTTTGAATATTACATTGTAACATTTATTTATGAGCTGTCCAACGCTCAAAAGATTACATTTCAAACATGGAACATAATACACATCAGGGACAAATTTCTGCTCCCCATTTCTTTCTCTAATACTAACTCTGCCTTTTCCTTTGACAGAGATCTTAGTATCAGTCCCTGTGGTTACTTCAGATTTAATATCTTCATCTAGATTGGAAAACATTGCTTTGTTTCCAGTCATGTGATTACTACAACCTGAATCTAAGAACCAAACATCATCTTCTCTATGCTGTGCTACATTACATGCTAACAGCACATTACTTGGGTTGTTTTCTTCTTTTGCTACATTAGCATTCTGTTTATTCTTCATGTCATTTTGTTTCTTTCTACATTCATTGGCATAGTGCCCATATTTCTTGCAATAACATTGGACATTGGATTTGTCATACCTTTGTCCATGAGCATGTTGGTGTTGATGTCCACTTTGCTGGCTATTGCATTGGCCGTGGCTCTGACTTTGACTGTTGCTCCTTCCATGTGAATGTGAAGGGCTGTTCCTTCCGCCTCTGTTCTGGATTTTGCCTCTTCCTCTTCCTTTTCCTTGACCTCTTCCTCTACCTGAAGGCATCTGGGTCTTGAAGGCGTGCTCAAGAGATGAGTGTTCATCTCTGCTCAATCTCTATTCATGAGTTATTAGTGAGGCATGAATTTCATCTACCGTGAACTGTGAGAGATCTTTGGTCTCTTCTATGGTGGTAACAATTACATCAAACTTTGAGGGTAAGCTTCTCAAAAGTTTCTCCACAATACTTCTTTCTTCAAGAGTTTCTCCATGGGATCTTATCTGATTTACAATCCCAATCACATGTGTAAAAAATGTGTCTACATTATCTGACTCTTTCATGCAAAGAGTTTCAAAATCTCTTCTCAGCAACTGAAGTTTTGCTATCTTAACTTTCTCCATACCTTGATAGGCTACTTTCAGAGTTTCCCGTGCATCCTTGGATCTCTTAGCTGCTGCTATCCTTGGAAACACACTCTCATTTACTGCCTGATACAAACAGAATAGAGCTTTAGCATCTTTCTTCCTGTTGCTCTTCAATAAATACTTCTCTGCTTGAGTTAAGGCATTAAAAGCCTGCTCATCAGCTGGTTCAACAAAACCATCTTCTACAAGTTCCCATAAGTCTTGTGAGACAAACAGGGCTCTCATGGTAATGGCCCAATAATAATAGTTCTTTCCATTAAACTGTGGAAGCTGAACATTTCCAATGTTCATTCCTGTACTTGGTCCAGCCATTGCTTTTAAACTGAGCTCTAAACTTAAACAAACTGTCTTTCCTTTTCTGAAAGAACAAACTCTTTTAAACAGAAAACAAAAACTCTGTTTTCTTTGAGAAATACCTGAACTTTGACCTCTGTTGGGCTTTCACACTACTGGATAAAATGCTTCAACAAGTCTTCTTCTTCTTCAGCTTCTTTGAAACATTCAAAGAGCCTGAACTAGCTCCGATACCATGTTGGAATTATTGAACATTCCAAAATAAACTCCACTCTTTTAACACAGAGAATTTAAAAACAAATTTTTATTGCAGACAGAGATGGCATTAAAATGCTTTCTTCTATTTCATTAAACAAACCAAAAAAAAACTATTACAAATTTTCTTCCTCAATACAGAGGGATTCTCAAAAAAAAATGTTCGACTGCTATAGACGCAGTGCTATATAAAACAAATCTTTTCTCTCTCTCTGTCTCTCAAGAACGCACAAACAGTGCTTTGTTCTTCTTACTGTGCTTTCTTGCCTGCGGGCTCTTCACACAGCGATACAACAACAACAACACACCAACAACAACAAGGCTCTCGGGCCTTTTTCACCTTTTTATATTGCGCGGTGGGAGTAAAACATTAAACAAGGAAATAAAACATTTACAAAGGAAAACCTTTGCGGAGCATTAAAAATATAACATAGCGCGACGTACGAGTGGGGACCACATCGCAGTCGGCCATTTGCGATTTGCGACAATGCGACATTGCGATATGCGATTAGATCGCATCGCAACCATCGGCGATAACACATATGGATGGGCGGAATATATATAACGTGCGGTTGTGCGATTGTGCGATGGCGCGACGATCGCACATCGCAACTTCAACAAAACTCTGGCATGGGCGGAGTGTAATATTGCGATGTTGCGATGGTGCGATGATCGCACATCGCAAACATCCACATCAACAAGACACTCGACTTTCAAAACTGCGATCTGCGATTTGCGCTTTGGCGCTTAAATGGTAGGGACCACTTGTCCGACCTCTTCATAAATTTTAAGTTCTCCGCCTGTTTAATCAATTTCATTCATTTCTGGTTGTTGAGGGCTTTAAAGCCTGAAATGACTTTCTCCATTATACCTCTGCTCCTCCGTAAATTAACACTACGGGAAATCTTCATTCTTCTGTGAAACAACTTCACCCATACTTCAAAATTAATTCTCCTCTGCTGTTCATGGCTGCGGTCCATCAATTATTAAATTCTTCCTTATAGATTTCTCCATCCTTCTTAACTGCGTGTTGCAGTACACTCAATCTCTGTTGCTGATGTTGTACTCGTTTCTTCTGCTCAAAGGCACAGCAAGTGGCTTTAATATTTCAACAACGACGTATTTCTGAGCTTCAGATGGCGTGATATGAGAAAAGGCTTCGTTGATTATCTGTACCACGTCCTCGACCGCGCAGGTTTCCGAGTATTTCTTGACACTTATGATCTCCAAAGGGGAGAGGACATCTCCATAGGCTTACAACATGCCATTGAGAACTGTCGCATTCTCATTCCCATATTCTCCATCAATTACGTAGAATCTGCATCGTGCCTCACAGAAGTCTCTCATCGCACACCAAATACAACAGAAGGGTAAGAAGGGTTCGGTCGTCACCGTCCCTCTATTTTACAATGTCAGTCCTTCTCAAGTTGTTCAATCTCATGTTGGTCCATTTGCAGAAGCATTCGAGGCGCATGAGAGCAGTGTGGAATACATCATGAGTGGAAGACTGCTCTTTTCACACTCTCCAATGTCTCCGGGTGGTCACTTAATGATGACACTAATGGGTTAGTAACTTACCCTTCCCTTCTCAGCCTGATTTTTGTTCTTTATTTATTTATTTGTTTCTACATCAATTATACACTTAATGTTTCTTCAATTTTAGGTTTGTACATCAATTCTTAATATTGCAGGTATGAAGAAGCGATGGTGAAACGAGTAGTTAAATACGTGGCTAAAGCATTGAAAAGATGATGACATTCATTTAAATACTCCTCCGGCATGGTTGTAGGAAAGATTTTCTAATGGGCGTGTTTTGTGTTTTCTCTGTTGCCCCAGTACCGTAAACCAGAATCACGTGCTGGTGCTGGTAATGTGATGGTTTTTGTTTTTTTTTAATAATGAGAGTTTGGGATTTGGATAAGAATTTTTTTTTGGATTTTAAGAAATAGGTTAATTATTTAAGATTTAGAGGTATTTTGTATGAGTGGAAGTCTGTGTTTTTATGGATTATTAGTATGTTATTTTAGGTGACATAGTTTTCCTTAAATAAAAATGATGAATATGTTTGCATTTTCTTTAAATAGAAATTAGTAAAAGTAACAAAAATAAAATAAAAAAAATAAAAATAAAATAAATAAATAAATAAAAAATAAAAAATAAAAAATAAAAATTATCAATGAAATTATAATACATTTTCTAGTGTAAAAAATAAAAACTTTATAATCTTGCAATGCTTCCAGTGATACGAACTTCAGGAGCTGGAGTGTTAAAACATTCGTGTCCTTGCAAGTGTTGTCTATGATCTGTCATTGTTAGGAGTTGTAAACGATACGGGAGTTGGGACAGCTAAAACAGCCCATATACCAGTCCAGATATCTAAAAGTTGGGATGTGCCCTCGGTTGTAAGATTGTATATCGATTATGGTATCTTGATGTCTCTATGTGTCCCAAATTCAAGTCATCGATGAAGGTGGACAGTTTGAAAATATGTATAAAATGTTTACATAATTATCATTATAATTTTATTGTATATGAAATTGAGTCATATTTACTATTTTTAATTATATAATTATAGTATCTAAAGATAGTGAATAGTTACCTAATTTTTTTGAGTTAGAGTAACTTGTTTATCCTCTTTATGATAGAATGTGAAGGGAGATATATGATTTCAATGGTTTATTCTGTAAATACGTGTGATTAAATATTTGGTAAGATTTGAATTGTGAAAAATAAAATTAATATAATTTAAATGAAAATAATAAAATAAACAATAATATTTTTAATAATTATAAATATAAATATGAAATATTGAAAGTTTTAAGGAAATTATTTATAGTATTTTAGTTTTTAAGTTATAGGTTATAAGAATGATTTTTTTTTTTAATTGTTATATGATTTCAATTTTCAATTTATATTTATATATTTTCAATTTTCTATCTATATATCTTATCTTATTTTCAATTTTTTTTATTAAAGGTTTGGGGCAAGTTAATGAAGTCTTGTTAAAATTGAAAGAAATCAAATATATTCAAAAATTTAACTGTTCACATGTGAGCTTTCACGTGGAGAGTGCCTCACTAAAAACACCTTGAATTGATCATTATTTATCAAGAATATATAGGTTAACATTCATTTTTTAAACATTAGATTAACATTCATTATTGAAACATTTTTTAACATTATTTTTTTACTCATATTTTAGTGCTGGTTAACTATTTAAGATTTGTTTTGAATTCTTTTTCCGAATTAGTTTATGTAACTTGAGGGTAAATTGATAACTGACATACCAGCTTTGGAATGTCAGGTAGGAGTCGAAACTAAGAATTCCGACTGGCTGACTAAAATTTCTAAAGTTTTGGCCGAAGAAGCCATACATTAAAAAAAAATTTAGCTTGCATAGACTTTAATGTGGAAAGGGAAATTCCTTCAGCTATGTCCTTTAGTAAAATTAGATACAATAGTAATATCCAAACCAAAACATAACCCAAACTTTTCCAACTAAATCCCGGCCTGCATTTTCTCATCATAAAAAATATTAATATGAGCCCCCCTTGCACTAGATCAGATTCACATTGAATATGACTTTCTTGGTACAAGGAATTTAAATGGATAATAGTTTATTGTTTTTATTTGTATTATTGCATTGGGATTTGTATATAAGTAGATATGAGAAATCTAAAAGGATGGTATGTTATTTTGAGTGAGTATTTGTAACATTGAAGACATGGATTTGTATACAATGAGGTACGAGAAATTAAATATACTTGGAGGTAGTCAAATACTTCAAGGGTCTATATATTGCAAGGAAAGATATTTACATAGAACATCAATTAAGAATTTTGGAGAAATATCCATGTTTTTTCTCCATTGAAGAAGTTGAATATACTAGACAACTATTCATAATATGTTTTTTTATAAAGAATGGCAGGCATTGCTTATCACTCTTTTTTGTATGTTCTTAACTCGCATTCAAAAATCATCCATACCCTTAAAACATTGCAACTTTTATACTTACCATAATTCTAAATAGCAATCCACAACAACATTTTATTATACTGAAAAGAAAACGTGATCAAGCGATATTTAAGACGGAATTACTTACTCTCTAATATTCAGGAAGAAAAGTATTGTGAAAACAAGGTAAAATTTAAACACCAAGATCAAAATTCAGTTTGGCTCATAGTGGTGCATAGGTGCAATAAATTAAGGGAAATGAATGAATTATAAATAAGGGTATAGTTGATCATATATAAGGAATAAAACGAAAATGAAATGGATAAACTATTCTTGTGCAAATTATCTATCATGCTCATCATACTCATATTTAAATACGAATTTCAATAGGTTTATAGTATCAAAACAAAAAGGGTCTAAGTTTTTGATGCAGCCTAAGGCTGCCACACCCACATCTACACATATCAAATGTGTTTTCAAATTAAAACCCCAAATAAATCTCAGACAGGGGTAACCTTCATAAGCAGAAGATGTTTTCTTGCCTTAACCCTATGGTTATAAACCATATATCAAAACCCATTTCATGAAAATATTGAATCAATATTTGATTTTGCATTAAAACCCAAAATATGATGGCCCACAGCTTTAATAAACTCGCCTTATTGGAAACTTTGGTTAAACTCCCTTTATTCTGCTTATTTTTATTATAATAATTTTATAATAGAAATTTAAACATAAGCCCTTAAAACTTACCATTCGGCACCCGCAACACATTTACCAATGCTTCACTTAAATTCAATCTCCGCCCTTGATCTTTGTCTGATCCAACGACTGTCAACAATATTGTGGCTTACAAAACATACCGTTGATCATATACGGGCCCCACAGCATAACATGTCTTTACTTTTTAGAAATACGCCTTTGGTTAAAACCCCAAAGCACCAACATTATATCCATCATTCATTCTGTGCCATCAGATTGATTTTGTTTATGATCGGACGGTGTTCGCATTCCAACCCTCTACAACTTACACGAATGATTACCGTGCGATAAAAGTGGTTTGAGGTTGCGACGTGTCGACTCCTCCACTGTATCGCATGCCTTTAAAGATTTACCACTCAAGGCACAAAAGTTATGCGATAACTCTTTTGGTGGTTTTCAAAACCACTTCACAGTTCCACCTTGACTCACGGTTCCAAAACACGTAATCTTGGAACCAACAGATGAATCAACCCCTAATCAATCAACAAGCGGCAACAATAATCCATATTCCAACCATTATCAAACTGAGTAATTGCACAAAATATTCCAAATATTTCTCAGATTCACAGTAAATTAACTATAAGGTCATACAGATACACGAATTTTACAATTCCACACTGTTTTTGATATTTTCCATAAAATATTTACAAGCAAAAATACATTCGGTTTAACTACTATAAAAACCTCCTCTATGAGACCTAGCTACTGGTTTTAGACCATCAGCTCTGCCTCCATCTAACCTCTCGCTTTCTCTAAACCCTAACTCTTGCACTCTTCTACCACTCTCTTTCTTCCATCACATTCTTCATTCATTCATCACACTCTTACTCTTCTCAAATATTTCTCTGTTGGTCCTTTTAATGCTTCAAAAGCTTACAATTTATAAAAGAAAAGGATTCATGAACCAATTTAGTTCAACTACAAAAATCTGTCACTGTCTCCTAAATTATCTCTTTAGCTCCTCTCTTTATTCAACAGAATCCTAGATTAGACTGTTTTAAATCCCTCAAGTCCTCACTATTCTTATGATTCCTTACTCATCCTTAAGATTTTACAACTCACGAGATATTCTCCATAAATCAATTTATAATTAAATTTCCTCAAACTCTACTAAACTTTAGGAAAATAAATAAAATGCTTAAGGGAACCCACTCCCTTTAGTAAATGAGAAATAAGACTCATGGGTCTTATAAGTTTTGAAGAATGCCCCTGCATCAGACTCCCTAGGTTGAAAAAATTCATGGACTCCTGTTCATGAGTCACCCAACTGCTTCTGTTGTAAACTTTATCAAATTTCATCTTCCAACTAACTGTCTGTTCTCTTTCAATTGAAGGTGCATTTTCTGCCTTCTCTCTTTATCCTGGATGTCAAACTCTGTGTTGTGGATGTCCTTTTTCTCTACTGTCATAATCGTCTCTTCTGCATAATGTTTGGATGTTGATATCCTGCATAAACAACTTCTCAAACAATATAAATTTATGCTCCTTGGTATGCTGTTGTCTTGCCATTATCTCAATAAAATTGAGTTCCAACTTTATGTATTTTTTCCCTGGCCTGTACCTGACTTATCATCTTTATAATTTCCATCATCCACATATCCAATGATTTAAGTAGCATTCTCCCAATCTAAAAAAATTGTTTCTTGTTTGATACAAGAACATATATTCTATCAACCTCATACTGTCCATCAGCTGCAATTAATTTAGTTATTGAACTTGGTTCAAATACTTCCATATCCACATAAAATATGATTTAATTGTTCATCCAAATTTTTAATTGTAAACCCAAGATAAAATCTTAACATTCAAACCTCCTTTGAATTAAAAACAAAATCTGTCTATGGACTGTACTTTTACATCTTCTGCAACATTCTTTCTCTTCTGCAATGATTTGTTTAAGAGTTATGCCAACTCTCCTTCCTTCATCCTGAACTTTTGAATCAACCAGCTGCTTACTATCACCTTCTTGTTTCCATAAGTTTCTGCATTTCCAGAACATACATGCTTCTTCATGTTTGCATAAACAAACATATCTCCAAGCGTAGTTTGTCCTTCATCCTGGAAAACACATTCAAAAATTAATAATTCAAAATCAGAAAATGTATTACATTTTCCATCAATTCTACTCCATAATTTCTTTTATTTGTCATCCTCTTGATGTGCATATGACATATCAAAATTGTCATATCTTCCTCCATATTGCCTTATCTTGATAAAGTTTGCCTTGTTTTCACTTTTCTTTGAATTCTGTCTAATTTAAAAATTCTATTCTCTACTCTTTCCTTTAGCCTTGCTTCCTTTCACACTTCTTTTCATTCTTCTGTCTTCTCCCTTACAAATCTGTAAGTTACTAAATTGTCTTTTCCATGCCTCTTCCTTTTCAATCAAAATTTTCCAATCTCTAATCCTCTTTGTTTCTTGACATGAAACAAAATCATATGAAACATATTTTTCCTTCCATGATAAAGTTCCTTTTACAATGAAAATCACTGTCAATATCATAAATATTACATTCCATTGAAACCATTTTTTGCTCACTGCAAATGCATCATTCATGAAAGCATCCTTACCTCCATCCTCTGAGATTGCCTGTCTCTTTCTAGTTTGTTGATTATATTCCTCTTTTCTCTGTTTGTAATTTGTACAAATAACACTGTCTTCAAATTTCTGTTGTGCACCAACCTTTGTGAGTTGATCCTTATGTTCTTGTCTGTCTTCTTTTCCTCTCCTATTTATAGCCTTTTCTGGACTAGCTATACCTCCTTGGACTGAATTCTCTTTATAAATCCTTGTTCTAGCATATTCCACACTATAATCTTTAGTGAGATCCTTTTCCATTAATGCTCCATTAGGTTCTTCCAAGACAATTTCTTGTCCATTAACTATCAATATAAGTCCACATTTTTTGAGTAAAAATGAAAGAGATAATCCCATTACCTCAAATGGTTGCACTGTACACATACTTTTGGTTGTTCCTGTCATAAGGCTATCTTCATACATCTCTTTGGCTTCTTCTTTTGCAATTTGCAATTTCCTTTTATCTCCAGATGGTTTGTCCTTCCTTTTCCAAATCTCACTAGATTCATCACCTCCAGCTTTCATAGTAGTTTTCAACATTTGTACATCTGTAGTGTCTTTGAACACATGTTCATCTAAGAACTGTTCCATTACAGTCACTTCTTGTAACATCTTCATTTCTTCAGCAACCTATATAAACATATCTTGTAAATATTTCTCATCACCTGTAGACATACACAAATCATCAGTTCCAAAAATACTAGGATTTTCTTTCTTTGATGTCTTAATCATCACATCTCTCTGCTAATCCGAACTTGTCCAACAGTTCAGAAATTCATCAATGATTCCTTCCTCAGCAAAGTAATCTTCTTTCTCAGGTCTATAATAGTCATCTTCCATCTCAAGATCAACTGTTCTGAGTTCCTCTCTTAATCTTATATACATTCTTCTGTTTATCTGCTTTTGCAACAGCTTACACTTTATCTTATTTCTTCTCATAGTCCAACCATAATTTTTGTCCTTCATACTCTTCTCAAGCAACACTATTATTGCATCAACACTTGCTTTCAATTCTGTAATTTCTCTGTCAAATACTTCTTGACTCATTTCCTTACCTTTGCCATTTTCCTTGGCATCTTTCTTTCTTTTGTTGTGGCTTCTCTCTGAACCCCTATTATGAATATCAGTAGTCACTTTCTCCTCCATCTCTATGAGCCCCTCACTCACTATGAGCTTCACTAAGCCTCTGCAACAGTAAATCCTCCCTGCTGCCACTTACCTCACCAATCCCCTCTCTGGACTTGGTCTCTTGGTAAGCACTGGTTCTCTAATTCTGGAACCTCTTAAGCATTCTTCTTTTGCTCTTCCTAGGATTATATCCTCCACTCACCTTCTCTTGAGAACACTTCACCTGTTCTCCCTATCCAGCTTTGAGCTGGAATATTTAAGTTCACTACCGCTAACACAACTCTTCTCTCTCTTTACACAACCTTCTACTGTGTGTTGTTGCTATCATTTTATTTCTTATAGAAACAATTCAAATTGAACCAACATCAAAATATGGCTCATACCTGAGAGATATCCAAATGATTGATCTCTTTGAGCTTCCACTGGCTTGGACAATACACATGATGCTTTAATTTTCACTGTGTGCACTTCAATTCTTCTATCAACTAAATTTCCCTTCTTGCTGAGAACATCCATATTCATTTTATTTCCTTACAAAATTTCTGTTGTAATTTCTTCATCCATTTCTTTGTCACAGCTACTTGGCTGAAACTTCTGTTGCTACTTTCATCACATACACATATCATTAAAATTCTGCAAAACTTTTACCTGATCCTTTCTTTCGCAAGTCTTTTTCCACAATCTGCCTTTAATGAAATATTGAAGTCCTCATTGTCTTCAATATTTCAAAATTCTTCTTTTCATACAATCTCTTGTGTCCTGTGCTTCCTCTGTATCGGATCCATTACAATGCAAATCATATACATGCTGAGAATAAAATGCAATATTTTTCAATCAACTCCACAGAGCATTAGTCTAGCTCTGATACCACAAATGATGCAGCCTAAGGCTGCCACACCCACATCTACACATATCAAATGTGTTTTCAAATTAAAACCCCAATAAGTCTCAGACAGGGGTAACCTTCATAAGTGGAAGTTGTTTCTTTTCCTTCACCCTATGTTTATAAACCATATATCAAAACCCATTTCATGAAAATATTGAATCAATATTTTATTTTGCATTAAAACCCAAAATATGATGGCCCACAGCTTTAATAAACTCGCCTTATCGGAAACTTTGGTTAATCTCCCTTTATTCCTCTTATTTCTATTATAATAATTTTAGAATAGAAATTTAAACATAAACCTTTAAAACTTACCATTCGGCACCCACAGCACATTTACCAATGCTTCACTTAACTTCAATCTCCGCCCTTGATCTTCGTCTGATCCAACGACTGTCGACACTACTGTGGCTTACAAAACATATCGTTGATCATATATGGGCCCCACAGCATAACATGTCATTACTTTTTAGAAATGCACCTTTGGTTAAAACCCCAAAGCACCAACATTAAATCCATCCTTCATTCTCTACCGTCAGATTGATTTTCTTTCTCATCGAACGGTGTTCGCATTCCAACCCTCTGCAACTTACGCGAATGATTACCGTGCGATAAAAGTGGTTTGAGGTTGCGACGTGTCGACTCCTCCACTGTATCGCGTGCCTTTGAAGATTTACCACTCAAGGCACAAAAGCTATGTGGTAACTCTTTTGGTGGTTTTCAAAACCACTTCACGGTTCCACCTTGACTCGCGGTTACAAAACACGTAATCTTGGAACCAACACATGAATCAACCCCTAATCAATCAACAAGTGGCAACAATAATCCATATTCTAGCCATTATCAAACACAATAATTGCACAGAATATTCTAAATATTTCTCAAATTCACAGTAAATAAACCATACGGTCATACAGATACACGAATTGTACAATTCCACACTGTTTTTGGTATTTTCCATAAAATATTTACAAGCAAAAATACATTCGGTTTAACTACTATCAAAACCTCCTCTATGAGACCTAGCTACTGGTTTTGGACAATCAGCTCTGCCTCCATCTAACCTCTCGCTTTCTCTAAACCCTAACTCTTGCACTCTTCTACCACTCTCTTTCTTCCATCACATTCTTCATTCATTCATCACACTCTTACTCTTCTCAAATCTCTTTCTGTTGGTCCTTTTAATGCTTCAAAAGCTTACAATTTATAAAAGAAAAGGATTCATGAACCAATTTAGTTCAAATCCAAAAATCTCTCACTATCTCCTAAATTATCTCTTCAGCTCCTCTCTTTATTCAATAGAATCCTAGATTAGATTGTTTTAAATCCCTCAAATCCTCACTATTCTTAGGATTCCTTACTCATCCCTAAGATTTTACAACTCACGAGATATTCTCCATAAATCAATTTACAATTAAATTTCCTCAAACTCAACTAAACTTTAGGAAAATAAATAAAATGCTTAAGGGAACCCACTCCCTTTAGTAAATGAGAAATAAGACTCATGGGTCTTATAAGTTTTGAAGAATGCCCCTGCATCAGTTTTACATGCCTCTCATTTTCTCTTGAGACTGTAAAAATTTTAATGAGGGTTTAAGGCTGAATATCTGGCACTGAACCTCAATATCAAATAGAAGCTTCGCACCTGCTTACCACAGTCAATCTATTATATAACATTCAACGTGTTAAACTTAGGAAATTTCCTTGCAATTTTAGAAAAAACCATTGAACTATAAACATGGACTAACATGGATATCAAATTGAAACTTGTGGAAAACAGTAAACCTTCCTGTTTATGAAATGAAACTTGCAGCATCGTTGAATTTGTTTTGTGGAATTTGAATGACAATTGTTTCAATTTAATAAAAGTGTATTAAATAAAGAATATGGAACATGAGACACACACACCTCCAATGGTGGTGCTCCATGGCGCTCCATTGCAGGCATCATTTTAGTTGTAAATAACATATTTAAATTGTAAGTTACATACAACTATTAAAATATCAAAATGATTATTAAAACAATAAATCATCATTAAAATATTAAAACAATTATTGTCACATAGAAATTAAACATAATAAATTCTATAATACAAAGACATATGATAGAGGTGGAGAAATAGGGGGAGAAATAGGGGGGTGCCAAGGGATAGATGGAATTAAACTGAAGGAGAAAGGAGAGGAGGAATGAAGAGAGAGAGAAGGAGAGGAGTGAGAAAGGTAGATAAGGGTAAGAGAGGGAGAGGGAGAAATAAATGTGGAGGAGGGAGAGAGAGATGATTGGAGGGTAGAGAGAGAGAGAGAGAGAGAAGGGGGAAGGGAGAGGGAGGTAGGAGAGACAAGGAGGGAGAGGAAGGAGGAGAGAGGGTGGGAGAGAGAGATGGACTTGGAGGGGTAGAGAGGGAGGTAAGAAGAAAAACATAGAGAGTGAGAAGTGGAGAGAGAGGGAGTGATAAGGGAGAGATGGAGAGAAAGTGTGTATGTTTAGGGGTGAGATAAAGAGACATAGAAGGAGTGATGGAGATAAGGGGGGAGAGAAGGAGAAAGGGAGGGATATAGTAACATAGTTCAAGAGAGAGGGAGAGAGTGATGGGGGCAGAGAGATTATTGGAGGATAGAGAGAGAGAGAGAGAGAGAGAGAGAGAGAGAGAGGGCTTAGTGATAGATAGATATATTAGAGAAATATGGTGTATGTTTTGGGGTTGATATAGAGAGACAGAGGGAGATAGAGATACTGGAAGGTGAAGAGAAAGAAGATATAGATGGAGAGAAGGAGGGATGGTCAAAGATATTGATAGATGTGGAGTGAGAGTGTGTGTGTGTGTTCGGTGGGGTGACATAAAGGGACAAAGAATGAGATATTGAGGGAGATATAGATATAGATGGAGAGGGGAGAGAGGGAAGAATATTTCTTGCACTAGATGCATTGATTTCAGTGCAAATGATTATTCCTAATCCTATTTTATTTTTTTCACTAGATGCAATTATTTTAGTGTAGATTTTGATTTCTAATGATATTTGATTACTTTAACTAGATGCATTGATTTCAATGTAAATGATTTCTAATCCTATTTGATTTCTTGCACTAAATTCAAGAGAGAGAGAATGAGCGAAGTGAAAAATGTAGAGGAGGATAAGAGAGGGAGAGGGAGACATAAAGATGGAGGTGGGAGAGAGAGAAGGATAGAGGAATGGAGGGTAGAGAGAGAGAGAGAGAGAGAGAGAGAGAGAGAGAGAGAGAAGGGGGAAGGGAGAGGGAGGTAGGAGATAAAGGGAGAGAGAGGAAGGATGAGAGGAGGAGGAGAGAGGGAGGGATAGAGAAATGGAGTTGGAAGGGGGGAGAGGGAGGGAAGAAGAAATAAATAGAGAGTGAGAAGTTAAGAGAGAGGGAGTGAAAAGGGAGTTATGGATAGAATGTGTGTATTTTTAGGGGTGAGATAAAGAGACATGGAAGGAGTTATGGAGACAAGGGGGGGAGAGAAGGAGAGAGAAGGATAATGGGAGGGATATAGTAACATAGTGGGAGAGATAGATAGAGTGATGGGGGAAGAGAGAAGATTGGAGGGCAGAGAGAGAGAGAGAGGGCAGGGGATATACAAGGGATATAGAGGGAGGCATGAGAGAAAGGGAGAGAGAGGAAGGACGAGAGAGAGGACCTGAGAGAGAGGAATAGAGTAATAGGGAAAGAGAAAGGATTATAGGGGGGGAAAGGGAGAGAGAGAGAGAGAGAGAGAGTGATGGGGGAAGAGAGAGGGTGGTAGGAGAGAAAGTGAGAGAGAGGAAGGAAAACATAGGGGACTTAAAAGCTAGGAGGAGAGAGGGAGGGATATAGAGATGGAGTTGCATGGGGAGAGATGGAGGGAAGCAGAAACACATAGAGAGTGAGTAGTGGAGAGAGAGAGAGAGTGGTAAGGTAGAGAAGGAGAGAGAGTGTGTATCTTTTGGGGTGAGATAAAAGACAAACAAGGAGAGATGGAGAAAAGGGGGGAGAGAAGGAGAGAGATAGGCATATAGTAACAAAGTTGGAAGTTGAAGATAGAGAGAGAGAGAGGTGGGAGAGAAAGGAAGAGAGGTAAGGAAAGATAGATGGATATGGAGGGGGAGAGGGAGGGAGGTAAGAATAAAGACCGAGAATGAAAGGTGGAGAGAGACATAGAGAGGAAGTGATAAGGAATATGGGTAGAGAGGGAGGTAAGAATAAAGACATATAATGAAAGGTGGAGGGAGAGAGAGAGAGGGGGACTGATAAGGAATATGAAGATAGAGGGAGAGAGCACAGCAGGAGGGAAGAGAGATAGAAGTGGGTGAGGGAGAGAAGGGGAAGAGATAGAGAGGGGAGAGGAGGAGGGAGTGATAGATAGATTGGAGAAATAGAGTGTATGTTTTTGGGTTGATATAGAGAGACATAGGGAGATAGAGATATAGATGGAAGGTGAATTGAAAGAAGTGATAGACAGAGACAAGGAGGGAGGGACAGAAATTAATATATATGGAGTGAGAGAGTGTGTGTGTTTGGCGGGATGAGATAAAAAGGCAAAGAAGGAGATATGGAGGGAGATATAGATATATATGGAGGGGGGAGAGAGGGAAGAATACTTCTTGCACTAGATGCTTTGATTTCAGCATAAATGGTGATTTCTAATTCTATTTGATTGCTTGCACTAGATGCATTGATTTTAGTGTAGATGTTGATTTCTAATGATATTTGGTTACTTGGACTAGATGCATTGATTTCAATGTAGATGATTTTTAATCCTATTTTATTTCTTGCACTAAATGCATTGATTTTAGTGTAGATTATGATTTCTAATCCTATTTGATTTCTTGCACTAGATGCATTAATTTCAATGTTGATGTTGATTTCTAATTATATTTTATTCCTTGCACTAGATGCATTGATTTTAATGTAGATGATTTCTAATCCTATTTGATTGCTTGCACTAAATGCATTGATTTCAGCGTAGATGGTGATTTCTAATCCTATTTGATTTCTTGCACTAGATGCATTGATTTCAGTGTAGATGTTGGTATCTAATCCTATTTGCTTACTTGCAATAGGTGCAATGATTTGAGTGTAGATGTTGATTTCTAATCCTATTTGATTACTTGTATTAGATGCATTGATTTCAGTGTAGATGTTTTTTTCTAATCTTATTTGATTTCTTGCATTAGATGCATTGGTTTCAATGTATATGTTGATTTCTGATTTGATGTAATTGGATGCATGATGGTGCATTAATTTTAAAGTCATTGGATTAATAGCGTGCATTGATTTCAGTATAAGCACAAAACATTATTGATAATGTACGTTGATTTTTTTGTTATATTAATTAAAGCTATTAATATTGGAGACAAGGTGTGATGTTTACTACAACATCTCGAGCTAAATATTTAAATGGTTTATGATTCCAACTGCCATTTTCATATAATCAATATGAAAAGATGACAAAGCTAACAAGGGTGACAATAAGAACAATAGAAAAAAATAGTTTGAGGTTGATCACATTGAAGACTATTTGTAATTGAGTACATTCTTATTATTCACATTTTCTACCATTCAATATTATTACATTGTCACCTTTCATTAAAAAAAAAGTCATAATTTTTCATCATTAAAGTTATTTTACAATATTTATCATCTCAGGTAATTAAGCAAATTTAAAATTAAAATGACTCAAACATATCTAGCATATTTAAAATTTCTATATTAATATTATATTTATTTACATATTATTGATAAAATTAATCATATGTTGCTCATATTATCGATATATTTACCTTGGCCACACACTACTAAAACCAACCTAGATCCATCTTAACTCCGGATCTATCAAGCGCCGAGAGGGATCAAATCTCTCGAGTTGCAAACCTTTCCTCAAGTTTTGCACACTCAAAAAAGTGATTTGCACCTTGAGAGATTTGATCCCTCTCGGCGCTTGATAGGTCCGAAGTTAATATGGATCTAGGCTGGTTTCTTAATATTTCGAGACCATCTGCAAGTATGAAGAAGCGATGGTGAAACGTGTAGTTAAATACCTGGCTAAAGCATTGAAGAGATGGTGACATTCATTTTAATACTACTCTGGCATGGTTGTAGGAAATATTTTCTAATGGGCTTGTTTTGTGTTCTCTCTGTTGCCCCAGTACTGTAAACTCGAATCACTCGTTGGTAATGTGATGATTTTTGATTTTTAATAGATAGAGTTTGTTTGGAGTATGTTTTAAAACTGTTTTTTTGTGTAAGAGTTTTTTTCTTTCGACTTAAGGAAATAGGTTAATTATCTAAAATTTAGAGGTATTTTGTATAAGTGAAAGCCTTCTCTCATATGGATCACTAGCTAATTATTCCAAGTGCCATTGCTTTACTTGAATAACACTGATGAGTAGATCTACATTTTCCTTAAATAAAAGTGATGAGTCAACCTGCATATAGATAACAGCCAGAAATAATTGTAGTTACCCTTAAAAAAAACCTTTATAAAAACCTTTATAATATTACAATGCTTCCAGTGATACGAACTTCAAGAGCTGGAGTGTTAAAACATTCATGTCCTTCGAAATGTTGTCTCTAATCTGTCGTTGTTAGGAGTTGTAAACGATACGAGAGTTGGGACAGCTAACACAGCCCATATAACAGCCCAGATATCTACAAGCTGGGATGTGCCCTCGGTTGGAAGATTGTATATCGATTATGGGATCTTGATGTCTCTATGTGTCCGAAATTCAAGTCATCGATGATATGTAGTGAACAAAATATTTATAAATGTTTTCATAATTATAATTTTATTGTATATGAAAATTAGTCTGATTTTCTATTTTTAATTTGTTTTAGTTAGACTAACTTGTTTATCCTCTTTATGATAGAATGTGAAGGAAGGAGATATATGATTTCAATTTAATTGATTTGCTTATTCCTTAAACACGTATGATTAACTATTTGGTAAAATTTGAATGAAAATAATAAAATAAAGAATAATATTTTTAATAATTATAAATATAAATTAACATATATGTAATAATGAAATTTTTTAGGAAATTATTTTTATATTTTAGTTTTCAAGTTATAGTTTATAAGAATGATTTTTTTAATTGTTATATGAATTCAATATTCTTTTATTTTTACACATTTTCAATTTACAATGTATATTTCTTATCTTATTTTCACTTTTTTTTTATTAAAGACCAACTTTAAGCTAATAAAAACTTGTTAAAATTGGAAGAAATTAAATATATTCAGAAATTTTAGCAGTTCACTGTTGAGTTTTTACGTGGAGACTATATCAATAAGAACCCTATGAATTGATCATTATTCATCAAGAATATATAAGTTTACATATCCATAGGAGAGTTAGAACTAACACCTACATAATAGGAACTAATTCTTAAACTAGGATACACACATAACTAATGAACATATTCTCTTCAATAATACATTCTCCATTAATTCCAACACTTCTCCTTAATGGAGAAAGGGTACATCCCCTAAATAATTCAAATTTAATTCTTCTAAAGAGCTTGGTAAAAATGTCAGTTGCATTGTCACAAGTATTAAAGTATTCAATAAAAATTTCTAATATATAATGAACAAAATATTTATAAAATGTTTACATAATTATCATTATAATTTTATTGTATATGAAAATGAGTCATCTTTGAAGGAAGGAGATAAATGATTTCAATGGTTTATTCTGTAAATACATATGTGTGATTAAATATTTGGTAAAATTTGAATTTTGAAAAATAGAATTAATATAATTTAAATGAAAAAAATAAAATAAAAAACAATATTTTTAATAATTATAAATATAAATTAATAAATATGAAATCCTGGAAGTTTTAAGGAAATTATTTATAGTATTTTAGTTTTCAAGTTATAGTTTATAAGAATGATTTTTTTTTAATTGTTATATGATTTCAATATCTTTTTATTTTTATCCATTTTCAATTTTCTATGTATATATTTTATCTTATTTTCAATTTTTTTTATTAAAGGTTTGGGGCAAGCTAATAAAATCTTGTTAAAATTGGAAGAAACCAAATATATTCAAAAATTTAGCGGTTCACATGTGAGGTTTCACCTAGAGAGTGCCTCACTAAGAACGCTCTAAATTGATCATTATTTATCAAGAATATATAGGTTCACACACATATATATATATATATATATATATATATATATATATATATATATATATAGGAGAGTTAGAAGTAACACCAAGAAAATAGGAAGTAATTCCTAAACTAGGATACATGCATAACTAATGAATGGACTCTCTCCAATAATACATTCTCCATTAATTCTAACACTCCCCTTTAATGGATAAAGGGTTCACTAGTACTCCTAACATCTGCCTAAATAATTCAAATTTAATTCTTCCAACAGGCTTCGTAAAAATGTCGGTTGCATTGTCACAAGTATTACAGTATTCAATCTAAATTTCATTTGACTGAACCTTCTCTCTAACAAAGTGAAACTGGGTATCAATATGCTTTGTTTTTTTGTAAAGCACATGATTGTTTGCAACTTTGATTGAGCTTTGGTTGTCACAACTAATAACTGTTGCATCTTTTTGTTCTTCTCCGACATCATGGATAAGTCTCCTCAACCAAACTGCCTCACACATTGCTGCACATAGTGCTTGATACTCTGCTTCAGCTGCAGATAAGGATATAATATTCTGCTTCTTACTACTCCACGCAATGACCCCAGACCCAATCCTGAATGCATAACCTATTATGGATCGTTAGTCATCCATATTTCTGGCTTAATCTGCAGATGAAAAACCTGTCAATCTAACATCAAACGAATCAGTATGTTTAATGCCAAAGTCTAAGCTTCCTTTAAAGATACCTTAAGATGCCTTTCTCTACCTCCCAATGAATCTGAAGAGGCTTTGACATAAACTGGATCAAAACATTGGCTGCAAAAGTTAAACCAAGTCTATTTGTAGTTAGATAAATCAAACTCCCAACTAGTTTTTTGTACGATGTTGCATCCATCTCCTTGGAAACATCATCATTCTGAAGTTTGATATTATTCTCTAAAGGCACTGAGGGAGCTTTGCACTGATCCACTCTAAAAATTTTCAATAAGCTACTGACATGCTTTCCTTAAGACAGAAAAGTATATTCAGAATCCCTCCAGACTTCAAGGCCTAAACAGTAGTGTAACTCTCCAAGTTCTTTCATCCCATAAAACTATGACATCTACACTTTGACTTTTTTAATGAGCTAATAAACATTTCTTGTAATAATAAGATCATCTACATATAAAGAAATCAAAACAATTTACCCCTTTTCATCAAACATAATATACAAATTTGGGTCATTCTTGCTTCTCTTATAACAATCCTGTAAGAAAAATGAGTCCATTTTTTAATACGATGACTTGGGCACATGTTTTAAGCTATACGGTTCTTTCCTCGATCTACAAACTAAATTTTTTTGCCCTAGTTGAATAAACCCTTCAGGTTGTGTTAAATACACCTCTTTCAATTCACCATCATTTAAGAAATAATATTTCACGTATAGTTGGTGTATTTTCCAATGGTGTTCCGTAGTTAAGGCTACTAAGATTCTAATGGTGTTTAACTTAGCTACAAGGGAGAAGGTTTCTTCATAATCAATACCTTGTTTCTACGAATACCCCTTATCCACCAGCCTAGCTTGGTATTTATCTATACTACCATTTGCTTTAAACTAGGCTTCTATAACCATTTTCAACTTTTGGTTTGTTTACCTTCATGCAGTTCAACTAGATCTCGGGTTCTTTTTTTAAGTATTGACTTATATTAATCTTCCATGGCTGCCCTCCATTCATCATATTCACTTGCTTATTTATATTTTAAGGTATCAACAACATTCAATATATTTCTCATGAGGGCATATTTTTATACCTAGCAGGTAAGCGAGTCTACCTACCCAATCTTATTTGTGTTGGAGTGGCCTCAAATATGTTTTGATCATCCCTTAATGGACTTGGAATGCTGACTACATCTGTATCATCTGACTCTTCTTTTTTCTTTTGCTGGTATTATTTTTGTTGTTCATGTCTGTCCCTTGTTTCATCACTTCCATCTTCCACCAGAAAAGGAATGTCCCACTCTTCATTTCATTTTTTACAGTTTCCATCATCTACCTGCTCATGGAATACTACATCTCTACTCGTAAACACTTTGTGAGTAAAATGATTAAACAATTTATATGCTTTAAAGTTTGTATAGTACCCAACAAAAATGGATTTAATGGCCTTTAAATCCAGTTTATTCCTATACTCTTTTGGAGCATGAGTGAAAGATTTCAAGCCATAAACTCTTAAATGATTAACTGCAGGCTTAAAACCTAATAAAGATTAGAATGGAGTTTTATGATCATGGTTTTTTGTTGGAATCCTATTCTTTAAATACACTGCAGTATTTATTGCTTTTTCCTGAAAACCATTAGATGGGTTTTACCTTTTAACATGCTACGTGTACACTCCATAAGGGTTATGTTCTTCCTCTCCACAAACCCACTCTATTTAGGAATGTGGGGTATTGTGAACTATTGAACTATCGCATGGTCCTTGCAATATTTGATGAAGCCACTATACTTGTATTCTCCCCCTTGGTATGAGCGGAGAATTTTGATGAAATTCCCTATATGTTTTTCATCAATGCTCCTGAATTCTTTAAAGTATTCAAAAGTATGACTCTTCTTTCTGAGAAAATATACCCAGGTAAATCTTGTGCAATCGTGAAAAATTAATAAAAAATAATGTGCACCTCCTAATGACCTGCTCTGCATCAACCCACATAAATCAATGTACACAAGCTCTATTATATCTCTCTTATTTCTATTGAACTCGAGGGAAAATCATTCCTATATACCTTCCCAAGGGCACATCCTTCACAAACAACATGATTTTTTTTAGAATAGGGATACCTTTGAAAATATCTTGTTTCTGAAGTAGAAGTAGGTCATGAAATTTGATATGACCGAATATTTGATGCCACAAATTCTCTGTTGTGATAACTGTTGAGGTCAAGGATTGGTGTGGTGTTGTTATTATATTCAACTTGTAGAGACCTCCAACTCGAAGACCAGATGCAATTGGATTCATATGATCTAGCAGATTTTTAATAACACAATAAGACTTAAAAAATTCTACCTTAAGATTCTTATATGTTATCATAGAGAAAAAAATCATATTCTTTTTAATTTCTGATACACACATCACTTTTTGAATATGCCTAATATTACCATCAGGTAATACCACATGAATATTTCCACACCCCTTAATATGGTAACCTTTGTCATCACCAAGGTAGATATTTGCACCATTGCTGATCTCTTTAAGATTTTCAAACCAACGTTTGTTACGTGTCATGTGAGTGGAAGCTCTAGAATCCACAAATCAAATTTCCACTTCATCATTCTTATCAAAGAGAAAAAAATCAGACATAAACAGTCTGAGCAACTGATTCTGATCTTCATCAACAAAATGCTCTGCATGCTTATTTTCTCTATGTCGATTTTCATCAAACTTCTTCGTATGGCAATTCCTAGCAATGTGACCAGATTTACCAGAGTAAAAAAATTTGATCCTTGAATCATTTGTGGTCAAGGACATACCTTGAGGTGGCTTTCTCTGTGGTGTACTTCCACATTTTTGTCCTACACTTGCTCTTCCTCTGAAAGAAATTTTCTTTTCCATTAATGTAAGATCTGAATTCTTGGGTTTCAGAGTCATCCACCTTTCTTCCTCTTGTAACAATATCCTTGTCAATTATTCAAAATTGGGGGATTTATACCTTGCGTTCAGGCCTATAATAAACATATGATAATAATCAGTCACACCATTCATGGTAACCACGACTAGATCACTGTTTGATATTGTCTCCCCTATATTTTCCAACTTATTTTTCAACTCCTTGATTCAAGAGATGAATGCAACGATTGAATCACTCTACCCCATTTTGATGGAGATAATCTTGCTCATCAGGAACAATAAACGATTTGTATTCATTATCTCATATAAATCCTTGTGATTTGTTTAGATATCATTTGTTGAATTACACTCTTTGATGTGAGGGATAAATGATCGAAGTGGTTATAGGTGGCCACCCGATTATTCCACCTATTCAATTTCATCAGTTTTCTTATTTACTATTTTTAGCAGTTTTTTGGGTCCTGAACTTCTGAAGCCATTCAGAGGACCGGAACAAAGTTTTTTGGGCATGATTCCTCTTGTGATTTCATAGAAATCATGTTAGCAGTTGTAGTCCTCTGAGAGACCTTTCCAACGAGGTATCATACATGTCAAATAGAGATCATATGACCAAGTTACGACCTCGGGAAGTTGGCTACCCAACTAACCCCAATGGGGCCCATAATATCTTGTGCTACATCTCCTCGGGTTAGGGTTTCAGTTGTTTACAGTTTTCTATTATTTTTCATTAATAAAAATTCCCTTGGGCCTTGACCCTCATTGCGCCGAGAGGCGCATTTTATAGCCTAGTATGACCCCGATGTGTAAGTATTTCGGAAGCCAAAATAACAAAAACTAAAAAACAAATTTAAAAAAAATCTCAATAATGTCGGCTTAAACAATAATTTAGAAAACCATATCAATAAACAATTAAAAATTCATTAAAAAATCAATTTATCAAAAAATGAAGAGGTTTACGAACACTAAAAAAAGATATGGTAAATAAACTAAAAGTCTATGGTCCAAATACCATATTTATAAAAGAGGTATGGTAAATAAATAAATATAAAAGAGGTATAAAGAGGTAAGGTAAATAAATAAAAATATATCTAATAGGATTAGAAACATGTAAAAAAACATTATTAACCCTACAACCCATTATGACCCCGATGTGTAAGTATGTCGGGAGCCAAAAAAAAAAAAACTAAAATAAAAATAAAAATACAATCTAAATAATGTCGGTTTAAAAATAACTTACACAACCATATAAATAAACAATTAAAAATAAATTTAAACAATATAAATTTAAAATATGAAGAGTTTTAAGAACACTAAAAAAAGAAATATAGTAAATAAATAAAAATATAAATAAACTAGAGGTATGGTAAATAAATAAAACCTCTTTTTCTACTTACTCGGGAGGTATGGTCAAATACCATATTTATATATCAAATAGGAGTAGAAATCAACATCTAATTATATATGAAGCCTATGGACCAAATTAACAATAATAGCATGCAAAAAAAACATTATTAACCTATTATTAATATTATTAAATCTAATATTCATATTAATATTATTAAATTTAATAACTTTATATTAATAAAATATTAAATTTGTTATCTATATATATATATATATATATATATATATATATATATATATATATATATATAGATGGGAGGGAAGAAAAAAGACATATGATAGAGGTGGAGAAATAGCCAGAGTGACAAAGGAGATATGGAGATAAATGAAGTAGAGGGGAGAGGAGGAATGAAGAGAGAGAGAGGGAGAGGAGTGAGAGAGGTAGAGAAGGGTAAGAGAGGGAGAGGGAGAGGGATAGGGACAGGGAAACATAAATATGCAGGTGGGAGAGAGAGATAAGGAGGGAGGATTGGAGGGTAGAGAGAGAGAGAGAGAGTGGGGGTGGAGGCAAAGAGGAAGGATGAGAGGAGGAGAGAGGGAGAGAAGAATAAATACATAGAGAGTGAGAAGTGAAGAGAGAGGGAGTGACAATGGAGAGATGGAGAGAGAGTATGTATGTTTAGGGTGAGATAAAGAAACATAGGAGGAGTGATTGAGACAAGGAGGGAGAGAAGGAGAGAGAAGAAGAAAGGGATGGATATAGTAACATAGTTGGAGAGAGAGATAAAGTGATGGAAGAAGAGAGAGGATTTGAGATAGAGAGAGAGAGAGAGAGAGAGAGAGAGGAGAGAAAGGGAGAGAGATGAACGACGAGAGAGAGAAAGAAAGTGAGGGGGGAGTGAGAGGGAGAGAGAGAGTGAGTGATGTGGGAAGAGAGAGGGCGGTAGGAGAGAAAGGGAGAGAGATGAAGGAAAGGAGAGGGGACTTGAGAGAGAGGAGGAGAGAGGGAGGGAAGATGAAATGCATAGAGAGTGACAAGTGGAGAGAGAGAGGGAGTGACAAGGGAGAGATGGAGAGAAGGGAGGAGAGAAGGAGAGAGAGAGAGAGGCATATATTAACAAATTTGGAAGGTGAAGATGGAGAGAGAGAGAGAGGTGGGAGATAAAGGAAGAGAGACAATGGAGAGAGGTAGGGAAATAATGATGGAGATGGAGGGGGAGAGAGAGGGAAGTAAGAATAAATATAGAGAGTGTGAAAGCTGGAGAGAGAGAGAGAGAGAGAGAGAGAGAGAGAGAGTGAGTGATAAGGAATATGGAGAGAGAGGGAGAGAGGATAGTAGGAGGGGAGAGAGATATAAGCGGGGGAGAGGGAGGGAAGGGGAAGAGAGAGAGAGGCATAGAGAGGAGGAGGGAGTGATAGATAGATAGATTTGTGAATGAGAGTGTATGTTTTGGGGTTGATATAGAGAGGCAAAGGGAGATATAGATATAGATGGATGGTGAAGAGAAAGAAGAGATAGATGGAGATAGGGAGGGAGGGACAAGAGATTGATAAATATGGAGTGAGAGAGAGTGTGTGTTTGTGGAGGTGAGATAAAGATACAAATAAGGAGATATGGAGGGACATATAGATATATATGGAGGGGGGAGAGAGGGAAGAATATTTATTGCAATAGATGCATTGATTTCGGTGTAGATGGTCATTTCTAATCCTATTTGATTTTTTGAACTAGATGCATTGATTTTAGTGTATTTTGGTTTCTAATGGTATTTGATTACTTGCACTAGATGTATTGATTTCAATGTAGATGATTTCTATTCCTATTTGATTTCTTGCACTAAATGCATTGATTTCAGTGTAGATGGTTATTTCTAATATTATTTGATTGCTTGCACTAGATGCATTAATTTCAATGTAGTAGATGGTTATTTCTAATATTATTTGATTTCTTGCACTAGATGCATTAATTTCAATGTAGATGTTGATTCTTAAATATATTTGATTGCCTACACTAGATGCATTGATTTCAATATATGTGATTTCTAATCCTATTTTATTGCTTTCACTAAAATGCATTGATTTTAGTGTAGATGGTGATTTATAATCCTATTTGATAGCTTGCACTAGATGCATTGACTTTAGTTTATATGTTGGTTTGTAATCTTATTCTCTTACGTGCACTAGATTCATTGATTTGAGTGTAGATGTTGATTTCTAATCCTATTTTATTACTTGCATTAGATGCATTGATTTCAGTGGAGATGTTGTTTTATAATCTTATTTGATTTTTTGCATTAGATGCATTGATTTTAGTGTATATGTTGATTTCAGATTTGATTTAATTGGATGTATGATGGTGCATTAATTTTAAAGTCATTGGATTAATAATTTGCTTTGATTTTAGTGTAAGCACAAATAATTGTTGACAATGTAGATTTATTTTTGTGTTATAGTAATTAAACCTAATAATATTGGAGAGCAAGAGAGACAAGGTATGATGTTTACTACAATAGCTCGAGCTAAATATTTAAATGTTTTATGATTTCAACTGTCTCTTTCATTTAATCGATATGAAAATATGACAAAATCAACAAGGGTGACAATAAGAATAGTAAAAGAAAATAGTTTGATATTGATCACAACAAAAGCTATTTGTAATTTACCACATTCTTATTATTCACATTTTCTATCATTCAATATTATTACATTGTCACTTTGTATTCAAAAATTTTATTTCATCATTTTTCATCATTAAAGTTATTTTACAATATTTATCATCTCAACAAACTCAGGTAACTAAGAAAAATTAAAATTAAAATGAATCGATAAATCTCAAACATATTTATCATATTTAAAATGGTTATACTAATATTAGATGTATTTACATATTATTGATAAAATTAATCATATGTTCCTTATATTATCAATATATTTTCCTTGGCCACATACAACTGAAACCAGCCTAGATCCATCTTAACTCCAGATTTATCAAGCACCGAGAGGGATCAAATCTATTGAGGTGCAAACCTTTCCTCAATTTTTTCACTCAAAAAAGAGGATTGCACCTCGAGAGATTTAATCCCTCTCGGTGCTTGATAGATACGATGTTAAGATGGATCTAGTCTGGTTGTAACATAGTTTAGAGGCATGTAGCCGCCACATCTCTTCTCAGAGATAAGATACCATCGCTCGAGCTAGTTTACTTTCCATTATGTCTGTAATCATTTTTAAGTATTTGATATTAATGAAATGAAGAGTTATTCCTGCTGTATCTCTGCGTTTATGTTTTTTTTTGTGTTTTATTGCATTCTTGCATAAGTCCGAATCAATGGTATCGGAACGGTATTCTCTTTCTCGATATTTCTTTTCATGTCCCCAACGAGGTCGAGGTATAAGGAGTTAGGGCTTGATCTGGTTGAACTATTGCAAGATCAGCCTTGCAAACCCCAACGACCTCCCATGGCGGAAGAAAGAAAGACGAGGGAGCAAGAGATGCTATCAAAATATTACTCGAGGATGCCCTTGAGAAAAAAATGAACGCGTTTATGGATAAATTTTCCCAGATCCTTCAACAACTATCCACCGATGACCCATCTTCATCCAACAACCACTTTGGAGGCAATACTCCTTTTAAGGTACAAGTAAACTTTGACATTCCCATATTTTAAGGCCAAATAAATGCATGCATCATAGATAGATGGATGAATTTGCTAGTTTGGTATTTTTTGGTCCATGATTTCTCCGATCGAGAAAAGATTACCTTTGCGCTCCTCAAAGTCGTCCCCCATGACAAATATTTGTGGGAAACCTACTGTGAACGGAGGGATGAGGAAGAAATCTCACTTTTTCGAACTGCAACCACCTGGAATTCATTCTGAGACGACATCAAGGAACAATATTACCTCATGGGGAGCTATAAGGACAAGTAAATCCAATGGACCATGCTGCAACAACAAAGGGAGAATAATTTGTTTCATACCCTATGCACAAAGATGGGCATTAAAGATTCAAAGAAAAAATTAGTGCTCAAGTACTGCAGTTGTTCGCACAGATACATTCAGAAGGAAATGGAGTTACTTGACATTACCTTGCTTGGCATGACATATCGATATGCCACCAAGATCGAGCAAAAATTTAAGTAGAAGAAGTGAGAATTTGGATCTGCAAATCTGAAGCCAGGGAAAGGTAGTCCCTAACCACATAAAATGGGGTAAATCCAAAGTGGGGAAACTCAGGACAACTCGATGAAGCAGCAAGCAAATAAAAACACCGCAAAACCAAAAAAGGACATGGGGAAATTGTGTGAATTTCATAAAAGCTCCAGTCACAACAAAAGTGAGTGTTGCAAAAAACAATCACTCGTGGTCGAGTTTAAGGCATCTGAATCAAATTCATGTTCTTATTCTGATTCATAACCGAACAAGGGGAATGACAAAGGGAATAAAATCATTGATGCAGATCCCAGTGCCACCATTTCCACCACCAAGATCCATAAGGAGGAACTCGAAGAACCGGAGGAGGTGGAGCACCTCTTCCATTCCCAGATGTGGGTGAAGTGATCAAGTGCTCATAATTATGCTCAAAAATAAAATTTCTTAGAATGATATGAAACCTAAAATCCACGTACTATTTGTTGTTCTAAATCCGACACAACTTGTTTTGCATGAAACAGACTTTGTACGGCTTCAGAAACAAGTTTTGTTTTTTTTCCTAAACATGCAAATTTGGCAAAAAATTATGCAAAGAGGGAGCCCAGTCAGCAGTCCGTACTGCTCACGTGGTATGCTAATTGGTAGTTCAATAGGTTGGTCAACACATATCTCCGACAGATGATTAGTTACCAAGTGCCATATGGTGATTGGTGCTCATCATTGTGTGTTGGCAGGTTTCTATTGGTTGTGTTGAGGCCAATGAGGAGGAGGTATGTGTTTGAGCCTGGGGCCGCCATGTTTCCCCCTCATGGTAGTATAAAATTACGATGAAGGATTGGAGGGATCGGGCTGGGGTCAAACCCGAGACCTCCACCAAGGTAACGCACGATGTTACCAAATCTCTTATGCCATGAATCTTCACCATATACAACGCCACGTTATTTTAAAATTTATTCAAAGCGTCGATGGGGGGAGAGGGGGCCAGCCCCATGGGGTAGCCCCCAAGCCATGTGACCAATACTCAGGACCGCGGGTAGAGTAGGAGGTGCTAGCCTTTAAGCAATGATTAGAATGTTAATCTATGCTTAACTAACGTTAAACTATTTTTATTAAAATAGGCAGCATTAAAGCCTTAATCACGACTTAATTAACGATAAGTGGGGTTTGTTAGTGTTAAACCAGTTCACAAGCGTCATTAGAAAAAATAGCTATCCAACAATTGCACCGCCAGTCAACAATATTGTAGGACAGTTTTCCAAATTCCATGTGGATTTGTAGGAACGAACCGGATTTTGTGCAAATTGTGGAGAAAATTGTGGGAAAATTAGGTTAGGCCATAACTCATTCAGTTTTCGACCAAATTAGGAGCCAAAATAGGATAAGGTACCATTTTTTAGTTTTCTAGACTCAATGAAATAGGTTTTAGGAGCAGAAAATAATTTTAAACACATCATTTTGAAAATTTGATCAGAATATAGAGGCCCAAGCCATGGAAGCTAGACCAAGGAGATGTATCCCAGGAGGGGTGAACTCGTTCATCAAATCCTCGTTTTGATGTGTTGTATGGTGATGTACTGCACTTTTTATTGATGTTATTTAGTCTTTGATTTATGTTAAATTTTTCATAAAATTAACATAAAAAGCAGTCATGAGACTCAGTAACTTGCAAGAGAACTTGAACCCTTAAGCACATGTAAAATATTTGTTTCAAAATATTAAAGAAGAATTAGCACAACTTTACTAACATATCTTGATCAGATCATTTTGGTATCATATATTTAGGTTTTTTGTGCAAGAAGGGATCTAATTTTTTTCAATTTTGTGTCATGCTTACAAGGCTAAAACTAAAAAGAGGAGAAGGGAAGCTGGTTGAAAGCCCTGTAGTTGGCTCAAGAGGAAGAAGGGCAAGGTTGCCAAAGTCTTCAAGAAAATCAGATCCTCAAATTTAATTTGAGTCTCAAGTGAGCATGTCTCATGAAGGAGAACCCACCATGACACAAGAGGAGATAGCATTCAAAAATACATTTTTTGATATGAGAGAGACGGTAAAGGTCCTCTATGAGGAGAGGAGTTTAAGGATGCAAGGAAAAATTTCTACAACTCCTAGAGGGGAGGATTCTCCAGCAGGAGGAGGTCATGGAGATGGTAATAAACCACCATCCACTCCACCATCATCCTCACCACCATCTTCACCTTCCTCTTCATCATGTTCCACTACCACCACCTTTCCACATGTTCATACACATACTTCAAAAGGAACTGGTAAATCACCCTTATTAAAATTGATGTTAAATTTGGGATACTGATGTATAATGGTGAATTAAATGCAGATAAGTTGGACAATTGGATTCTTCAGTTGCAGGTTTATTGTATAATTTAGAACCTTCAAGAGGATGACATAAATATTCAATTAGCTTCCTTGAGAATGGAGGGTGCAACACTTGTATGGTGGGAAGAAAGGACATATGATGAGATTAAAAAACATGGTAAGATCTCAATTTCTTGGTCTGATTTCATTGTTTCCATTAAAAGGAAACTTTACCCTCTATCTTACATGAAAAAATCCATTATGAACTGGAAAACCTTTAGAAAATTGAAAGGTCAAAGTATGCAATATTACACTCAAGAATTTAGAAAAAAATCTCTTATGTTCGGTGTTGATTTGCATTCTCAAGATACCTTGCTGAATTATATAAGGGGTTTACAGAGTTACCTAGAACATGCAATCCTCATGTTTAATCCCACTAGTCTAGATGGCATCTGTGTGCAAGCTACACACCTTGAAGCAAGAGAGAAAAATGTATCAGAAGAGGATAAAAAGAAACCATTTAAGGGTGGTGAAAAAGGAAAGGGTTTCAAACGAAAAAAAAAAGAAAAATGCATCCATTAAAAAAGAAGGGGAGAAAACCATATGTAAACATTTTTCCAAAGAGGTTCATGATGAAGCCCACAGTTGGAAGCTTCATCCATAATTAAGGCCTAAGAAATCCAACAATGAGGGGAAACGAAGGACAACCACTACCACACAACAAGATATTTGACCCAACTCAAGTGATGAGACTAAAATTGCAGCCATGGTCACAAAGGGAAAAGAAACCATAGCAAGTACTAGTTCATCAAATTTCCACAGTAACACTCTAAGTGAAGAAACAAGAATAGAGTTGTTTCATGTAAGAGTTGTCTCAAAACATGCAAAAATCGACACACTATTTGATAGTGGGTCTCAAGAAAACTTAATATTTGAAGAATTATTCAAGAAGCTTAATCTTGAAACCATACCTCATCATAAGCCATATCCTTTGGGTTCGATAGCCAAGGATACAAATTTACAGCTTAAAAGAAAATGTATTTTTGGGTTTGCAATCACCACAAACTTCATTGATGAAGTTGAGTTAGATGTTGTACCGCTTGACATATCAAGAATTTTTTTAGGTAGTCCTTATCTCTATGACAGGAAAGGAATCTTATATTGCCACCAGAAAAGGTACCGCTTGTTCAAAGATGGAGTGAATATATTTTGAGAGCTCATCATAAAAAGCTAAACCCCTCTTTAGTTAATGTTGGGCAAATGAAAAGACTAGTAAATTCAAGCAAAAACTTTGTGCTTATTATGATAAAACAAAAGAATGATATGGATTATGAATATTTTGAGGGTTGTGATGATAAATTGAAATTTTATTGGTTTAATGGGGTAAGTCAGCATGGCGAGATGTTTCTGGAACCAAAGGGGTTACCTCCCAAGTGGAGAATCCAACATGAGATACATCTGTAGGAAGATGTTCCACTCCCTAATATTGGCATGTATCGCATGTCGATAATGAAAAGTGTAGAAATCAAGAAGAAAATCTAAGAGTTGTTGAATAAAGGGATAATTCTCCCATTTCCCTCACCATGTGGTTCACTGATTGTGTTGGTGCCTACGAAGGATGGAACACGGTGCATGTGTGTGCATTTTTGTGCACTAAAAAAATTCATGAAAAGGAATCGTTTTCCACTCCAAAGAATATATGATTTTCTTGATCATTTGAGGTATTAAAAGTATTTCACTAAGTTAGACTTAAGAAGTGGTTATCATCAAGTTAGAATAGCTGAAGAGGACATATGGAAGACCACATTTAAAACTAAACAAGGATTTTTTGAGTGGCTTAATATGCCTTTTGGTCTTTTCAACGCTCCAACTACTTTCATGAGAGTTATGAATGATGTATTAAGACCATTTCTTGATGAGTTTGTCATTGTATACTTAGATGATATTTTTATATTCAACAAATCATGAGATGAACATGTCATGCATGTAAGAAAGGCTCTTGATGTCTTAAGAATATAATAGTTTTTTTTTAAGATGTAAAAATGTGAATCTGGTAGAAATTATTTAATGTTTGGGACATATTCTTGGAGGAGGTGAGCTGAATATAAACCCCTCTAAGGTTGAGGTGATTCTGAATTTGCCAACACCCAAGATAGTCACTGAGGTAAGAAGTTTTATAGGAGCAACACAATATTGGAGGAATTTCATTGCTAATTTTTCTTCTATTGCAACTCCATTATATGAATTTACTAGTGTTAAGAAGGTCTTCTAGTGGAGAGGCAAGCAACAAAAAGCATTCGATGCTTTGAAAGAGAATATCAGTTCAACACAAATACTAGAACTACCGTACTTGAGACAGCCCTTTGAGATTCAAACCGATGCAAGTGACTATGACATGGGCGTAGGCCTCTTACAACATGGTAAGCACATTTCAATCCATTCAGAAATGTTCAATGGTGTAGTGATAAATTATCGTACTTATGATAAGGAGCTATATGCATTGGTTCAAAGTGTGAAGAAGTGGAAACACTATTTGATGGGAAAGGAAACCATCATTCAAACCAATCAACAACCATTGCAATACTTGCAATCACAAAATAAATTGCAGCAGTCAAGGAACTTTCTATGGATGGGTTTCTTATAGCAATTCCACTTGTTCATAAGGTATAAGAAAAATATATAGAACAAGGTTTTTGATATTATTTCTAGGCCTATTATTAATGCTTCTACTTTACTCAATAATACTTTTGTTTTTCATGAAAGTTATGTTGAACACTATGCATTTGATAATGACTTTCAAGATGTTTATGCAAAATTGAGTCAAGGTCGCCAAGTTGAGGAATTGGATTACCATGTACATAATAAATTCTTGTATCATTTGGGGAAGCTTTTTATGTCACATGGGGAGAGAGTGAATGTCATAAGGGAAGCGCACACTTCTCTTGTTGCTGGACATTTTGGTGTAAGAAAAACGATGGAAAATATTCAGAGGTAGTGTTATTGGCCTCATATGCTTGAAAGTGTGTCACGTTTTATTAAAAGTTTTTCATTGTGTGCACTAAGTAAGCCTAGTAATAGGAAATTAGAATTGTACACGCTACTTTTGGTTCCTTCACGTCCATGGGAGAGTATTTCTATGGATTTTTTCGGAGGTATTTTTTTGTAAAAAAGAGGTCATGATTATTTGTATGTATATGTGGATAGGTTTAGCAAGATGTGTATATTGATGCCATGTAAAAAGGAAATCACAACTGAAAAAACATATCATCTTTTCTTTCAAAGTGTTTGGGTTCATTTTGTGTTGCCGACATCTATTGTAAGTGATCGAGATTCTCGATTTGTCGGGAATTTTTGGTCAATATTGTGGGATTTTATGGACACTAAGTTGGAGAAGAGTACAACCTTTCATCCACAAACAAATGGTCAAACCAAAGTGGTCAATCGAATAATAATTGATCTTCTTCAAGGATACTACATTAAATGTCCTAAGTTGTTGGATGAACAGTTGCATTACATTCAACATGGTTACAACTGTGCAAAAAAATCCTTTACACAAACATCGTTGTTTGAGGCATGTCTTCGATACTTGCCAAACTCGTCATTGGATTTCATTTTTGGTAAATATGTGGCTATATATGGGTATAGTGACACAGATAAAGAAAATAAATTCATACAACAAATCTAGTTGATCCATCAAATAATCTAACATCAACTAGAAAAAAATTCAAGGAAAGTACAAGTGAGACACGACAAACATCGTGTGGATCATAAGTTTGAAGTTGGTGACAAATTTTGGCTTCAAATTGGCAAGAAGAGGCTTCAAAAAGAAGGTAAAAATTTGAAACCAATATGTTATTGTCCTTTCAAAATTCTGGAAAAGATTGGTAACAATGCCTTCAAGCTTGATTTTCCTTCATACATTCAAATTTAATATGTTGTTAATGTTGAAAATTTAAGATTGTATGGGCCTCATTTGATTGAAGATAAAGGAGAGAATTTTCAACTTCCATCTATTGAATAATTTTCTCTAGAATTCCTTAATGAGCTTCAACAAGACACCATAATTGACAGAATAACAAGGAAATTTAAAAGAGGAAGTGTCGACTATCTTCAAGTGGGGCTCAAAGAAAAAAATACCTCAAATTCCAAATGGATTGAAATTTGTAAGGGGACTATACCCTCACCTATACCCTCCAGTGGGGAGGAATGATCAGGTGCTCAAAATTATGATCAAAACTCAAAGTTCTCAGAATGACACAAAAACTGAATGAATGCATAGTGTTCGTCGTTTTGAATCCATCACAACTCGTTTCGCGTGAAATGAACTCTTTAGGGCTTCAAAAATGAGTTCTGTATGTTTTCCTGAACATGCAAATTTGGCAAATAATTATGTAGACATGGAGCCTAGTTAGAAGTCTGTACTGCTGATGTGGCATGCTGACTGGGCAGGCCAACAGGTTGGTCAAACCATATCTCCAACGAATGATTGGTTGCCAAGTGGAATGTGGTGATTAGTGCTCATTGTTGTGTGTTGGTAGGTTTTTATTAGTCGTGGTGAGGCCAATGAGGATGAGGCACATGGCTCAACCTGGGGCCGCCACGTGTCCCCCTCATGGCAGTGTAAAATTATGGTGAAGGTCCAGAGGGACTAGGCGAGGGTCGAAGTTGAGACCTCCGCCAAGCTAACACGTACCGTTACCAACTCTTATATGCCTTGAATCCTAACCATATATATCACCACGTTATTTTAAACTTTATTCTAAGCACCAATGGGGGGAGAGGGGGCCAACCCCCAAGCCATGTGACCAATACCCAGGGCCGTGGGTAGAGCAGGAGGCACTAGCCCTTAAGGGATGATTAAAACATTAATCCATGCTTAATTAAATTTAAACTGGTTTTATTAATGGGATCCATTAAAACCATTATCACGACTTAATTAATGCTAAGTGGGGTTTGTTAGCACTAAATTGGTTCACAAGCGTTATTAAAAAAATTAACTGTCCCACAATTTGCGCTGCCATTTGGCGAAATTGTAGGAAAGTTTGCCAAATTCCGGGCAGATTTGTGGGATTGGCCTGGATTTTTTGAAAATTTTGGAGAAAATTGTGGCAAAATTAGTTCAGGCCATAACTCATTCAATTTTCGACCAAATCAGGAGTAGAAAGAGGATAAGGTGCCATATTTGAGTGTTTTGGACTTAATGAAATGGGTTTTAGGAGCATAAAAGCATTGTAAACAAAAAATTTTGAGACTTTGAGCATAATATAAAGGCCCAAGCCATGGAAGTTGGACAAAGGAGATGTAGCCCGGGAGGGGTGAACTCCTTCATCAAATCCCTGTGTTATTGTGTTGTATGGTGATGTACTGTAACTTTTATTGTTGTTTTTGAGTCTTTGTTTTATGTTAATTTGTTCATAAAATTAACATAAAAATCACTCATGAGACTCAGTAACTTTCAAGAGAACTTGAACCCTTAAGCACATGTAAAACATGTGTTTCAAAATCTGAAAGAGGAATTTAGCAAAAAATTACTAACATACCTTGATCAGATCATGAAGGGTTCTCCACTGCAATTCATTTTCCATAAAAAAAATCCAAACGAACCTCATTTTAGTAGAGGTCATGAAGTGACTCGGCCTACTGACCATAGGACACCCATGGCCATATACCATCGGGTGGTTTCACCAAGGAAGAGATCTTCGTGTCATCCAGCAGTGTCGCCTTCCCTACAGCATCAAGCCCTTCATAGATTAGGTACTATGTGACATTAGGGGAATTTTGAGTTCTAAAATGGGCCTCCTAAGAAAGTTATTAAACAATATTGGAAATAATAAAATACGATTTGATTACATCATCAAATTTTAAAGGGAAAAAAGAAAAAACTACTTTTTCAACTCATATTTCAACTTATCTCCCAAAGTGTTTACTCAAATTTCGAGTGGGAGTACTCATTGGATGAAAAATTTAATTCCTCATCCAAGGAGACCCATGTTGCATACTTCTGATGGGTCCTGCTACACGAAAAATGAGAAATACTTGAAAAATGTGATTGTAATCATGTTTTTTATGTATTTCTCATTTTTCGTGTAGCAGAGTCCATCGAATGTTTGCAACATGGGTACTCCTTGGATGAGGAATTATTTTTTTGCATCCAACGAGTACTCCCACTCAAAATTTGAGTAAAAACTTTGGGAGATAAGTTGAAAATACGAGCTGAAAAAGTAGTTTTATTATTTTATTATTTTTTAATATTTTTACCCTTTTACATAAAAAATGGTGAATCATCCCCCATGGTTGACATCATCATCTTGAATCCTATTGGTTCTTATAAAGTTTATTTTTGTCGTAAATTTTTCTTAGGAGGCCCATTTTAAACCTCGAAATTCCCCTAATGCATTGCTCCTGTTGAAGTTTCTGATGTATTATTAGGCCAACCATACTTGTGGAAGTGACATGTTGTGTATGAGTCTAAGCCTTTTTGTGTTATTATTACTTTGGGAAATAATTTGTACAGGATATCAGAGGCAGCCTTCCACCATATATTTGATTACTGCCAAGAAATGCAGTAAGATTATTTCCCAAACTATGAAATTTGTTTTCATTAAAAATTTCCCACAGGGAAAGAAGAAGATTGTGGTCAAAAAATCGAAACAAAGCACCTTGGTGTGGCAACAACAGATGGAAAAAGTCATGGAGGAATACTAGGAAATTTTCTCCTCACCAACGGGGATTCCTCTACACTGTCAGTTCAAACACTCCATTGGTCTATCCCCAGACGTGTCGCTACCTAATAGGCCTATATATCGACGCTTTGTTCTGGTGAATGATGAAATCATGTAATATTCCTAATTAGCCCAAGCTAATAGGAATATTCAATTTTGTTTTACCTCTTTTGTATCATGAATAAAATTGTAAAGGAGGATCAATATAACTCCTAAACAGCAAAATAAATCAATCCTCAATGTGAAACTAGCTAAATTTGAGCTATCTCCATAAACACACTTAAGTGTGAAAGAGGATGGATCAATTGACTGGGTCAACAGGACAAAATCCACAATGCTATCTACATGCATTGTATCTCATAAAGGCACGACGCAGTTCATGTTGGAGGCCACTCATGTGAATGAAGCTAAATCATCAAGATGGTTTAGGGTTTGGCAAGATTTCCATATTATGAAAGGAAGAGAAGGACACCAAGAAAGGGGTTGATTATTTGATATTTGTAAAGGTGTTGTCTGTTCAGACATTCCTTATTCTCTAGCTATTTAGCTGAGAATAGTGTTGTTTAGCACTTGGGTGTTCCTGGTCGGGAATCCCACCTCTTCCATTGAGGAGCTCTTAGAGGAGACTTGTTCTATCTTGTCCACTATCAAGCTTTAAGGCCAAGCTTCTTCTTCCAACTACAATCAGATCCTATTTAGGATTTTTTTGTCTTTGTAAGCTGCAACAGTGGAGGCTAGATCTATTCAGATCTAGGAAAATCTAGTGCCTCTTCTCAGTGAGTGAGTCTTTTATCCTCCTGGAAGAGTGTATTGGATCATTAGAGCTGCACTTTCAGATCAAGGCATCATGCCTACTCAGTACTGAAGCTAACAACACATTTTATCTCCCATAACTGCGTTATCTACAAGAGGGAAGTTGTAGGGTGTTTGAGCAACGTTTCGAGGAGTGATATCTAGTTTTAGGGAGCTTTCCTTGCACTATGGTGATCCATGGATTGGCCATCCAATGCATTTTACCTTCAGATCTGATTTTTATATGGTTATATTTACTACATATTTTTTGAATATTACTACAGGACTGCAACTTAGATCTCATATCTACTCACTGTTGTTCATGATTTGTTCAGATCCCCAAGGGGAATGTATTAAGGAGCTTGTCTAGTATACAGATCTGAAATGGATCTATCATTTTGTATACAGATATTCTCTATATATGAAGTGTAATATAGTTAGTTGTAGCGTCAATGAAATAACGTTGTCAAGCTTTGCAGTCTCAAATATGTTGTTGCAGCACCTCAATCTTGAGGGTTTCAAAATGTAATTCTTTTGTTTCTCTCTTGTATACTATATGAGAATCAATATGTATCTGATTTATTGATGTCCATACCATATTGCATCTAACACCTTCATAAAATCACGTTGTCTGTGCTTCAGTAAATTCTGCAGTAATTAAGTCATGGGGATTGGGCATTTCTAAGCCATATCGGGAGTGGGAGATCTGTTTAACATAGCTAGAGTCATTTTTTTCTGCTCAAATTTGGTATGTGAGTCCCACATGACCTAAGCTATGAGATCCACTATCGCTTGCCCTTATTTTTACGCACATCTATGAAATTAACCTTTTTAGGACATAAATTGCTGCTTTCCCCCATATTTTGTGGGTAGAATGAATCATATTGCTTGCTGCTAAACATAATATGGAAAGACATATGATTTAATGTCTATTGTGAGTTATATGTCTACATCTCCAACTTTGGAATACATTAGGGTATTCTACTTGTTGTAGAAAATCCTTGTTTTGGGATATTACAAATCAAGAGGCATATCCAATATTTGTTGTAGAAAGGGCACATCAAGAAAATTTTCTCACCCCGTGGGAGCTCGATCGTGTTGGTATAGAAGAAGGACACCCTTGGAGACTCTGTATTGACAATCAGGCACCAAAAAATATCACCATCTCGAATAGGTATCCAATCCCACAGATCAATGACCTCTTGGAATAGATTAGGGGAGGAAAATATTTCATCAAAATTGACTTGAAGTTTGGGTATCACCAGGTACCAATCAAAATCTCTAATGTGTGGAATAATTCCTTCAAAGCCAAGGAGGGCCTCTTCCAATGGCTGGTCCTACCTTTCGGGTTGACAAATTCTCCCGCAACCTTCATGTGGTTGATGGATGACATATTGAATCCATTCACCAACTAATTTTTGGTGGTGTACTTGGATGGCATCCTAATCTTCAGCTAGAAATGGGAAGAGCACCTCCACCACATCTGACAGGTCCTCTGAACATTGTGGCAATAGAAATTATCTTCCAATTTGGAGTATTTCACTTTTAGCATGACCCAAGTTGAGTATCTGGGATACATTATTGATGAGCGGGGGGTGCATGTGGATCCATCCAAGATCCAAGTCATTTGGTATTGGCCAACCCGAACCAATCTTATAGAGCTCCACAACTTTCTGGGTCTTGCCAATTTCTATCATAGGTTTGTGTTGAGATTCTCTCATATCACTTGCTTGGCCCTTGAGTAGGGTCACCAAGGGAGGAGCGAAAGAAAAATTCATTTGTTTTGAATCTCAATAGAAGGTGTCCATAGATTTGAAACATCGCCTCTACTTTGCATCAGTGCCCACATTACCAGACTTAAAACAACCATTTGAGATCGAGACATATGCCTCTGACTATGCTATTGGGGTATTTATTACTCAACAATGACATCTAGTGGCATATCATAATGATACACTTTCTGACATAGTCCGGAAGTATCCCACTTATGAAAAATATATGTATTCCATTATGTTAGGGTCCTATAATACTATGATTCATAATTTTGAATTGACTATGTTTTAGTCTTGTAATATTGTACATACTTTTCTTTTTGCAAATTTTTTTCCCATATTAAAATATTTAATGAGGGTAAGTCCTAAAATAAAAATCAAAGGACTGAAAGAAAAAATCAAAAAATAATATAAAGTATGAACCCCACCAAAAAGAGATAAAAATAGATCCTGGAAGTGATGCAAATTTAAATGACACTAATTTTTACTTTACTTTGCAAAATAATATTGTGTGCAGCTTGTAAAAAATGCCACAAATCCATGAGGATCAAATAGTTTAATCTTGATTCATTCATGCTTTAAATTTCATGCTGATAGTTAGAGAATAAAGGTCTAGCCAAACCATTTAATCTTGGCAGATCAGTAGTTAGGTAGAGAATAATAAATGAGCTCATCAGTTTAATCTGAGCCATTGGAAGTTATAAGGTTATAATTATATTATTTTTCTTATCAAAGAAAAATAAAAGGGTCAGCTAGCTTAAATTCACCCAATAAATGAAGAAAAAATGTTAGGGTAAAGGATGGGTAGGTTGAAGTGTGTTACAAGGGATGGAAAGCATTGATTGGTGATTTCATATCACTAATGTTCCTCAAAATCCACTTTCCTTTGCTTAAAATCCTATTTTCCATTTCTAGAAGGCATTATCCCTTGTAAAAATATCCCTTTCCCTTCATATTAACCTTTCCCCCTTATGTCAATCATTTTCCCTTAGTAAAATCCTTTCCCCTAGTTAAAAAATCATACTTTCATTTGAAAAGTAAAATCCTCTTTACTAATTCCCCTTTTTAATTCAAAAAGTATTAAAAACCCCCTTATCCTATGTCTAAATAGTTAAAATGATATGTCGGGCCCCACTGTAACAATCCATTCCCGATATCAAATTTAACACTAGTTCTTAGTGTATTTTAAATATCCCACATCATATTCATTAACCCCCGATACATATTAACCCTGTTTACATTATATTCAACCCCTCCACTATATAATATACATTATATAGTAACTCCTGCTTTAACATATTTCCTCGGGTCCCACTTTGTTATTTTATAATCCCACTGATCATATATACTTACCCCAATTTATATTATAACCCATCACATATGTTAAAACCCATCCATATTAGTATATTATCTAATTCCCCTTTATATTATACTTCCCGACCCTGCATATATACCATGCTATATTAACTCCGCCTATTTTATATTCCTAACCCATTGCATATATTAAACCCCATCGCATGACTCATCTCACGCCCTGCTTATCAATCCCCCCTATTCTCCCATCCGTTGGATATTCATTTATTAGATCTTGCGACCAATAAAGACTTTCGCAACCTCCAGTGCTCGATATTTAAAACTATGGGATGGTTGTGAAATAAGCAGTTTAGCACTCCCACTCCCCTGCTACATGGTAGCCCCAGATTGTATCGCATCCTCCAATCCAAAACCATTTACCCTCCTTTGGTGATGCAAAAACTGGAGGGTTTTTTTCTGCCCGTTACTATGATACCACCCTGCCATTTGAATTTGACCCCGTAGACCATATCATTAATAATTGTTTGTTAAGATCAATAAGACCTCCCTAAAAGCCTTTTTCACCATTTCGGTTCAAATTTGTGAACAAAAAGCTCTGCCGCCCTATTTTCAAGATATTCCACACCATAATCCAAGCCTTTCGCCACCAGAACCTATGTAGATTTAGTTCAAATCTTTATAAAGACAATGAAGCCTATTTCACTGCCGGAAAGCCTCAGCTGTAACCAGAACCCTTTCTGCAGACCGAAATCATCTTTTTCCAGGTATTCCTAAAGTGTTGGGGCGTGTACTTAAGCAAGAAAGTAATAAATTAATCAATTCAACAAGTTTAAATGGATTCCCAAGGCATTGTGACCATTAATCCCTTACAACCTCCTGTTGTTGATGTTGAACATATCCCCCTTGCAGAATAAAATTTCAAAATAAGTGACAGTCACTGAATTCAATCTCTTCGACATCCACTGCTGTAGCCATGATAAATCTATGGACCGGGCTCTACCTTTGGGAATGAAATTTACCCAAGTACATCCTCCCACAGACTTTCCAATTCCCAAAAATCATCAGGCTCTGTCAAGTTAATTATCTGCCAAATGAAACAACCCTAGTAACCCATAGCATGGAAATTTTGTTCAACATTACTGTAGAATCCATAAACCAAATGCTTCAAATCCAACCTAATCCTGATGAGGCCCCTCTGTATTCAAATCCTCACTAAGCTATTCCTACAGTTACTACAATAGTTCCTTCTACTTAAACAACTCCAGTGGCAACAATAGTTCCAGTAGCTACAACAATTTCAACATCAGCAATAGATTCAACAACAACATCAGTTCATCCGAGTGATGGAGTAGTAGACTCATCAAAGCTATGCAAGATATGTCAATCCAAACATATGAAATAAATAGACTTAAAGAACAAATAAAAATTCTAGAAGATGAAAAGAAACTAGTTCAAATCATGCATAAAAATGAAACACATAAGTCAAACAGATTGACTAACAAAGTGCATAAGTTAGAGAAAGAATTGACACTAAAAGAACCACTTTCCCAAGAAAAGCAGTAGCTGTGGGCCAATATCAGTAACTCTGTTAATGATATTTGGCTATCTATCCAAGTTAACTTTCAACAGAAGGATTTTATTATGGAAACAAGTGAAGCCTTTCAGAAAGTCAAAGAGGAACTTGGGAAAAAGCCAGAAGAGGCCACTGAGATAATAAAGTTTCTTAATTCCAAGAACAAATAGGAATTAGAAGAAAATTTCATAACTGACAGAACTGAAACAATCCTATAGCTAAGAAAGGTGATTTCCAAAAGGAACTTAATGACACAACTTGAAGACAGGTGTCAAAACATGGTGCTTGCAATAACCAGATTCATGGTGAAATTTGATGTTTTGAGGCAGAAAAGTATGCCTAATCATTTCGTGATAAATGAGAGATTAATGAAACATGAAGACCATGACAAGAAAATGAGAGAAGTGGCCAAATAACAATCCAACAATTCTTCCATGAAAGGAATGCCTACAGGAAAAGTACTCTATCAAAGTTTTGAAAATATCTTTTACCTACAACATGAGGTAAATCATCTCTTCACAAACAAGCCTACATTTGCAAAATATACAGAGGCTGATGAAATTTTCAGAAGAATGGTAAAAATTAAATTACCAAATGAAGAAGCTTGGGAGAAATTGAATGATTTACTATGAAAGTGAAACAAGTAAAATGGAAGTCTAGGTTAAAGATTAAAGCAGAGCATGCAGGTTAAAATAGAAACATAGCAGTCTAAGATTAAAAAAGTAGTAATAGAGTTAAAGACAATTATCAGATGACAAGGCAGAGTAAAGATGCAGCCAGCGTAAAAGGCACTCAACATGAAGAAGACATCCAACGTAGAGAAACAACAAAAGAGAAAAAGCAGCATAATATCAAAGAGAAAACAACAAATCCAAATAAAAGAGGGACAAATAGCATTTAGTCTCCTAGGTGTCTCTATCTTCTTGCATGAAGATATTTATTTTTCCTTGAATAATTCCTAAATCAGTTTTAGGATATTTTGTAATAGTTTTTGTATAAATACTTTATAATTCGATGTATTGAGGTGGATTTTCTGAACATTTCTATAGTTTAAATTTATCTGAGAACTAGAGGGTTTATTGTACCATTTCAAGTCAACAACAGGATTGAGTAATAAAGGTATTTCATTACAGGATTCATGTGTTGAGCCACTTCAGTGAATTATCTTTCTATTGTTCATTTTTTCCATAAGTTTTCCATAAACTTGTATGTTTTCCAATTTCAATGTTATAACACGTACATTATTGCATAACTTGTTTAAGTACACTCTGTTCTAAACTGTTATTCATTTTTATGTTTACTTCTGATATGCGGATCTGAGAAACCTTAATTGCTCTCCCATCCCGATTGACCTCTTTCATTTCCTTCATTATCCGGTTTGAGGAATTCTTAAATGCCCCTCGATCCTGATTGAAACCACTTCACCATCCAGCCTAAGAGATCTGACTTTACTCAGCTACCTTGCCCCGTGAACACTTCCTTTAGAACTTGATTTTTCCGTGTTTCTTGATAGATTGACTCCATAGCCCAATGGAAAATAGACCTGCACCTATCCATATGAATCAGTAATTCCACCACCAAACCAAACCAAAATCAAAACCAATCAATCTTACATAACTGGCCTAAAATCAACTAAAAACAACAAATTTAAATCATAAAGAGAGAGCCCTCTCTCAGCATTAGGAAGGCTAGATCCTGATCTGAAAAGTAGGTTGATAGTTACCTCTAATATTTCTTTAAACAAAAACCATAACAACCCTAGGAATTATTGGAGTGATAACATACTGGCGACCATACTGGGGAAATCAGTCCCCAGTTTAAAATAAACCTTAAAGTAAATACTTTTATTCATTTTTTCACCTTAAGTTTGTTTTAGGGTTGTTAGAAAATTTTTCATTGAAAATTAAAATTCTGGCTTCTAAAAGAACATACTATACCAGGGCTCATCTTGATCCATAGCCTGCTATAATTGTTGATGACCCTGACAGAATTTTAAGAAAAACAAAAAAAGTAGAAAGTATAGGAAGTACAAGTCAATTAATCAAAGCAAATTCACTCCCGAAAGAATTATCAAGTATACAAGATACTGAATTCGATTTATCATTTGAACACTCTTTGTTTAGAACTAAATCTGAAATGCAGTCTATGATAGTGTAATTGATCCTAATTTCCTTCAATTTATTGAAGCAAAGAATGAGACTATTTCACTTGTTTCATATCAACAAGCTCTAGAACCTTTTGATAAACTTGATGCTTTGACTGCAACTTTGATTAAGGATATTGATGAAGCTTACTTTCAACATTCTATTGAATTAGTTGCTTTATCTACTTATACCCCTAAGCCTTCTACCATTCATTCAGAATCTGTAAATTCATCTTTATTTAGTAACACCTCATCTATTATATCCACTACACTTCATTCCACAGAATCATTCATCCCCATGCTTCCTCTTCAACCTAGAGTTTTATTTCCATCTCCCAACACTTCAAGTTCATCTTTTGGCACTTCTGCTACATTTTCTAGTACTTCAACATCATTCCCAAGTACATATTCTAGTATCCAAAGCTCATCTGCAAGTACTTCAACCTCATCACCAAGCACCACAAATTTACCTCCTAGCTAAGCTAGAATCTTAGGCATGGAAAACAGATATGCCCCTTTGTTCTTACCAGCTCAATTGCATGCCATGCCCCAGGATTACCAAAGTAAAATCTTTCAATTTGATGGTACAGGTCAATACGTTGCCCAACAACATGTAAAAAAAATGGTTGATTACTTTAAATTGCATGAAATTGATGAATCTAATGTTCAAATGAGATTTTTTGCCCAAAATTTAGTTGGAGATGTAAGGAAATGGTTTAAAGATTTACCTGCCAATCATATAGTTGATTTAGCTGCTTTTCATCAATTATTTACTAATAGATGGGAAAGAAAGAAAAACCCTTTACAAATATTATCTGAATATGAAAACATTAGAAGAGCTCTTAATGAATCAGTTCAAGATTATTGTACTAGGTTCAACAACATCTATAATGCTATTCCAACAAATATCAAACCTCCACTAGATCTAGCTTTAATAAAATTTCCTAATGGTTTTGATACTGATATGTCATACCAATTAAGAGAAAGAAACCCAGAAACATTAGAAAAAATGAAAAGTAATGCAGTTAGTGTAGAAGCAAATTTGTTAGCTAAAACAGCCAGAATGAGAAATGAAAGAAGAGTTACCATAAAGGATGAACCATCCACATCAGACAGTAAGATAGATAATTTAGCAAAGAGTATGGAAAGAATAATGGATAGATTAGAAAATATGGAAAGAAAACCACAATGGGATAATAAAAAACAAGGTCCTCAAATCAGAAATCCCAATTTTAGGAAGAACACCAACACTGGTAAATCAAGAGAAACAACACCTGATCAATTGATTAGACCACCTTTCCAAGAAAACTATGCAGAGAGTTCCAACAAAATGATGATGATCAAGACACCGAGATTAGCTTAATGGGAATAAATGATGATAATATTATTTTTCTTACACAAGAAGAATAAGAAGTATACATGTTACAACAGTTACAGTTAGAATCTAGGGAGTATTTTGACTATAAACAAGGTTATGAATTCGCCATTAATGAAGTTCACAAGCAATATAACCTTAGAAGTAAGAATAATATAGAAGATCCTACTAAGAAAACTGTCCAAAGTCAGACCAAGAAAACAGTAAAATCCCTTGTGTCGAAGGTGTTACAAATTCTCCCTAGGGAAAATTAGAAAAATACCACTCCCAAAATTGCAGCTAGTCCAAAAATTGAAGATATTACAAATATTTCTACTCAAACATCAAATGTTGTTAATACATCAGTTGATCCTCAAAAATATGTTGCTACTTAAACAACAGCTGCTGCTAAAACATTTGTTGATAATAAAAAATCAGCTGCTGCCAAAGTTATAATTGCCACTCAAATTGTTCCTGATAAGAAAACTGAAAGTAAAACAATGGAAACACAAACCGAAATACCAGTTGCTGATAGAAAAGATAAAAACACTCAAACTACAATTGGTAGATAAGAAATCATTAAATTAGGAAAAACTCAAGTACCATTTAACATCCAAACCAAAATAGCCAAATTGAGAATACCAGTTCCTTTAACAAAGCTGGTGAATAATGATTTATAAAAATCAAAAATCACTGAAACACTGAACATAAATGAAGGAGAAGATTCTGTTAATCTGAATGATGACCAACCAGAATTACTATTTGGTCCTAAGGTAAACGGTAAACATCAAGAAGGTGGTGTTCCTCCATTTTACATTAGCTTGAGTATTCATGACAACATCCTGCATAATGCTGTGTTAGATTCAGGAGCATCCCACAACTTAATGCCAAAAGATATTATGGAAACTTTGAATCTAGATATTACCAGACCATATAAAGATCTTTTCTCTTTTGATTCTAGTAAATTAAAATGTCTTGGCTTGATAAAAGACTTGTGTTTCACTTTAGTACAATACCCATCCAAGAGTATTGTCATGGATATTGTAGTTGTTGATATCCCTCCAAAGTATGGAATGCTATTATATCGTTCACATGGAGAAAAACTGTAGGGATCACTACAGTTAGACATGTCCTATCCCACAATTTTAGTATTTGGTCAGCCCAAAAATCTTTACAGATAAACTTTAATGAAATAGATGGTCAATAGTGCAGAACAACCACAGAACTATCCTATTTATTCTGTACACTCTGTTATGGATTCTTTCATCTTGTGTAATTCAGATACTGACATAGATAAACACACAGCTTTACAACAGAAACATAAAGAAGTTGAGAGTGACAATACATTTCATGAATCCATGTGGAACTTATATTTTGATGTTTCAGTAAATAGATTAGGAGCAGGAGCAGGAGTTTGGATTCATAACATGGAAAATAATCATTCTGAAGGTCATGCCTTTATATTAAACTTTAAATGTACAAATAACATGGCAGATTATTAAGCTTTAATCTTAGTACTGCAGATTTTTAGAAAAATAGGAGCCAAGAGATTTTCTATAATGGGATACTTAGAATTAATCATAAAAAAAATCAAATGAGAATATCTTGTGAATAATACTAGACTGATCCAATACAGAGAAACTGTTTTATATTTGATTAAAGATATTCTTGAAAATGACTTTGTTGTTATTCCAAGGAAAAAAAACATCCAGGCACACAATTTAGCTACTTTTGCTAGCACCTGCAAATTGCCTTTTCAACCAAATCACCAATACACTACAGAGGTAAGACACAGGCCAACTATACCAAACAACTTGAAATATTAGCAGATTTTTTCACAAGATTATAAAATCTACAACTTTATGAATGTTGAGGGAGAATTCCAAAATTGTAATATAGATATTGATTGTACAGTAGATTACACAATAAATAGTGAGTTAGATATAAATGATTTGGATAGAAATGAACCCACTAAATTCACTAAAGTAGAAATAGATAAATTAGAAACAGTAGAAATAGAAGAAATAAAAAATGATGAATAAAAAATTTAGAACCTTAAAGATAACTTTTTTCCTAAGGGATTAGCCCCATTAGAAGATATTTTTGACTCAAATGATGTAGCTAGAAAACCAAAAATGGAGCCATTAATATTATACATAGAAGAATGTAACATAGGAATGGAAGAAAAACCTAAGCTCATCAAAATTTCCAAAGCATTACCTTCAAATGAAAAGCTGAAATACATAATTTTGTTTAAATAATTTCAAGATGTGTTTGCATGGAGTTATGAAGATCTTAAGTCTATGACACTAGCATAATACAACATAAAATACCCTTTAAAGAAAATCAGAAACCATTTAAACAAAAACTTACTAGAATCAATCCAGTTCTTATGCCTTTGATAGAAATAAAGTAAAAAGGATGTATGACGCACAAATAATAACACCTATCATATATTCTGATGGATCTCAAACTTACATCCCACTAGGAAGAAAACAGGGGAAATCAGACTTTGTGTTCATTTCCGAAACTTAAACAAAGTGTCACTAAAAGATAACAATCCTCTCCCCAAAATGGACCATATTTTATAGAGGGTAGTAGGATCATCCAGGATTTAATTGCCTGATGGATTATTTGGATACAATCAAATCTTAGTCCAGCCTGAGGATCAAGCAAATACAACATTTACCACTCCATGGGGATTTTCATGTATTTGAAAATTCCCTTTGGATTGATGAATGCAGGAGCTAAATTCCAAAGAGATATGGACATAGATTTTGCAAAGGAGATTCATGAATTTCTAGTCATTTATATAGATGATATAACAATATTTTCAAAAACAGACAATGAATATCTAGATCATTTGAGAATAGTTTTCATTAAATGTAGAAAATTTGGTATTTCCTTGAATCTGAAAAAAACACTCTTTGGACTAGAAGAAGGTAAAATCTTAGGACACATCATTTCAAAAGAGGGAATTAGGATAGATCCATCTAGAATAGAGGTAATTTTAAACATAATTCATCCTATAAACATCAAGGAATTACTTAGAAGATTCATTTCTAATTTAGCAGAACTAATCAGATAATTGGATAACATGTTAAAGAAAGATTCAACACTTAAATGGAAAGTAGAGGATAAAAAATCTTTTGAATCAATCAAACAAGCCCTTACAAAAACACCAGTCCTAATAAGTCCTGATTTCAAAAAAGATTTTATAATTTTTTCTTCTACTTCAAAACATACCATTGTAGCAGTCTTGTTACAAAAGAATGGTGAGGGTTATTAACAACCCATTTCTTTTTTCAGCAAATCCTTAAGAGATGAAACACTAAAGTACAACGTAATGGAAAAAGAAGCAATTGATTTAGTAAATGCTATTAAATCTTTCAGAGTGTATATTTTATACTCACACATAATTGCATATGTCCCAAATTCAGTAGTAAAGGACATTCTGACTCAGAATGGGCCTGATGGAAAGAGAGGCAAATGGATTTCCACTATATTGGAATATGACATTGAAATAAAGCCTACTAAATTGATTAAAGGACAAGGTTTAGCAAAACTCATGGCTGAATCGAACTGTCGAGCCTTAGGTATAAATTTCATTGTAGCAATAGATGATCACAAAGAGATGGTAACTCCACAAATCAGTGAACCTTTCTTATATTCACCTTGGTATGCAGATATCATATTTGTTTTACTAAACTTACAAGACCGTCCTAGTTTGTCTAGAACTAAAGGTAGATAATGAAATATTGTATCATAGACAATGCTTTATTTTGGAAAGATCATGGTGGCATTCAGTTAAACTGATTATTGAAAGATGAAACTAATAAAGCTATGGAAATATTTCAAGGACAGTAGGTATAAGAGTGTTACAAGGCATGGAAAGCATCAATTGGTCATTTCATATCACTAATATTCCTCAAAATCCCCTTCCCTTTGCTTAAAATCCTATTTTCCATTTCTAGAAGGCATTATCCTTTGTAAAAATATCCCTTTCCCTTCATATTAACCTTTCCCCCTTACTTCACTCATTTTCACCTACTAAAACCCTTCCTCCTAGTTAAAAAAGTATATTCTCATTGGAATTGTAAAATCCCCTTTACTAATTCCCCTTTTTAATTCAAAAAGTATAAAAAACCCCCTTATCCTAAGTCTAAATAGTTAAAATGATATGTCGGGCCCCACTGTAACAAACCCTTCCTAATATTAGATTTAACACTAGTTCTTAGTGTATTTTAAATATCCTGCATCATATTCATTAACCTCCCATTCATATTAACCTCGTTTAAATTATATTCAACCCCTTCACTATATAACATACATTATATATTAACTCTTGCTTTAACATATTTCCCTGGGTCCCACTTTGTTATTCTATAATCTCATTGATCATATATACTTACCCCACTTTATATTATAACCCATCACATATGCTAAAACCCTTCCATTTAATTATATTATCTAATTCCCCTTTATATTATAGTTCCTAACCCTACATATATACCATGCTATATTAACCCCGCCTATTGTATATTCCTAACCCATTGGATATATTAAACCCCATCACATGACTCATCCCGGGCCCCGCTTATCAATCCCCCCTATTTTCCCATCCGTCGGATCTTCATTTATCAGCGACCAATAAAGACTTTCGCAACCTCCACTTCCCGATATTTAAAACTATGGGATGGTTACGAAATAAGAAGTTTAGCACTCCCACTCCCATGCTACGTGGTAGACCCAGATTGTATCGCATCCTCCAATCCAAAACCATTTACGCTCCTTTTGCAATGCGAAAACCATCGGGCTGTTCTCTGCCCGTTTCTATGACACCACCCTGCCATTTCAATTTGACCTCGTGGCCATATGATTAATCACTATTGATTAAAAAAAATAAGGTCGCCCTAAAAGCATTTTTCACCATTTCTGTTCAGATTTGCGAGAAAAAATCTCTGCCAACATGTTTTCAAGATATTTCACACCAGAATCCAAGCATTTCGCCACCGGAACTTGTATAGATGCAGTTCAAAGCTTTATAAAGACAATTGAAACCTATTTCGCTACCAAAAAGCCTTAGCTGCAACCAAAACCCTTTCTGCAGACTGAAATCATCTTTTTCCAGGTATTCCTGAAGTGCCGAGGCCTTTACTTAGGCATGAAAGTAATAAATTAATCAATTGAACAAGTTTAAATGGCTTCCCAAGGCATTATGATTGTTAATCCCTTACAACCTCCTGTTGTTGATGTTGAACATACCCCCCTTGCAAAAAAATATTTCAAAATCAGTGACACAATCACTGATTTGAATCTCTTGGACATACACTGCTGGAGCCATGATAAATCCATGGACCAGGCTGATGATATCTATCTTTGGGAATCAAATTTACCAAATTGCATCCTCCCACAGACTTTCTAATTCCCAGAAATCATCAGGCTATGTCAAGTTAATTATCTGCCAAATGAAAGAGCCCTAGTAACCCATAGCAAGTAAATGTTTTTCACCATTACTGCAAAATCCATAAACCAAATTCTTCAAATGCAACCCAATCCTGATGAAGCCCCTCTGTCAATTGAAATCCTCACTTAGTTATATTTGAAACTTGACTTTCCAAAGATATTTCAAATCTCCCAAACCTTTCTTCCTTCATCAGTTGAAACCCCAAAGAGAAACCCTCCCAATTCAGCCTGAATTTTCTCACAAAGAACAAGACAAATTTTCACAATGTTGTCTTGCATTCTAGGCTATTTTACAGATGAGTATGTAGATGCTTCAATCCTAGGTTTTTTGTCCATTTTGTGCCCAGAACAACCTCCATCATTTACATTTAACTTTTCTCAATACTTATTAGATGCCATTCATGAGAAATTAGTTAAATTACCTGAAGAAGGAGTCTTTAAGTATTCATCAGTTTTGTTTCATATGTTCCTATACTTCCAATCTGAAAGGTTTGCAGTCAACCTCCAAAAAATGGACATTGAGGGTAATCCACAATTAGCTGTATTCTAGACTTCCTTAATCAAAAAAGATTCCATAGAGTTTACCTACATCAACTTCATTGATTCATTTATTTATCCAATTGTCAACATGATAGGGAGTAGCAGTCAACCAAGAGTCATTGAAGAATTAAAGAAAGTATTACAATTTTTTGAACACAGTAGAACAAGAGACTGGTCTTTATACTAGAACGACACTAAAATTAGGGTCTGTGGATGCCAACTCACTCCACACAAGCTGCCAAAATACCTCCCAATGAGATTATTTTAACTATAATATATCAAGTAGATCCTAAACTCATATGAGGATAATTTTCTACCAGTAAAGAAGAAAACACAGTTTAAACCAGATTAGTCCTTTCATTTGCAACAATAGAGGTGTTGGTCAACAAGTAGAAAAGTACTTACAAGAATTGAAGTTTAGTGAGAGTTTCAAATGGCAGTATGATCCTTTAGTATTTATCACACTACAAGGAAAATACCCTCTAGTGAAGGTTATAAAGGAGGTTTTTAGTGTTATAAAATTGGCCAAATTTGTCAAAAAAACATTTACTACAACATCTGTTTATGGTTACGGAGGTTTTGGCTGAATGTTTAATGGAAATTCAACACAACTAAAAAATAATGAGCGACCGGAGGTTATTACAGATGTTTTTTTCATCACTGCACTACTCTAGCTTGAATGCATCGGTGCATACATAGAGAAGGCGCCCCGGGGCGGTCGAAGGAAAATGCACCGGGCCGTTAAGGTATAAAACCAAACCTAGCATAGTGTTGATGATACAACACACGGGGTTGTTCTAATTGGTATTGGGATTTGTGCAGCACTGTGCCCATAGGTCGTCTCAATGAACCGGTGCGTAGATGAATAGAAACGCACCGGTGCCCAGTATCACAGAAAGGCACTAAGATTTATAATTGGTATCGATATTCATGTGGTGCCCATAGGTCATACAAATGCACCGGTACTTATAGACACATAAATGCCCTGGTGCGCAGTATCACACAAATTCACGAAGATTTATAATTGGTATCGGTATTCATGCGGTGCCCATAGATCGTACAACGACGGCGGTGCATATAGACACATAAACGCACCGGTGCGTCGTACTGCACAAACACGCCGATATTTTTAATTGGTTTTGGTTCTTTTTCGGTGCTCATAGGTCGTAGAAATGCACTGATGTGCTTCTTAATACAAATGCACTAGTGTACAGTTACTAACACGCACTGGTTTTCATTTTGTACTTTTTAGAAACATCGACATGTGACAGTGCAATTATTGTGATTGTTTTAAATTCATTATTCATCAAAAGTCGACACATCTTATAACAATATTCATATTAATTAAATTATTATTAATGCATTTGAAAGTGATGTTTGGGTTAATTTGTTATATCATATCATAATTATTGTGGTTTTTTAAAATTCATTATTCATCAAAAGCCAACACATATATATCTCATAACAATATTCATATGAATTAAATTTTTATTAGTGCATTTGAGAACGACAATGGAGAATGCAATAGTGACAATGGAGAACACAATAGAATAAATTAAAACATATTTTATGATATATAATATATATGAATAAGACAGTATTTATCATACACAACGGGACAGTTATTGATATCCCTTTGTCTTTCAATTGGGACACTATGTCCATTACATTAAACAAAATGTCTGATTTTACAGACATATTTCAAAAAATACAACGCCTTTCTTTTATATCCAAACATAGTGTTCATCTTTCATCGTTTGAAATGTTGTCACTGCTAGAGCTACTTCCATGACTTGGGTTATTTTCACGAATTTTTTGTTCATGGTGTCCATTGTTTCCTTCTTCTTCACCTTCCATCTACAAAAATAAAAATAAACTCAAATGAGTGTATATACATTGGTGAGAATAATTAAAATTGCAATATTAAATAATATACATCAATGTAAATCGAAAAGAAAAATGACGTACCATAGCAACAATTGACTCATAAACTATACACATTCTTTCAAAACCATGTACCGTGCCATATTTCAAAATTTCATCTGTTGGCGCAGTTCCATACTTTGTTTCCTGCAACTTTTGTACCCCATAACAAATCATATATTTAATATAAAATATGTTTTGTTCTATTAATTATAGATAGAGCTAAGTAAAACAAGATCGATAGATGCTTACAAATTCCACAATTAATTTATTAAGTGCCAACATATACTGACAACCCATATTTACCCAATTTCAATCAATTCTTCTGATGATTCTTCTTTGTATGTTAGCACCTGTTTGAAGACATTCAATGATGATTTTTTTTAAATAACTTAAAAAATACAAAAATAAAATCTAGTTAAGTTGTTATAAGGAAGTAACAATTACTCATAAACTTAGATATCAACCCTTTTCTTCCTTGTCGTCATGTTTTATGTGTTGAATGGGTTCCATTCTCTTTTCTTTTCTGCAAGGAAATTCTTAAGAATTAATATTTAATGATAAATTGTTTATTTATTGTACCTAATGATCGAAAAATTCAATGATTACATATTACATTTGAAGAACGTTGTTGTTGATATGGCTCCCCCTACGATGCAATTTTGTCCATTTCTTTGACCATCTCCTTGTACATCTTTTTGGACATTCCTACTGGCATATTTCTGATGTCAACTCTTTCATCTTTTTAGATTTTCATAATCTTCCTGAAAATGTAACATGACAATAAAATATTTAATTTTTATATTGATATTTGGAAAGTAAATATAACAAAAGTGATATTTATAAATAATTCTAGACAAACATTTAAAGGAATATTACTTTTTCATTCCTTCTTTTTTGTTGTTGTACGTTTTTTTCTATTAAAAGTCTGATATGTCTCATTGACCAATTCTCTGGAAAATCTTTCTATAGTTTAGATAAAATTTGGTTCTTGGAATCATTGGGTTGATTTTTTTATTGTAAGTGGAAAGAACGTCTATACATTCGTTCCACTAGATCCCTCAAACTTTTGTAAAAGTTTTCCCCCCTTTCATTAACTTCCAGCACCACTCCAGATGAGCTAAGGAGAAATTCATTTTCATTTGCATGTTCTATTTTCTTTTCTTTTCTTAGAACAACATTCCTTTTCTGAGTTGTTGGTCCCTATAGAACATTAAACATATGTGAATTAATAGATTGTTTGACACATATTATCTTAAAATTTTAAGTATATTATTAATGATACTTAAAAAAAAAACTCATATTGGATCGATATTAATTTTTCATGCACCTCATTCATCCTTTTGCACTTTTTCCATCAAGATTTTACGCTTTTCTGGTCCTAGATAAAAAATAAGCTTATCGAGCTTCATAATTTTGTGGCTTTGCATGATACACAATAAACAATACATATTAGTTGAACTTACATATAGTTCAAAAATAATATTTTCTGTAAAGAATTTACAAAGAACTTTCCTTTTTTACTTTTCTTGACGTGTTATCAGTATTTTTGTTACTTGATCTCTTGTCAGTCACTTCTTTATCAATGTGAAACCTGTACCATATCATTCATTAATATATTTATAAATATATTGTCAACTTTTCAGGTAAAAAATAAATCTGAAGACACCGGTGCGCCTTTCTTGATGTACGCACCACTGCCGGTGCGTGGGGGTATTACCAACGCACCATAAAATAGTATAATAGACTGTACGGTATGTGAGGTATTATAAACGCACCGCAAAAAGAGTGTAATAGACCGTATGGTGCTATCCTCGTAACATGGAGCACCAATACCCTATTTCAGATATGATGCACTGATTTAAAAAAAATGTTTTCAATTTTTTATTACACAGTACTTGCGCAGTGCGCTTTATTTTAAAGTGCACTAGTGCGCTAGGTTACGCCGGGCACACCGATAAAAAAAAATCCATTTTTTCCAAAAATTAATGCAATGGTCGAATGGATTGGGATCCAACTATGCAAGTAGTCCCGTGGGTTGGATGTCAATCTAAAATAAAAAGGTCTAATTCTGAAATCATAGAAATAGGGAGAAGAAAGGGAAAAAACAAAAAAATGAAGGGTTTAGGGTAAAATGGATAAAACTGCAGAAAAAGTAAAAAAAATGCAGAAAATGTAAAAAAAATAATCAAATTTAATCACGAGATGGTTTGAAATTCTATGATACAGGGTTTGAATCACTAGAGGTTTGATTTATGATTGTTTGAATACTTCTGTTCGAACGTATTTCGCTGCTCCACAGTGCCCTCGTGCTCTCTTGCTCTAGGTATGTCTCCTGCAAATACCTAGCTGAAAATATTAGCAAAAATAGTGAAATAATGAAAAGCGTTTAGTATTTAAAGAACTATTTTGTGAAATTAGATTTTCAAAAATATTTTGCCACCTATTTTTCAATTTGTCGCTTTTTTTGCACTTAAAGAAAATAAAGTTTCGCTTTTTTATTTGCGTTTGTTCGTCATCGATACGTCACTTGATAGCACCACACCGATGCATCGTTTTTTAACACTGACACCGATGTGGTTATATGTACAGTAGCACCGATTTGCAGTTAAGGCACCAAAATGACTTTTGGGTGTGTACACCAAAATTTAGTGAAATCCAACCATAGAAATTGAGAATTATAATTTTGTTTATTCTTGAGAATTAGAATTAGAATTAAAATTGAGAATTGGAATTGGATAAATTCTTGATGGAAATAACTATTCTTCCAATGCATTTTGTTTATTGCAGGAGGTCCCCATTGATTATGTGGAGAGAATGCAATGTGGGGCATGTGAAGATGCAATGCTACAGGGCCCAAGTGGGCAATTGTGTCATGTGAACCTGTTATAATTGGCACTTAACTATTTGCAACCAATATGTTTTAGAATTATATAATCTGCAAATAGACGGATGACCTGCCAACAATTAGTACATATAATCTACATAAGGGTAATGTTCTGGGAGAAATGATAATGAGTCCTTCATTCTGCATTTGTTAGCAAAATAAGACCGATTTTCGACTAGATGGTGCAGTTATTACATGTGGTAGAAATGGTTTCCCATAGAAAATGAGTATAGGGTTGAACAGAGGAAACACATTGCAAAATATGATATTACATTAGTTTTTCCAATGGGAAACCGATTTGCAGGCTGAAATATGGTAGCTACAGGTATCCACGATTTTCTTCCCACAGAAATGGTCACTGGATTTCCATTTATAGTAAAAACAGACTTTTCACCGGTTTCATCCACAGGACCACAACTCAGACAAGTTAGAGATGCCATTCAGGTTCAACTGAAAGCCAAAGATACGATTTTATGCGACGTCAGCTTTGCCGCTAAAATTTTATGTAAGCCAACCGAAGCTCAGACAATACTCCTAGCTGCTTTTAAATGCATTCTGGAGAATCTTTCCCTTCATCCGACCTACCAGCCCGATCAACAACGTCAATTGATCTTTCTCTGCTATCCTTAAGGGAATGAGAATCCTTCCCTTCATGGTGCCTCTTGGCTTTATCAACTACCTCGATTGATCTTTCTCTACCATCAACTCTACTCTCTATTTCTCCATCATGGGACCTCTTAACCCTATCATCAGCCTCAACCGAATGCTCTCTGTCGGTCTCACCCTGTACTCCTCTTGTACTCAGTCGAGCTATGTAGCCCTCTGCATCCCTATAAGCATCTTTGTCAGTATTTCTGTTTGAATCACTCATTTTCTTTTCTATAAACTTCTCAGCTGAAATTTGAACTCTCATCTTTTGAAACCCTCATTTCATCAAAAAAATTCTTTCCTGTGATTTGAACCCTCCGTTGCTCCAATACTACACTTTACAAAATAACCTTGTTCCAGTGCGCACTGTTTTATAGGCACACCAGGGCGGTTTGTAAGATCGAGGTTTTTGTTTTGGCGCGGTGTTTTATGACGTACTGGTGTGGAAGCGTTCTGAAGCACCGGTGCGTCAGAGTAATAAGACACACCGGTGCGTGTTTTGATGATAAGCGCACCGGACTGTATCAAGTTCTTTTTTTTGGTATGTAAGATCATATTAAAATAATGATAATTCTAAAGTACATGAATTTATTTGCATTATTTTCTAAACTTTATTATGTTACAAAAATTCATATTATTCTTGATTTATTATTTTACAATTATTTACAAATTTACAAATTTAGATATTTTAATAAAATCATTTCACATTAATACAATTAAAATTTTTCAAATATTTTACATACAATTACAATTAAAATTAGAATTAGAATTACAATTACAATTACAATTTTAGAATTTCACATACAATTATGATTAGAATTAGAATTACAATATTAATTTTACATACACTTACATTTACATACAATTACATTTAGAATTTTACATACAATTAGAATTACAATTACAATTTTAAAATTGGTCATATATACAATTACAATTAAAATTTTACAATCATTTCACAATAAATTAAATATTACAATTACAATTAAAATTTTGCATTAAATATTTTACATACAATTATAGTTAAAATTAGAATTAGAATTACAATTTCACATACAATTACGATTAGAATTAGAATTAGAATTGGAATTTTAATTTTACATAAAATTACATTTACAACTAAAATTTTACAATTACAATCATTTCACATAATACAATTAAAAATTTACAAATATTTTACAATATACAATTAGAATTAGAATTACATTTGCAATTACAATTACAATTTTACAAATATTTTACATAGAATTCCAATTAAAATTACAATTACAAATACAATTAAAATTACAATTACAACCATTTCACAATAAATTAAATATTACAATTACAATTAAAATTTTACATTAAATATTTTACATACAATTACAGTTAAAATTACAATTACATATACAAATACAATTTTACAATTTTACATACAATTAAAATTTAAATTACAATTACAATCACACATAATATTTAATAAATATCATGGTCATTTAATATTAAATTAATTAATAAACATCACGATCATGATAACCATCGTACAAACATCATATTGGACTAAAAAACACATTCAAACATCAAATTAACATTATATATTAACATAATCATAACACAAACATCAGATATACATCCCATGTCAAATAACTCATGCTATCACATACACATCTATCTGCAAGATAAACATTAAATGAACATATCTAACATGACCTAACAATATACACATCATCATGATTACCAACATGTAAATTAAGTACAACTGCAACATGAACATAAAATACATGTATGATATATATATATATATAACTGAATAATGTTAAAAATATACAACTGTAATATAAATGTCATGGATCAGTTGATGGTAGTACAACATCAATATAAGCAGTACTAGTGGAGGCATGCTCGGTCAATGGTGCAGCCTCGATTCTCGATGGTCCAGGCTGCTCATGATCATGACTAGTACTGATGGATGTTGCAAGCTACTGATGACTGGACGTGGCCGATGGTCCAACCTCATCTCCATGATGACTAGTAGATGCTAGTGGAGCCTCATGCTCAGCAGGTGTGGCGTGAGGTGAACGATCATGAGATGATTCGCTGCTCACGGACTGTCCATCATGTGCTACGGCTCAAACACGCCTATAACGTGCAACAGTCCTCCTCAGTCGCGTAATAGATGTCGCAGTTCCTACGACATGCCGCATCAGGTTGTACATGTCACGTGGCATGCCTCTCCACATCCGTATTAGCCTATCATCGGCATGTATGTCTCTGTAATGAGCGGGCCTGATGCCCGCCTCAATAATAAATGCACTGAGTTGGTCACCCAAATCCATCCTGTATCGAGTATAAGGTCGACCGCACCTAGAAAAAGGAGGTACCGGTGCACCAGCATGAGGAGCATGTCTCTCTCCACCAGCCTCCTGTTCATAATCCTCTGCATCTGCCATGTCCTGATCGTCATCAAGATCCACACTTGGATCATGTGGTGGTTCTGGAATCTCCTAGCCATCAAAAGAGCCAATGTTTGCAAAATATATACAAGTACACAACAATAATTAGACAATTTCATTACACAATTTAATAAAAACAAGTTAAAGAAGATGTTAGAATAAATATAAATAAAACAGTAATATTACCTCTATCATCTGGCAACTCATCATTTGTGAAGAGGATTTTGGCACACCTCGCCAATCCAATCTAGCATAAGGACATTAGACCATAATGAAGGGATTCAGCTCGTCAACACTAGCTAGTAAGTCCAGTGCATCATGCGATATCACGGCTGGAAACATAGTCTCTCCCCTCTTGGGCATCATCTACCCCCACATGTGCATTCGAGCCTCCAACATCGGCCTACGAGGCTGCCAAACAAAAGAAGGCCTCATATCTAGAAACCTCTCAAAAAATAAACAAAAAAGCTCTAAAGCAAAAGGGAAGTTGTCTCTCTCTTGTGCATGAGCACGACATCTATCTAAGGCCGTACAAAACTGCCGCAAAAAAATGGCAGACCACCTGATAAGTCGTGGCTCATGTACTAAAGAATCAACATAATATAGAAGTGGGCAACTAATGCATTTCTCGTCACTGGTGTTGTGTGAAATGGTCGAAATGAGAAGTGAGAGGCACTACACATCCTATCTACCAAATGCACCAATACGTAGTTGACCTCCAGGGACCTGAAATAAAGAAAGAGACATTACATCTACTCCAATGTATATTTGGGGGTAAACTATCCTACTCCCTGCTACAAAACTAGCTGGAACCTTTGGGAACGAGGGAAAATCCACCCCTCTCCTCGATAGCCCTATAATGAAATAAATATCCTCCTCAGTGGGTGTGTACCACTAGTCAGGACCAACCTGGAAAGCCTGTTAGTGGGCATTCCACTTGCAGATAAGATGTCTCAAAAAGAAACTATGGGCTTTTAGTGAAGTAGGCTCCTCATACAACTTGAGGAGGCCTACCTGTATTAGGAGCCCAGGGGTATCTACTGTAATAGGGCGAGGGTACGCATCTCTCTCCCTCTCTCGTGCCTCCCACTAGCGAAGCATGTCATACTGCTCTGCCTGTTGTTGCTGTTGTTCCTCCTCTTCTCTCTAAATCATTGACATATTAGATAATTTTTTTTTATTAAATCAAACATGTATTTAGGAGAATACATATATAATTTTTTTTGGGAAAAAAAAAGCATACCAGGCAGTGCGCCACAAAAACAGTCATGCATCGGTTCCGGTGTGGCTGTTTTTTGTAGAGCATCGAAGGCAGTGCCCCAGATGACATAAAACGCATCGTATGCAGTGCACCTAAAATATTTTCAAGCCCTGTTGACTATATATGGTGTCAGAAGAGCGGTGCATTAACTAAAATATACGCCTCGGCGCGTATAGTTGTGTCAACGCACCGACTTCTTGACAAATTATATAGTCAACGGTGCGGTCTTTTACCCGGATGCACCGTTGACCCTGTCAGAATGCAGAATGAGGTGCACTAACAGATACCATAGCATATATATCCATAAACACACCGCGTTGCTATTCCCATGGTGAACGGTGTGCCCAACTAAATGACTGCATCGCAATTTTTTTTTTAGTTTTAAAATAATGTGGGGCACCTTTCAGTACCGCCTCGGAAATGGTACAGATACCATTAGCACCGGTGGCGGTGTGGCCTGTAAATTTTACAGGTAGCACCACTTACTGGTGCGAGCCGAACGGCTCATGCGCACTACGCGACATATATATTTTTTCTTTTTTAATGGTTAATTTTAAGGTTATTTCAAATTGTAATCCACTAGAAAGATTAATTATGGAAAAAATAGAAAAATATCTATACATTTCGCCGTCGTGGAGGCATATTGGCTATAGAATTTGCAAAAGAAAATTTACCCACCATTTTTGCAAAATGCAAGCTGGAGATTGGTGGCCAATGCATAGAAGCAGTGCATGCAATGGGTACAATGGGAGCACCGATGTGAGGGCGACTCAGAGAAGGATAAATTGCACCGGTGCTTGAGAGCTTTGGAGTAACGAGAAAAGTGAAAAATGTGGTTTTTTGGCTGTAATTTTTTTTTATTTAACCCTGTTATGGTGTGCGTAGTTTTATAGGCGCACCGGTGTGGTTTCTTAAGAACGCACCATGCGGTTTCAGATTTGGTCCATTGTTTTATGATGCACTGGGGCGGTTACTTAACACCACACCGAGATGTTTTAGTTTTGGCGCGGTGTTTTATGACGCACCGGGGCGGAATAGTCTTGAAGCATCAGTGCTTTACAGTAATAGAACGCACTAGGTATGTGTGTACGGAGCGCACGGTGTCCGGTGTGCCAATGTTTTGTGCGACCAATGCTTTCTCTGATAGAGCGCACCGGTGATTGAGAGAAAAAAAGTGAAAAATGTAGTTTTTTGGCTGTAATTTTTTATTTATTTAACCCTTTTTCAGTGTGCGTGTTTTATAGGCGCACCGGTGTTGTTTTAGACGAATGCACCAGCCCACTTATGTTTTGGTGCAGTGTTTTATGATGCACCAGCGCAGAAGATTTTGTGCACATCGGTGCCTTCTCTTGTAGAGAGCACCGGTAATTGAGAGCTCTAGAGCACTGAAAAAAGTGAAAAATCCATTTTTTTCCAAAAAAAAATTTTAACCCTTTTCCAGTGCTCATGCTTTATAGGTGCACAAGTGCTTTTTCTTACAAATGCACTGGTCATTTTTTGTTTTGGCACGTTGTTTTATGATGCACCGGTGCGGGTTCTTAATATTGCACCAGGCATTTTTAGTTTTGGCGCGGTGTTTTATGATGCACCGATGCGAAAGAGTTGTGAAACACTAGTGCTCTATAGTAATATGATGCACTAGGAGGGTGTGTACGGAGCACATGGTGTCCTGTGTGCCAATGTTTTGTGCACACCGGTGCTTTCTCTTGTAAGGAGCACCGGTGTGATGTTGAATGATAAGCACACCAAGCAGAAAACATCCGCAAAACCCTCCGCCCGCCAACCTCCTCTAGTAACCTCCGCTAGAAACGGATGTATGGGGTATTTTTATAAGGGGTTCCTCAAAAACATCCGCTAGAGGGTCTTTTCCTTGTAGTGTTAGCAAACTAAGAGTCAAATTTAAATTAACTCTTTTTGTACATGAATCCAAACCAGAGATTGAAAAATACTCCAACCAGACAGAGTGGTTGGAGAATACTTTGAAAGAGGCATAGAAGCAAGGTGATACTAGTTCCATATTGCAAACTCCAACCCTAAAAGATAGGAACTCCAAAATAGAAAGAGAAGAAGGATCATATTCATCTCAAATCACTATAGAAACCAAATTCAAATTAATGTACATGATGAAGCCCAAGCTAAATCTTGTAAATGAACAAGTTGAGACTATTGAAATTATTGATGTAGACAGTGGTTAAATAAAATGCACCTCCAATAGTTTGAGAGGAATCTCACCAGCCTTCAACATCTAATACTCAAATCATTCAGAAGCAGCATGGTGTTGAAGTATCTTCATCAAGTAAAGCAGAAAATAAAGAACAAGATATCATGGAGAAGTACAAGGAAATAAAACTCAAGAATGACGCATTGAAAGCAGTGACTTATGCCCAATATTAGAAGAGGACACCTAGTGACCAGAACAGGTTGCTTTCTTCCTTTGATTACAAGACCAGAAAGATGCAGATGACCTTCATGCAGCCCACAGTACAGTATCCAAAGTCATCAGCAGATTACAGGAAGACAACATTTGAAGTTCAGGATAAAGATGTTCATCCTATAGACCAAATAGAATTTCATAAGCAAGCTAGTGAAATGCTATATTTTACTATGAACAAAAAAGCCATGAGTGTCCATAAACTAAAAAATTATCTAGAAAACATCAAAGGACAATTAAAAATAGAGAAGGCTTCCTCACAATTTAAGGACAACAAAATCAAATCAATGGAAGAATTGGTCATAGAGGTAGGATATGATCCCAAGAACATTAAAGTTGCAGAAGAGCTCATCAAGAAAAAAAATGCAGACATTGTTGCATTGAAAAAACAACTGAAATTGCCTCGTACTGAACATCCACAAGAAAAATAAGTTCTAGAGAATGAAGGTCAAAAATATGAAATGATGAATCTCGTCATTGAGTTAACAGCTCAACTGAAAGAGATGGAGAATGAGATGGAAAAATTGGTGCAGGAGAAAAAGGCCAACATGGAAGCAATTCTTGTCACTGATATTCCTACAGTTACTACAACAGTTCCTTCTACTTCAGCAGCTAACATTTCTAGTAGCTACAACAATTTCAACATCAGCAACAGATTCAACAAAAGCAATAGCTCATCCTAGTGATGAAGCGGGTAAGCCAATCAAAGCTATGCAGGATATGTCAATCCAAACAAATGAAATAAATAGACTTAAAGAACAAATACAAATTCTAGAAGATGAAAATAAAGTAATTCAAATCATGCATAAAAATGAAACACAGAAGTCAAACAAATTGTCTGACAAAGTGCAAAAGTTAGAGAAAGAATTGACACTAAAAGAACCACTTGCCCAAGAAAATCAGCAGTTGTGGGCCAATATCATTAACTCTGTTAATGATATTTGGCCATCTATCCAAGTTATCTTTGAGCAGAAGGATTTGATCAAGGCAGCAAGTGAAGCCATTCAAAAAGTCAAAGAGGAACTTGGGAAAAAGCCAGAAGAGGCCACTAAGATAATAAAGTTTCTTAACTCCAAGAACAAATAGGAATTAGAAGAAATTGGCATAACTGACAGAACTGAAACAGTCCCATAGGTAAGAAAGTTGATTTCCAAAAGGAACTTAATGACACAACTTGAAGAAAAGTGTCAAAACATGGAGCTTGCAATAACCAGATTCATGGTGAAATTTGACGTTTTGAGGCAGAAAGGTTTGCCTAATCCTTTGGTGATAAATGAGAGATTAATGAAACATGAAGACTATGTCAAGAAAATGAGAGAAGTGGCCAAAGAACAGTCCAACAATTCCTCCATGAAAGGAGTGCCTACAGGAAAAGTACTCTATCATAGTTTTGAAAATATATTTTACCTACAACATGAGGTAAATCGTCTCTTCATAAACAACCCTACATTTTCAAAATATACAGAGGCTGATGAAATTTTCAGAAGAATGGTAAATATTAAATTACCAGATGAAGAAGCTTGGGAGAAATTGAATGATTTACTGTGAAAGTGAAAAGTGAAACAAGTAAAAGGGAAGTCCGGGTTAAAGATTAAAAAAGAGCAGGCAGGTTAAAATAGAAACAAAACAATAAAAGGTTAAAAGTAAATTAGTAATGGAGCTAAAGACAATTATCAGATGACAAGGTAGAGTAAAGATACATCCAGTGTAAAAGACACTCAACATGAAGAAGACAAGCAGCGTAGAGCAACAACAAAAGAGAGAAAGCAACAAAATATCAAAGAGAAAACAACAAATCCAAATAAAAGAGGGACAACTAGCATTTAATCTCCAAGGTCTCTCTGTCTTCTTGCATTAAGGTATTTATTTTTCCTTGAATAATTCCTCAATCAGTTTTAGGATATTTTGTAACAGTTTTTGTATAAATACTTCATAATTCAAAGTATTGAGGGTGGATTTTCTGAACATTTCTATAGTTTTAATTGATCTAAGAACCAAAGGGTTTATTGTACCATTTCAAGTTAACAACAGGAGTCAGTAATAAAGGAATTTCATTGCAGGATTCGTGTGTTGAGCCACTTCAGTGAAGTATCTTTATATTGTTCATGTTTTTCTTAAGTTTCCATAAACTTGTATGTTTTCCAATTTAAATGTTATAACAGGAATATTATTACAGAAATTGTTTAAGTACACTCTATTTTGAACGGTTATTCATTTTGATGTTTTCTTCTGATATCCAAATCTGAGAATCCTTAATTGTTCTCCCATCCCGATTGACCTCTATCATTTCCTTCATTATCCAGTTTGAGGAATTCTTAAATGCTCCTTGATCTCGATTGAAACCACTTCACCATCCATCTTAAAAGATATGAATTTACTCAGCTACCTTTCCCTATGAACACTTCCTTTAGAACTTGATTCTACCATGTTGCTCGATACATTGACTCCATAGCCCAATGGAAAAAATACCTGTGCCTATCCATCTAAATTAGTAATTCCACCACCAAACCAAAAAAAATCAAAACCAATCAATCTTACATAACTAGCCTAAAATCAACTAAAAACAACAAAGTTAAATAATAAAGAGAGAGCCCTCTCTGAGCATTAGGAAGGCTAGATCCTAATCTCAAAAGTAGGTTGATCGTTACCTCTAATATTTCTTTAAACAAAAGGCATAACAACCCTAGGAATTGTTGGAGTGATAACACATTGTGTGGGCTTGCTGATAATGGAATCATTACATTTTGGGGAAGGAAATAGTCATCCATACAGACCACCGACCCCAACATTTATTACAGACATAAGGTAAGTTGCAGAACGATTTCCATCAGAAGTGGTCCACATACATGTAACAATTTAATTTAAACATCAAGTACAAGAAGGGAAACACCAATAATGTTGCAGACTGCCTCAGCTGATCACCGATCGTGGTGCTAACCACCGTGCTCAACTCATGTGGGCACGAGACTTATTCTTGGTTTCTTCTCTACAGAAGTGATCCGTAATTCGACAAAACATAAAAGACACTCTTGGAGGGTAAGCAAGTTCTAAATTTTCACCTCCAGGATACACTACTATGTCACCTGGGACACCTTTATGTTCCTTCAAGTGAGTGTGCCAAGATGGTTTGAGAAGCACACTAGAGTCGGTTCGTTGGGCATTTCGAGGTCGAGAAATGAGTGGCAATATTTTAGAAGTACTTCTATTGGCTGAACCTTCGACATGATGTCGAGAAGTACATCAGATCATGCACTTCCTGCGCCATTTCCAAACTGACCATCAAGAAGAAAGGCCTCTATACTCTGTTGCCTACCCCTAGTCGACCTTAGGAATCCATCTCCATGGATTACATGTCGGGCCTTCCTTCTACTAAGCATGGAAATGAATGTGTTTTTGTGGTCGGCGACAGATTCTCGAAGATGGCCGTTTTGACGGCCTTCAAGAAGAATATCACAGGAGAAGTCACTGATAAATTATTATTTAAATGAGTGTGGGTACCATTTTGGATACCGTAATCTATCATATCAGATCGACACAATAGGTTCCTCAATACATTTTGGTCCAGCCTCTGGTCGATGTTGGACACCCAGTGTTAGAGCAGGGTCCCCCGAGGCACAAGTTCCGAAGACAATTTTTTCATTTTTGAATGTGTGCGCTGCACAAATGAAGTCAGGGGGCTTAGGGATGGGTCAAAGTCCCTAATATTGATGTAAATGGGCCTAAATGTATAATGTGGGCCTCAAACCGTCATTTGAGACCATAGTATCTACGCGTTAGGCGTGTATAAATAGATAGAATCTGTCTATGCTAAGTAGTGATATATGTGTTATGAATTATTGATGTTCTGATAAGTTTCTGTGTCTATAAGGGTTGTTGGGTTGGGTTGGAAGTCTCCTGCTAGTTTTGTGCGCAGAGAACTATTCCTGGTTGTGTGCGGACTCCGCTGGTTGTGTGCGCAGAAGGTTTTGTAAGGGTTTTTGAAAGGAGCAGTGGATGTATTGATTGGCAGATCTGAAAGATAATATAAAGACAATTTTGGTGAAGTTTACTCTCTCATGCATCTGTATTGTTTATTGTTTATGCTCTGTTAAGATCGCATTTTCTATTTACTTGTTAATGATTGCACAAGGATATCTGATATGATTATGCATGATTATTGATGGTTAATATATCTATTTAAGTATTCGCATTGGTTAATATCTGGATCGAGTTCTGCTCAGTTCTGTTATGTTTATTTGCGCTAAGGTAAACAATGATTCTGTGTTATTCTGTTGATAATTTTTCATTCTTTGTGATTCTGTTATAAATTGTTGCACGCATCTCTATAAGTTCACTTTGGGTGTTTCTAAGGACCACTTCATTAATTTCTCTCTCAAGGTGTGCAAGCATGGTTCCAACACCCCCCCATACTGCTCGGGTGAGACTTTGGTCTACGCAAGCAAATCACTATTGAAAGGGCCAGTAGTTGGAGGGTTTTTTGGTTTATCCATAAACTCTGAACCTGATTCAAGACCCCTCAAGCCAACAAATGGTTATGTTTCCAGGACAAGGATCATTATTTGGACGGAGATTTGATGTTGTGGCATCTGCCACGCAAAGAATTACAAGATTGGTTGGATAGAAAGATCCTATACTGACTTGGGAAAATATGAACAAAAGGGGAATGCACGATCCTAGATGGTGTATCTTTTGTCAAGCCCATGGAGAATCGGTTAACCACTTATTTTTGTCTTGTCCAGTTATACACGGGATATGGTCTCTCTTTTCACATTTTCTTATTGATCCAGGGTGGCGCCGGATAGTATCATGAACACTTTGGCTCTATGGGGATAGAATATAGGTAAATTCAAAGCTTCGCCTTTCTATCTCTTTTGGGAGGTATGGTTAGCACGAAATCATTTCATTTTTTATGGATGCCATGTACTTTTATGAAGGATTTGTCTCATCACATTCACCCCTTTCCAATATCTCTCTCGTTGACTTTCTTTTATGGGGCTCACCAAGGGGGTATGTGTGGGTGAGGAGCCTAGGTAAAGCTTGACAATCTGGAAAGATTCCATATCTTCTGGAATGGTGGTATGGAAACAAATAACAAGGTGGAAATATTGGCACTTTGGAGTGCCCTTTGGATGGCCTACACAATTTGCAGTTGCAATCAGTGAACATCTATGGGGATGCAAAGAATATTCTAGATGGGATTTCCAGAAGGTATCATTATCAACCTCGAGGTATGCAAGGGTGGATTCTTCGTATTAAATTTCTGCTCTTAAATCTCCATGATCTGCCAATGCATCATATATATAGAGAAAACAACACTCGTGTAGATCAGTTATCAAAGAGAGGCCTGACTGCTCCTTTTGGAAATATCCAAATCCTTCATTACAATTGGGCAGAAATGATAGAATAATATTCTGTTTTGATCCCTTGACTCCATTCGTTTCCTTTGTTCATGTATTTTTTTGTTATGGTTGCTACGGTTTGATCTTCTTCATTGCAGTTTTTGTGAATCAAGTGAGCCGGTCTCTTATATCAGAAAGCTTCTTCTCCCTTCGCTAAGTAGGATTATCTGCTCCTTCCCCATCAAGCGAGGTTGCCTACATCAAGCGAGCCTGCTATATATCATAATTTTTTATGGCCTTTAATCTCTTTTTGACATTTGTGGTCTATAATGTTGTTTAATCTTCTCAATGTATTGTTTTTGAGAAATAGGTTGGTCTTGTTTTGATGCACTAGCTTCACTCTTTTTAGACCTATAAATAGGTTGGTCTTGTTTTGATGCACTAGCTTCACTCTTTTTAGACCTATTATATTGACTAGTTCAGATGGATGACTCTCTTATCTTTCATTAGTTTTTTTTTCATTTGAATGAAATGTTATGCTACACGCATGGTCTATGAACATGGCTAAAATATTGTCACATTAAGAATCTTCTTTTGAAAATCTAGACAAATGCCATGTAAAACATGCATGATGCAATGTAGTGTTTATTTTATAATACAAATGAACAACTTTTTTTTCCTCTCTAAAAAAGAATTCTAAACATTATCCAATATTTGGTTCGAATAATAATTCATCAATTCTAATCAATTCTAATACGATTTGCTTGGAATAATAATTCGTCAATTCCAATACGATACAGATTAATAAAAAAAAGGATAATTTCTAAAATATAAGCTACAGAAATTTTACAACTAAAAATTCTCAATGATAGAAAGAAGCAAGTTTTAATAAAAAAATAATTACATTTTATAACTTAAAAAATTAAGAGTTGTACAAGTTTCATATTAGAAATTTTAAAGCTGAAAATTAATAATTGTAGAAAGCAGTAAGTTTCAATTTAAAAAGATATATATAATAAAAAAATTACAAGTTGTAAAAACATAAAGTTTCATATTAAAACAATGCAAAGAGAAAAAAAAAAAAGTTATTTTTAATTAAAAATGTTATAAAAATTTTATATTAGAAAAATATAGTAAAAAAAAAAAAAAAAGTTTATGGTCAAAACATGTAGAAAGGAAAAGTATGTTTTAAATTTAAAAAGTTATAAAATTTTAACATATATGGTTTTCAATCTTATAATTTTTTTGGATGATAGTGATTACAATGTCTGAAAATTTTGTAATGCATTGGAACATAAGAATTATTAGTGTGAAATTTAAATACACGGATTTATCATTTTGTAGTTCACTACAAAAGTTTGTACATATTTATTATGGAATACATGTACATAAAGATATTGATTGACATGTAAATTTTTTTATACATGGAAATTACTTGAAACTTATTTTTAATATATAATATCTTATCCTTTATATTGAACTTGAGCATTGTGTTTTCGTTACTCATATTATTAAATTTTACTTACTTGTTTTTCCAATCATACAAATAAAATTTTACTTACTTGTTTTTCCAATCATACAAATAAATTTGATGTATTTTGTCTTTTATTACTGAGCAATAATTTTAAATAGAGAAAACATTAATGTTAAATATAAATAAACAAAAAAAATTAATGAATTTTAATTAGATGTTTTGAATAGAATTATAATTTATTTCCCAGCTCCATAGTCCATACCATCCACAGTTTGATTGCCTGAGAACACTCTACATAGCTGCCGATAATATAAGGTTCGTTAAGGGGAGTCAGTCTCATATTCGTTATCCAAACTCGTCTTAAATGCTAGTTTCAAGGTTTCATCAGTTCTACTTCATGGCTCTTCCACCCACTATTCGTTAGCCTTAAATGCAATTTCAAGGTTCCATTAGTCTTAATTTATGGTTCTGCCCGCTGTACATCAAAGTTCCATCAGCTTGAGTATTTTGAAGTAAGGTTGGTAGAAACATGAGCAATGGGAAAATATTAAGCACATGTAATAAGTCAATGATTGGTTGGGTGTTTTTTATCTTGTTTATTGAATATCATTTTATTTTTATTTAATTTAGAAAATGAAAAAACATTAAGTCAATTATTAATTTAGTACTTAATTATTAATTTAGTGTATGGTGCTTTAATATACCTAAGCAATGTGTGAACAATGTGTGGGGAGTCCGTATAATTGATAGATTATTTTCTCACTATGATGGGTCGATTTAGGTAACAGGGTTTGAGCTCTGAGACCAAGTGTATTCCAATAAAGTTTTGGAGGTATAAGGCTCTAGTTGAAATTTCAAAACATATTTATTTGTGAAATTTGACTGTTTTCATAACTTTTCGGCTCATCTTCAGAATGTTAATTAAAATCTTTTGATGATTTAATAATTTTTTAAATTGTATTGGGTGAACTGTGACAAATAATTTTCATGTCAAATTCCACTCCTAAATCCTTGATGATTTAATAAAATTTTAAAGTATATTTAGTCAACCAATCAACTTGTCACAAATAATATTCCTATCAAATTCCACTCCTATTTGAAACCATAGAAAACCAAGTGTACTCCTGATTCGCCTAGCTGAGTAATCATTGCACGGAGTAATCATGGCAGGGCATCCTCTGGGCTTGATTGTTACGGACGGATGAATCACTTCCCACGCCTCCCTTGTACGCGTCGCCCAGAAAGAAAATTAAAAGAATTGAGAAACTGAAGAGTAAACTGGAGCAGAGAGTTGTTCATCTCAATATTATGAAATAGTTAAATAGGAATACATTGGAAACATCAACAATAAATGACTAGAGTAAACTTAGGTAAACTGAAATAAAACTAAACTGCCTATGACACCTAGCAGACAATAAATTAAATGAATTAAACCTAACAGACAGTGAGATTAATATCTCAACATCCCCTCCTAATCTCAATTGTTACAAGTGGAGGCACTAACAATGCCTAATTTCTCTCTTTGAAATTCAAATACAGTCTTTCCCAATGGCTTTGTGAAAATATCTACAAGCTGATCTTTGGAACCACAAAAAGAAAGTGTGATGTCCCCATCATTGACAAGCTCACGAATGAAATGAAAACGTGTGTCAATGTGCTTGCTCTTTTTGTGAAAAACATGATTTTTTGATAAAGAAATTGCTGAACTGTTATCACAATAAATTGGAGTTGGCTCATTCTGAATATCTGAAATGTCTTTCAATAATCTTCTCAACCATACTGCTTGACAAGCCGCTGAATTTGCTGCTACATATTATGCCTCTACAGAAGATATTGAAACGATTGACTGTTTCTTGGATGCCCATGAAATCAGATTTGTTCCAAGATGAAAAACATACCCTGAGGTACTTTTGTGATCATCTAAACTTCCTGCATAATCGTTGTCTATATAACCTGAAAGTGAACAATTTTCAGAATGTGTATAAAACAAACCATAGTCTATGGTCCCTGCAATATACCTTAAGATCCTTTTTGCAACCTGCCAATGAGTAAGCTTTGGTGACTGCATAAACCTGGAGACAAAACTTGTTGCAAACATAATATCTGGTCTAGTTGCAGTTAGATACAATAAACTACCAACTAGGCTTTTATACAATGTGGGATCAACAGATGGTGCTACATCTTCTTTGCTGAGTTTGGTACCTTGAGAAATTGGTGTATCAGCTGATTTGCAATTGGTCATTCTGAACTTTTGAATGATATCAGTGGCATATTTTTGTTGACCAACAAAAATGCCATTATCAGATTGGCGAATTTCAATTCCTAGGAAATATGTCATGACTCCTAGATCTTTCATATCAAAATCTGCTTGCATTGCTGCTTTGAAATCCTCTAACATCATATTTCCTGTATAAAGAAGATCATCTACATAAAGGCATACAATAAGAATTTTACCTTCATGAGATTTGGTATACAAAGTGGGTTCATGGCTACTTCTGGAAAAACCACTTTTGATGAGATAGGTGTCGATGCGACTATACCAAGCTCGTGGAGCTTGTTTCAAACCATATAAAGCTTTCTTCAATCTATATACTTTATGATCTTATCCTTTTACTTCCAAACCTGGAGGCTGCTCTACATAAACTTCTTCCTGTAATAAACCATTTAGGAAGGTTGATTTTACATCAAGCTGATAGACTTTCCATTTGTGTTGAGCTTTTGTGGACAAAATGGTTCTGAGAGTGTTTAACCTTGCTACTAGAGCAAATGTTTCACCATAGTCGACACCAAACTGTTGTGAGAATCCTTTGGCAACCAACCTTGCCTTATGTTTCTCAACTTTTCCTTTTTCATTTAGCTTGGTCTTATATACCCATTTTACACCAATTTTTGTTTTGTCTCTTGGGAGATTAGCTAATTCCCAAGTCTGATTTTTCTCCATGGCGGCAATTTCTTGGTTCATTGCTTCGACCCAATGCTTTTCTTTAACTGCTTCTTCAAAATGAGTCGGTTGAGTTGAAAGGAATGCAAACATATTCTGTTGTTCAGATTCATGCTCCTGTTCATATATCTCTCTGATACTTCTTGTTTTATGTCCCTCTTCTGAAGATGTTTGATCACTGGCTGAATTAGTGCTTGATGATGTTCCATTTTCAGAATGTTCTGGCTGTTCTTGAACCTGCAATCTTGGAGATTGTGGTGGATAAAAAGGCTGATTTGAAGTTTCATCTACATGGTCAAACCACGATTTATTTTCAAAAAAATTCACATCTCTGCTTATAATGAACTTTTTGGTAATGGGGTTATAAAGTCTGTAGGCTTTCGACTGCTTACTATAACCTACAAATATGCATTTCTCACTTCTATCATCAAGCTTTTTTCTTAGTTTTTCAGGGACATTAGAAAAAGCTATTGATCCAAAGATTCTAAAGTGTGACACATTTACCTTGTTTCCATCCCATGCTTCTTGAGGTATTTTATCTAGAGAAGGTATTTGATTTGTTTTTAAAAAAATACACCCATATCTTCCTGCTAAAGTTATCAATAAAAGTCAGAAAGTAGAAACTACCACCAATGGACAATCTCTGCATTGGACCACATATGTCGGTATGGACAAGTGCCAAAGGCTCTTTCGCCCTTGAGGTTGATGAGGGAAAACTATCTCTTTTATGCTTGGACAAGACACAAACTTCACAATTACAGAATTTTTCACTGATAGTAGGTAGACCAATGACTATAGATTTCTTTTGAAACAGACTGAGACTCTTGACTGGAATGTGGCCATACCTAGAATGCCATAGATGAGTTTCATCTATTCTTGATATATTGTGGACTAAAGATTGGTTGGTATTTTGGCTTCTAAGGGTCAATGGAAACATCCTATACTTGGTCTTTTCAACTTTTGCTATCAATCTTTTATGAGGATCTTTGTCATATATATAGCATGGGTTCTTTTGAAACAATACATCATAGCCATGTTCCATTAGTTGTCCTACACTAATGAGATTATGTTTTGAGCTGAGGAACGTAATAAACATCAGGGATGTATTTGTTTTGATTCTGCTTAGTAAGAATAGGAACAATACCTTTTCCTTCAGCTTTAATACTTGTACGATCTCCAAGCGTTATCTCTGATGTTATGGAAGCATCTAGAGAAGAAAGAAGATTCTTGTTTCCTGTCATGTGATTGTTGCAGCCGCTGTTGAGCAACCAAAGATCTTCACTGTGTTTGTCTTCTGAGATATGGCATGAAAGAAACATGGTCTTTGAGGATTCTCATTCACTGCTAGAGAGATTGATATAGCCTCTGTGCTGATCTGATTTTTTCTTTCTACGGTCGTGTTCGTAGTGGCCAAACTTTTTACAGTAGCAACATTTAACACTTGATCTATTCCATGACCTTCCTCTCTGATTTCGGTTTTGTGGAGGTCTCCACTGCTCTGTTGCATGATGATGATCAGATCTGCCATTGCTTCGGCCTCTGCCTCGCTTGTTGCTGCCTCTATATCCTCTGCCTCTGCCTCTGTCAAATGAGAGGTGTGCTTTGAAGACTTGTTCCGTGGAATCTTCTGTTAGATTGAGTCTTGTTTCATGTGCCAAAAGTGATCCAGTCAATTGTTCTACTGAGAAAGTTTTAAAATCTTTGGATTCTAAAATCGCTGTCACAATCATGTCATATTTCTGTGGTAGACTTCGAAGAACTTTTTCAACAACTTTCTGATCTGTAATGGTTTCGCCAATAAGTTTGATCTGATTGACTATTCCCATGACTCTAGTCATGAACTGATCCACATTCTCGGTGTCAGCCATCTTTAGAGTTTCAAACTGAGCTCTCAATGTTTGCAGTTTAACCGTCTTCACTGTATCATTTCCTTGATACGCAACTTGCAAAATATCCCTACATTCTTTTGTTGTTGTCGCACCAGTTATTTTGTCAAAAATAGAATCATCGACTGAATTTCGTATCCAGCATTTGGCTCTGTGCTCCTTCTTTCTAAGTTCAATAGCTGCATTTCTCTGATTATTGGTCATGGCCGCCCATGCTTCTTGGGTCGGCTCTACATAAGCAATCAAAAGCGTGTCCCAACAATCTTGTGCTTGTAAAAAAGTTTTCATTCTCAAATTCCATAATTCATAATTTTTACCAATCAGATTTGGTGTCTGTGGCAAAGAGCTTGAAGTGACCATTATTTCTTCAAAAACTAATATGCACCTTTTGTAAATCTCCTCTAAAAAAATTTTAAATCTCTTTTAAAGACTTAAAAATAATCCCTTAAAAACCTTCTTTTAAATTTCCTCTTCCAAAAAACCCTTTCTTTTTAAAAAATAAACTTCACCATATGCTCTTTGAAAACCTCTTTATAAAAACCTTCTAAAATTTTTTAAGTTTTTTTTATATAAAAAAAACTTTTAAGAAAAAAATTCATTATATAAAAGTAAAAGGGCTTTCACTTTAAAACTTGAATCGATTTTTAAAAATCGATTTTAAAAACCTTATATAAAGCTTTGACTCGATTTTAAAATCGTCATATAAAGTTTTGACTTTGAATACTTCCAAAAAACCACTGGTGCGGTCCCGAGCTGAACAGCCGCGACTAAAAACAAGATGATGTATGCCTTGTATTCTCGCGCTAATTCTTTGTTTTGGCACGTTGGCGCGAATATTACCTTAACACTCACGTCAACCAACTTCTCCTCTCTGCTGCTCCTTCTTGGCTCTGTCGCTGCTCTCCAGGGAGGCTTATGCAAGCTCGCTCTGATACCATGAAAAGAATTGAGAAACTGAAGAGTAAAGTGGAGCAGAGAATTGCTCATCTCAATATTACGAAATAGTTAAATAGGTACATTGGAAACATCAGCAATAAATGACTGGAGTAAACTTAAGTAAACTGAAGTAAAACTAAACTGCATATAACACCTAGCAAACAATAAATTAAATGAACTGAACCTAACAGACAGTTTGATTAATATACAGAAAAAATATGAATTCCCGAGATTCCCCAATACACCCATATTCCCATTACCCTTTAACTAATCCCCTTTTAATTTCTCATTACGGCGGATTATGTTAAGGATAATTACTCGTTCCTATGCATCAAAATAAATATCACGAATTCGATTTTGAGATCCCTCTTACTTAATGCAATAACACAAATTTGATCGAGTTACAGTAAATAAATTTTCTTTCTCGGTAAAAGACTACCCTTCGAAGAAGATTCGTGCAAGAATAATGTACGAATTTTTTTTAAACATTTTGAACCTTCCCCTCGTAAGGTGCTTGAGAAATCAACACTTGCTTCAAAACATAATTTGGGTGGAGGCTGTGATATCAGGAAAAAAATTACTAATACACTAAACCTACCAGTGTTAATAAACTTCCAAACCAATAACTAAAAGTAAGAATTAAAGACCCCCAAAATCTCTGAGATGAAATTTTAGGGATGTGGGATCAAGTGTTTAAGTCCAATATCCGAAATAAAGTTGTGGACCTGTGGGGCGGTGAATCAAGTGTATGTGCCCAAAGTACGTGATGAAGTTTTCGAGCTGCCGACAGCCGGCCACGTGCCAGCTTAAGTTAAGTTTTGGAACTGACGTATAAGCCAAAAGTCCGAGATATATAGCAAGCACAGAGTCCAAGATAGAGTTTTGGGTATGGTTCCAGAATGGAATTTGACTAACAAATTGCAGATGATTGCCCCGTCAAATACTGTAAAAAAAAAATTGCAAAATCAAAATCCTTTCCTTGGTTGAGCTGTTAAGACGGACCGGGGAGTTGCGAAACATCTAGATATCAACCACTAGTTTAGATCTGTTTTGGAATTTCATCCCTAGTGGGACCCAGACTATGAACCCAAAGTCCCGTATAAGCGTCAACTCCGAAATAAAGTGGAGATGTGGGACTAAGTGTAAGACTAGGATTCTCAGCTTCAACTCTATCTATTACTATAGACAAAAAGTTTTAACTGTGACATTCGTAGACAAAAAGTTCTGTAGAATCGTAAGACTAGGATTCACAGCTTCAGCTGTGAGATGACGAATGACTTGCGTAGGACCAACGTAAGATTAGTATTCTCAGTTTCATGTAACATCTTTACAGTTGTAGTAATCTCATGGTGGTCTATTTGCAGAGAGTGGAGGATGATTAGTGTAGTAATCTCATGGTGGTCTATTTGCAGCGAGTGGAGGATGATGAGTTAACAATTAGAAATGACAACTAGAAAAAGAGTGTTAAAACATTCGTGTCCTTGGAAAATTTCTCTGTAATCTGTCGTTGTTAGGATTTGTAAACGATATTGGAGTTGGGACAGCTAACACAGCCCATATATATATAACAGCCCAGATATCTAAAAGCTGGGATGTGCCCTCGGTTGGAAGATTGTATATCGATAATGGGATCTTGATGTCTTTATGTGTCCGAAATTCAAGTCATCGATGAAGATGGCCAGTTTGAGAATTTTTAATATGTAGTGAACAAAATATTTATAAAATGTTTTCATAATTATAATTTTATTGTATATGAAAATAGTCCTATTTTCTATTTTTAATTATATAATTATGATATCTAAAAATAGTGAATATTTACCCAACTTTTTTTTAGTTAGAGTAACTTGTTTATTCTCTTTCTTTCTGATAGTTTGTTTATCCTTTTTATGATAGTATGTGATGAAGGAGATATATGATTTTAATGGTGTATTTCTTAAACACTTGTGATTAAATATTTGGTAAAATTTGAAATATAACCAATCTAGATCCATCTTAACTCCAGATCTATCAAGGGTGGGAGGTGCAAACCTCTTTTTTAAGTGAAAAACGTGAGGAAAGGTTTGCACCTTTATAGATTTGATCCCTCTCAGCGCTTGATAGATCCGGAGTTAAGATGGATCTAGGCTAGTTTCAGTCATGTGCGTAAATGAACATATGATTAATTTTATCAATAATATGTAAATACATCTAATATAAATATAATCATTTTATATATGTTAAATATGTTTGATATTTATCTAGTCATTTTAATTTTAAAATTTGCTAAGTTACCTGAGTTTGTTGAGATGATAAACATTGTTAATAACTTTAATGATGAAAAAAGATGAAATAAAAATTTTGAATGCAAAGTGACAATGTAATAGTGCTGAATGATAGAAAATGTGAATAATAAGAATGTACTCAATTACAAATAGTGTTCATTGTGAGCAATCTCAAATTATTTTCTTCTACTATTGTTATTGTCACCCTTGTTAGTTTTTTCATCTTTTCATATTGGTTATATGAAAAGGACAATTGAAATCATAAACCATTTAAATATTTAGCTCGAACTATTGAACTAAACATCATACATTGTCTCTCTTGGTCTTCAATATTAATAGGTTGAATTACTATAGCACAATAATCAACGTACATTGACAATAATTTTGTGTGCTTACACTGAAATCAATGTACAATGTTAATCCACTCACTTTAAAATTAAAGTGCCATCAATGTACATCCAATTACATCAAATCATAAATCAACATCTACACTGAAATCAATGCATCTAATGCAAACAATCAAATAAGATTAGAAAACAACATCTACACTGAAATCAATGCATCTAATGAAGGTAATCAAATAGGATTAGAAATCAACATCTACAGTGAAATCAATGTATCTAGTGCAAGTAAGAAAATAATATTCGAAACCAACATGTACACTGAAATCAATGCATCTAGTGCAAGCAATCAAATAGGATTAGAAATCACCATCTACAGCGAAATCAATTCATTTAGTGAAAGCAATCTAATAGGATTAGAAATCATCTACATTGAAATCAATGAAACTAGTGCAAGCAGTCAAATATAATTAGAAATCAACATCTACACTGAAATTAATGCATCTAGTGCAAGCAATGAAATAGGATAAGAAATCACCGTCTACACTGAAATAAATGCAATTAGTACGAGAAATCATATACATTGAAATCAATGAATCTAGTGCAAGGAATTAAATATAATTAGAAATCAACATATACACTAAAATCAAGGAATCTAATGCAAGCAATCAAATTAGATAGGAATCACCATCTACACTGAAATCAATTCATATAGTGCAAGAAATATTCTTCCCTCTCACCCCCCTCAAACTACCTCTCTCTTTCCCTCCCTCTTTCCACTCTCTCACATCCTCCCTCTTCCTTCCTCTCTCTCCATTTATTGCCCACATCTCTATCTATGTCTCTCTCTTCACCCTCCAACTCTGTTACTATATCCCTCCCTCTCTCCTTCTCTCCTCCCTTCTCTCCATTTCTCATTCTTTGTCTCTTTATCGCACCCAAAAAAATACACACTCTCTCTCCATCTCTCCCTTGTCACTTAATCTCTCTCTCCACTTCTCACTCTCCATGTATTTCTTCTTCCTTCCCTCTCTCCCCCTCCAACTCCATCTCTCTATCCCTCCATTTCTCATTTTATCTCCCTCCCTTTCTCCTCCTCTATCTCATCCTTCCCCTCTCTCCCTCTCTCCCTCTCTCTCTCTCTTTCTCTTTTCCCTCCAATTATCTCTCTTCCCCCATCACTCTCTTCTTCTCTCTCAATTCCTGTCTCTTGTCCTTCATCCCTCTCCCTTTCTCTCCTACATTCCTCTATCTTTTCCTCTCTCTCTCTCTCTTTACCATCCAATCCTCTCTCTCTCTCTCACTTTACCATCCAAACCTCTCTCTCTCTCTCTCTCTCTCTCTCTCTCTTTTCCCGCCAATCCTCTTTCTTCCCCCACGTATCTCTCTCTATCTCTCTCTCTCTCAACATTTACACTAAAATCAATGCATATAGTGCAAGAAATTAAATAAGGTTAGAAATCACCATCCACAATGAAATCAATGCATCTAGTGCAATAAATCGTCCTCCCTCTCTCCCCCCTCCAACTCCATCTGTCTTTCCCTCCCTCTCTCCACTCTCTCACATCCCCTCTCTCTTCCTTCCTCTCTCTCCCTTTCTCTCCCACATATATATATCTCTCTCTCTCTGTCTCTCTCCCTCTCTTCACCCTCCAACTCTGTTAATATATCCCTTCCTCTCTCCTTCTCCCCCCATTCCCTCCATATCTCTTTCTTTTTCTCTTTATTTCACCCCCAAACATACACACTCTCTCTATATTTCTCCCTTGTCACTCCATCTCTCTCTCCACTTCTCACTCTCTATGTATTTATTCTTCCCTCACTCTCTCACCCTCCAATTCCATATCTATATCCCTCCCTCTCTCCTCCTCTCTCTCTTCCTTCCTCTCTCTCCCTTCCTCTCCTACCCCCCTCTCTCTTCCCCCATCTCTCTCTCTCTCCCTCTCTCCTTTCCCTCCAATCCTCTTTCTTCCCCCGTCACTCTCTTCCTCTCTCTCAAGTCCTCTATCTCGTCCTTCCTATCTATCCCTCTCTCTCTCTCTCTCTCTATATCTCTCTATTTTTTTCCCATCCAATCATCTCTCTCTCTCTCTTCCCTCTAATCCTCTCTTCTTCTTTCCCCCCTTCTCTCCATCTCTCATTCTTTGTCTCTTTATCTCGCCCGTAAATATACAAACTCTCTCTCCATATCTCCCTTGTCTCTCCATCTCCCTTTCCACTTCTCACTCTCTATGTCTTTCTTCTTCCCTCCCTCTATCTCCCTCCAACTCCATCTCTCTATCCTTGCCTCTCTCCTCCTCTCTCTCTCTCTCTCTCTCTCTCTCTCTTTGCGCTCCAATCCTCTCACTATCTCCCTCCCTCTTTCCTCCTCTCCCCCCCTTCCATATTTATGTCTCCCTCTTCCTCTATTACCCTTTTCTACCTCTCTCACTCCTCTCCCCCTCTCTCTCTTCATTCATCCTCTCCCTTCTCCTTGAGTTTATCCCCATCTCTCCCCTCCCCCTATCTCTCCACCTCTATCACTCTATCTCTTTGTTCTTCCCTTCCATATATATATCTAGAGTTAATATATATCATGATATACTATTGTATATTATAATGTAGCAAATTTAATATTGTATTAATCCAAAGTTATTAAATATAATAATATTAATATGAATATTAGATTTAATAATAATAATAATAATATTTTAATATTAATATTAGGGCTAATAATGTTTTTTTTTTTTGCATGGTATTAATATTAATTTGTCCCATAGTATTTGGCCCATAGGCTTCACCTAAATAAAACCTCTTTTTTGAGTGTGAGTAAATACAAATAGCTTTATGGAGTAAATATAAAAAGAAGTTTTATTTCTTTACTATACTTCTTGTATTTACCATTGTATTTGGTCCATAGGCTTGGTATATAATTAGATGTTGATTTATAATGATATTTGATATGTTTTTATATATCTATCATGAGTCTTTATACCTCTTTTATAAATATGGTATTTATTCCATGATATTAATAATAATTTGTCCCCATTTATTTGGCCTATAGGCTTCACGTAAACAAAACCTGTTGTTTGAGTTCTTGTAAATATAAAGAGGTTTATGGAGAAAATATAAAAAGAGGTTTTATTAATTTACCATACCTCTCGTTTATTTATATTTTTATTTATTTATCATACCTAAACATCTTTATATTTTTAATTTATATTATGTTTATACATAATAATAATTAGGTTTATATTTAAATTTTAAACATTACATTTAATTTTACATTTTACATGTTTACATTTTTAACGTGAGATCTACCCCCATAGTGGGTTGTAGAGATAATACATAGTTATATTTTAATAATTAATCTTAGCCTATTAATAAGGTTAAAAATTTATATATAATATACATAATCAAGTTATGTATGACCTATTAATAAGGTTAAAAATTTATATATAATATACATAATCAAGTTATGTAAGATTTAAAATTCAAGTTAAGGTTTTGGCAGACAGTGGTGAAAATTATTTTTATTATTTTTTTAGGACGTGACATAATTACACACCGAGGTCATACTACCATGTAGAATGCACCTCTGGGTAAAAAATAAAATTAATATAATTTAAATAAAAATAATAAAATAAAGAATAATATTTTTAATAAGTATAAATATTAATTAACAAATATGGAATAATGAAACTTTTAAGAAAATTATTTATAGAATTTTAGTTTTCAAGTTATAGTTTATAAGAATGATTTTTTTAATTGTTATATGACTTTAACATTCTTTTATTTTTACACATTTTCAATTTACTATGTATACATCTTATTTTATTTTCAATTTTTTTTTTATTAAAGGTCAATGACAAGTTAATGAAAATCTGTTAAAATCGGAAGAAACTAAATATATTCACAGATTTAGGAGCCCACAGGTGAACTTTCATCTGTGTGTGGCTAAGAACATGAGAATTGATCATTATTCATCAAGAATATATTGGTTTACATATGAATAGGATATTTAGAACTAACACCTAGAAAATAGGAACTAATTCCTAAACTAGGATACACACAACCTCTCTCCAATAATAGATTCTCCATTAATTCCTACGCCTCCCTTAATGGAGAAAGGGTTCACTAGTACAACTAACATCTCTCTAAATAATTCAAACTTAATTCTTCCAAGGGGCTTGGTAAAAAATGTTGGTTGCATTGTCACAAGTATTACAATATTCAATATAAATTTCTTTTGACTGAACCTTCTCTCTAACAAAGTGAAACTAGGTATCAATATGCTTTCTGTTTTTGTGAAACACATGACTGTTTGCAAGTTTGATTAAGCTCTCGTTGTCACATCTGATAATTGTTGCATGTTTTTTGTCTTCTTCGACATCATGGAGAAGTCTCCTCAACCAAACTGTCTCACCCGTTGCTGTACAAATTGGTTGATACTCTTCTTCAACTGAAGATAAGGATACAATTTTCTGCTTCTTTCTGCTCCATGCAATAACCCCATACCCAATGTTGAATGCATAACCTATTACGGAAATTGTCTGTCATCCAGATTTCTGGCCCAATCCGAATCTAAAAAGCCTGTTATGGATTGTCTAAACCCAGATTTACATATTTTTGTAATTTACTAAATGAGGATATATATGTTTTTCTAAATCCAAAGATAAATGGGAAAATATAACTCTATGATTACAAGTACATCTACCAAATTTGAATTAAAAGAGAAGACAATGAGATGAGTTAGTAGGAAAAGAGGTTAAATTATTTGAAAACTTTTCCATAAATGGTCTATTGTGTTGGATGTCAATGGGACATTCTGCAAGAATTAGCTTCAAATTTTCATCAAAAAATAATGTTTATAAAAAATTACAGATGGATAATCAATTTAAATGATAATAGTTTATTATTATTTTTATTTATAGTATTGCATGATTTAGATTTGTATACAAATACGTATGAGAAATCTAAAAGAATGGTGTGTTGTTTTTTTAGTATTTGCAGCATTGCATGCATTTTAAACATTTACATGCATTGCATCGCAGTTCATATTTTATTAGTTGTGCATTTTCCATATTTGGATTTAATCAAATTTCTTGAATCATTATGATTCTTATCACACTGCAATTCTCTCTTGCACTAAGATTTAATTTAATTTTTTAATGTCCATTTTGAACTCTTTATGCAATTCTCTCTTGCAATATGATATAGTTTTAATTTTTTTTAATGTGCATTTTTGGAGTTATATTTTAATGTAAGTTAACAATTTAAGGTTTTGTTTTGAATAGTTTTTCGAAATTAGTTTCCATCACTTAATGATAAATTAATAACTCACATACTAAATACAAATTAAAAGATAAAATAATGATTAATTAATTGATAACTTTTCCATGGATGGTCTAATTTATTATTGTGAGTCAACGAAGGCATTTTGCAATTTTCTCCAGTAATAAAATTTAATTTTAACATTTTTTAATATCTTTTTTTTAATCATATTTTAATGCAGGTTAACCATTTAAGTTTTGTTTTGAATGGTTTTTCCGAATCAATTTCTGCAACTTGAGGGTAAATTGATAACTGGCATATAAGCTTTGTAATTTCAGGTAGAAGTCGAAGCCAAGAATTCGGATTGCCTCAGTAAATTTTCTAAAGTTCTGGCCTAAGCAACCACATTCCTTTAGCTATGTCCTTAAGTAAAAATAGAGACAAAAGTCATATCAAAAGAAAAACATAACCCATAATTTTCCAACCAAAGAAAACTAACATCTGCATTTTCTCATCAGAAGAAATATTAATATGAGCCCTTGCAGTAGATCAGATTCACATGGAATATGACTTTCTGGGTATTGTTGAGATTTCTAATAATAATTTGGAGAAAATATCATAAATATGACAACAATAGGATTTGTTGCTAAATTGACTGCATCTAATCCTGATGTGGAGTTATTGCATCCTATTTTGTTGTGATTGAATTTATGATTCAGTTTCTACTCACAGCTATAAAATGTAAGCCCGTAGAGGTTTCTGAGTATAAGGGATGGGAGGTGAGAGGAACAGAAGTGCAGATGAGAAACTTTGCTGTTGTAATCTCCTGTTGATGAATAGAAAGTCGATACCTCTGTTTGGTGGACGTAGCCCAAATTGGTTGGGTGAACTACGTTAAATCTGTTGTCTTCATTGATATATTATCTATATGCGTGAGTTTATTTATTGTCTTCCGCTGTGATTTGATCTACAATTGGTATCGGAGCTGAGCGTAAAGGTTGTGAGCTCTCGTTGAAAGGATCGGACAACGTGGACTATTGAATTAATCGGGCAGTGTGGATTTCATCAACGCACAGATACAATTAGCTCAGAGACAGCCCTTTAAATAGTCGGCCTCCTGCGAATTTCAGAGTCGGATTGTTTCTTGCCTCGTTCGGCAAGATTTTTCGAATCCAAAACTGAACGTTCTTCACGTAAGAGGTTTGTCTGCGCTTTGAAGCCGTAAGCTAGAGGTTTAGCAGTGTCGTGGAGATTGAAATACTGTGAGACCATGAGCTAGAGTTGGAGGATTGCGCGTGAGCTGGATCAAATTTTTCGTTCTCTGCAGGTGTAATGGGTAAGTCGTAGAGCTGTGAGATGACAGCGTTAAGTCGTAGAGCTGTCAAGCTGTGTAAAGGCTCTATTTTTTCTGCAGAAATATATTTAGAGAACCATAATGCTGTGGGCGGAAATTTGTTTTGGATGATAATTTGAACCAAAACTTTAGTTTAAATAGTGCGTAATTGTTGTGGACGGAAATTTGTTTTGGACGGTAATTTGAACCAAAACTTCAGTTTAAATAGTGCGTAATTGTTGTGGACGGTCATTGGCACGTGTAGCTGTTTTTTTTTTTTAATAATTCTTGCTTTTACAGTTGAGCATGCCAAATATATTTATAAATAATACCGTGCAACTTGAGCTGTGGTATTTGTTGAGATATTGATGTGATTTTAATACAAGAAATGAAGTTTGGTTTGCGGAGATTACAACTATTTTGAGAATGTCAAACCTTGTGAGAATGAAGCCATTCAGATGTGAGTGAAGTTTTCTCTGCTGCGTGAAAAAAAAAAAAAATTAAAACATGGAAAAAACACAAAGTGCTCGGTTTGAGATTGAGAAGTTCAATGGGAAAAATAACTTCGAGATCTGGAAAGTTAAGATGCATGATCTACTTGTGCAACAAGGCATGGCGAAGGCACTGTTGGGAAAATCCAAACAACCTTACGCCATGACAGATGACGAGTGGAGTGACATGGATGACAGAGCACTGAGTGGCATACGGTTGTGTTTGGCGGATGATGTTTTATTTAACATCGTGTCAGAGAAAACTGCTGCTGGTTTATGGAAAAAGTTAGAAAAGTTGTACATGACAAAATCCTTAACAAATAGGATTCTTCTAAAAATACAGTTGTACAGCTTGCGCATGAAGGAAGGTACGACAATAACTGATCATCTAAATACCTTTAATACTCTTATGGTGCAGTTAGATAGTATAGATGTAAAATTTGATTCAAAAGATAAAGGTGTAACTTTATTATGCTCGTTGCCTGAGTCATGGGATCGTTTTTTTACTTTTATACATCTTAGTTCATCAGAAACCCTTGAATTTGATGATGTTGTTGGAGCTTTGTTACCTGAAGAAACAAGAAAGAGGTCAAATTCAGAAGCCTCTACATTAGAAGCAATGATGGTCAGAGTTCGTTCTAAAGAAAGACGCTTCAGTAAGCAGAACAACTCGCGGTCAAAATCGAAAGGGAATAAGCGTAAGGTAAAGTGTTGGTTTTGTGGCAAATCGAGAGATTTGAAGGACTGTTGGAAGAGACAACAAACATCCAAAGGAGACTCTTCGATAGAGAAGAAAGAACCAAACACGACAGATACAGGTTCGACATCCGTTTCAGGTATGAGTGATGAAGTGTTATCAGTTAGTTTGTCTAATCATGATCAACATTGGTTGTTAGATGACATCCGTTTCAAGTATGAGTGATGAAGTGTTATCAGTTAGTTTGTCTAATCATGATCAACATTGGTTGTTAGATTCTGGTGCGTCAAATCACATGTGCATTCATAGAGAGTGGTTTAAATCTTATAAATCAATCAATGATGGAGTTGTCTACATGGGAAATGATGTCTCATGTAATATTGTGGGAATTGGAAGTATTCAGATTAAAATGTTTGATGGGACAAATAAAATTTTAACTGACGTAAGACACATGCCTGAACTCAGAAAAAACCTCATTTCTCTAGGAGTACTAGACAAAAATGGAAATAAAACCCTTATTCAAGGTGGAGTAATGAATGTTTATAAAGGAATTTTACTAGTAATGAAAGCAAAGAAGATTGGAAATCTTTATCAGTTAGAAGGAAGAACAGATTCAGATCATGCTTCTATTGTATCTGAAAACGACAGTGATTCTATTCAATTATGGCATCAACGGTTGGGCCATATGAGTGAAAGAGGATTAAAATTTTTATCTGATCGTAAGTTACTTCCTAGTTTAAAATCTTCTAAGTTAGATTTCTGCAAACATTGTATATTTGGGAAACAAAGCAAGCAGAAGTTTAAAACTGGAAAACATACTAGTAAGGGAATCCTTGATTATATCCATTCTGATGTTTGGGGTCCATCTCCTACAATCTCATATGGAGGATCGTCATATTTTGTATCTTTTATTGATGATTTATCTATAAAAGTATGGGTCTACATGTTAAAAAGAAAGTCTGATGTATTCATAGTTTTCAAGCAGTTTAGAGCATTAGTTGAAAACATCACTGGAAGAACCATTAAATGTTTAAGAACTGAAAATTGTGGTGAGTTTACTTCAAATGAATTTGATATTTATTGCAAGGAAGCTAGGATCGAAAGACATAGAACTATTGCTTATACTCCTCAGAAAAATGGAGTTGTTGAACGCATGAACATGACTCTTTTAGAAATAGCAAGAAGTATGCTTAGTAACGCCAATTTACAAAAGGAATTATGGACAGAAGCAATATTTATGGCTTGCTATTTGATAAATTGATCAACATCAACTGCAATAGGATGCAAAATTCCTCAAGAGGTATGGAAAGGTCATCCATGTGATTATTCTAAACTGAAATTTTTTGGTTGTGATGCATATGCTCTAATTTCGAAACATCAACGTTCTAAATTAGATCGTAAATCAAAAAGATATATCTTTGTTGGATGTGGTGAGGGGACTAAGGGATACAGGTTGTGGGATCCTACTACTCACAAGATCATCATCAACAGAGATGTTAAATTCAATGAATCTTCACTCGATAATCCAGATATAGATGATAAATTGAAATAGGATAATGTACCTAAGTTTCAACATATTCAGTTTGAAACCAGTTCAAATACTGATGATAGTCCAGATGAAAAAGTTTCAGATGCAGATCATGAACATGTTTCAGACACAGATCATGAAGAAGTTCATACAGATAATAATCAACAAATTGTGGAAGAACCAGAAACATCTCTAAGGAGGTCCATGAGAATCAGACGTCCTCATAAAAGGTATGATGATTATGTTACTTTTTTTTCTTTAACCGCTAATGATGATGAACCTTTATGCTATCAGGAAGCTGTAGAATGTTCTAACAGTGATAAGTGGAACGAGGCTATGAAGGATGAGATGAAAGCATTAGACAAGAATGCCACATGGGATATAGTGGAACTTCTTAAAGATAGAAAAACTGTAGGATGTAAAAGGGTTTACAAATTGAAAAGGGGTGTTGCTGATACAGAAGACATGTACAAAACAAGGCTGGTCGCAAAAGGTTTTTCTCAGAAAGCAAGAATTGACTTTCATGAGATATTTTCACCAGTTGTTAAAATTGTTTCAATTCAGATTGTCTTAGCACTAGTTGCTTTACTTGATTTAGAATTACAACAACTAGATGTTAAGATTGCATTTTTACATGGAGATCTAGATGAAGAGATTTATATGGAACAACCTGAAGGGTTTGTTCAAAATCGCAACAAGAAATTTATCTGCAAGCTTAAGAAATCATTGTATGGTTTGAAGCAGTCGCCTCGACAATGGTACAAGAAATTTGATTCTTTCGTGATGAGCCAAAATTATATAAGGAGTGAATATGATCATTGTGTTTAATTTAAGAAATTAAGTAATGGCATATTCAATATCTTAGTGTTGTATGTTGACGATATGCTTTTAGCAAGAAAAAGCATAACATAGATCAACAGGTTAAAGGCTCAAATGGCTAGGACATTTGATATGAAAGATCTAGGAGCAGCAAGACAGATTTTGGGCATGGAGATTTTCAGAGACAGGAGCAATGGTAAGCTGTGGTTATCACAAGAGAAGTATATTGAGAAAATACTCTTAAGGTTTGGTATGAACAATGTGAAGCCAGTTTCAATCCCTTTAGCTTCCCATTTTAAGCTTTCTTCAAGCTTATGTCCTAATAGAAATGAAGAAAAGGAATATATGTCTTGAATACATTATGCCAATGTAGTAGGTTGTTTTATGTATGCAATGGTTTGTACACGACCAGATATTTCACATGCATTTGGGGTTGTCATCAAGTATATGGAAAATCCAGGAAAAGAACACTAGTCAGCAGTGAAATGGGTGCTTCGGTATCTGAGAGGCACAAGTGATTATTGTATCACTTATAACAGAAGTAGTGAATTTGTTTGCCGATATGTTGATTCCAATTTTGTAGGTGATTTGGATAAGAGAAGGTAAACTTCAGGATATGTTTTTACTCTTGCAGGTGGAGCTATTAGCTGGATGTCAAAGCTACAAAACATTATTGATTTATCCACTACAGAAGAAGAATACATAGCTGCTTCACATGCTTGCAAAGAAGCAGTTTAGTTGAAAGGTTTGTTTGGTGAGTTTGGTAGGTTGCACGACAACATCAAGTTATTTTGTGATTGTCAAAGTGCAATTCACTTGGCTAAAAATATAGCCTATCATAGTAAATCAAAGCATATACCTATAAAGTACCATTTTGTAAGACAGGTTATCATTGAATAGGGAGTCTCTCTTGAAAAAGTGCATACAAAGGAAAACTGTGCAGACATGTTCACGAAACCAGTTTTATTAGAGAAGCTACGATGGTGTCTGGCTTCTCTTGGCTTGCAGAAAAGATAAAAAATAATAATGGAACAGGGTATCAGGCTAATTGTTGTCAAGGTGGAGATTTTTGAGATTTCTAATAATAATTTGGAGAAAATCTCATAAATATGACAACAATAGGATTTGTTGCTAAATTGACTACATCTAATCCTGATGTGGAGTTATTGCATCCTACTTTGTTGTGATTGAATTTATGATTCAATTTCTACTCCCAACTATAAAATGTAAGCCTGTAGAGGTTTATGAGTATGAGGGATGTGAGGTGAGAGGAACAGAAGTGCAGATAAGAAACTCTGTTGTTGTAATCTCCTGTTGATGAATAGAAAGCCGATACCTCTATTTGGTGGAGTAGCCCAGATTGGTTGGGTGAACCACATTAAATATGTTGTCTTCATTAATATACTGTCTATATGTGTGAGTTTATTTATTGTTTTCTGCTGTGATTTGATCTACAAGTATAAGGAATTTAAATGGATAATAGTTTTTTGTTTTTATTTGCAGTATTGCATTGGAATTTGTATGCAAGTAGGTATGCGAAATCTAAAAGAATGGTATCTTATTTTGAGTGAGTATTTGCAACATTTCAGACATGGATTTGTATACAACAAGGTATGAGAAATTAATTACAATTGGAGGCAGTCAAGTAATTTAAAGGTCTATATTCCGCAAGGAGAGATATTTACATAGCACATCAATTGAGGATTTTGGAGAAATATGCATGTTTTTTCTCCATTGAAGAAGTAAGTTGAATATACTATAAAACCTTTCATAGTATATTTTTTTACAGAGAATGGTAGGCATTGCTTATCGCTATTTTTTGTATGTTCTCAACTCACATTCAAAAATCACACATGCCCTTAAAACATTGCACACTTTTATACCCACCATAATTCTAAAGAGCAATCCAAAAACAAAATTTTATTATACTGGAAAAGAAAAATGTGATCAAGCCATAATTAACATGGAATTCCTTATTCTCTAGTATTAAGTAAGAAAAAGAATTATGAAAACAAGGTAAAATTTAACCACCAAGATCAAAATTCAGTTTGGCTCATAGTGGGGCAGCGTTGCAATAAACTAAGGGCAATGAATGAATTACAAATAAGTCATATATGAGGATCAAAACAAATATGAAATGGATAAGCCACGATTGTGTGAGTTATCCATCATGTTAATCATACGCATAATGAAATCAGAATTTCAACAGGTTTATGTTATCAAAACAAAGGGGGCCTAAGTTTTACATACTTCCTACTTTCTATTGGCACTGAAACAATTTAATAAAGGCATTAAGGCCGAATATATGGCACCAAGCCTCAGTATCAAATAGAAGCTCAACATACTTGCTTACCACATTCAATATATTATATACCATTCAATGTATTAAACTTAGGAAATTTCCGTGCAATTTTGGAAAAAACCAATGAACCATAAACTTGGACTAACATGGATATCTAATAGAAACTTGTCAATAAAAAATAAACCCGCACAAAAGATCCTATTTATGAAATGGAAATTGCAACATCTCACAGTTTGTTTGATTTCTTTTTGAATAAGCTTCGTTTCTTTTTGTATTGAATTTGTTTTGTGGAATGTGAATGAGAGTCGTTTCAATTTAACAAAAGTGTCTTAAATAAATAATATGTAAGATGAAGCACACACACCTCCAATGGTGGTGCTCCATTGGAGGCCATCATTTTAATTGTAAGTTGCATAATTAAATTGTAAGTTACATTATTATGTTGTAAGCTACATTATTATGTAACGTATAATTATTAAAATGTCAAAACAATTATTAAAACAATAAATCATCATTAAAATATTAAAACAATTATTGTTACATAGAAATTAAACACAATAAATTCTATATTACCAAGAAAACATAACACATTGGTGTGTTATTCTATTCTTAAATATCAATAAAACCTAATAAATTCTATATCATTAATTGCGAATGAACCATTTCTCGTTTGAGAATTTGAAGAGGCATCAGTTTCAGGTTTTGAATGGTTATGAATCACATTGAACATGTGTCTATATAAGACGTTTCGTAGTTTTAGTATCTCGACATAGGACATGTTTCATTGTTTTATGGTGGTTCAAAGAGTGGAGGCCTTTTTTGGAAGTTACATAAATCCACAACTTCAATGTTGTGAATTTAATTTGCATTAATCTTCATATGTGGTCAATAGTTAATGGAACGGTAAAATTTTATTATAATTTGGTAAAAAAATTATTTAAGCGGGGTTTAATCACTTGATTTAGATATGGAAGTGAGTTATGTTCATCAATCTTATCCATTGTTGTAGTGGAAAAGACGAAAATATTTGAGAATCTTGTATTTTAAACCCTCATATTGGAATTTGTGATTAACAAAATGATTAAAGTTGCAATTTCCAACAAGGATAGGCCTATCAGCATAATTATTCTAGCCATTATAGCCATTCTACAACATCCATAACGTCCCCTTGAACAAAGTGCATGAAAATTGTTCAAGAGTATGCTATCGACATCCCAAATAAGTCGGGGAATAAATTTTTATGGTAACAACGTTTGCATGGGAAGCCACAGTGCAGTTAGTTGGAAGATAATTTTTAATAATAATACATAAAATTAGTTGGAATATGATGTTTAATAATAATATGTAATATAGTCAAAGTATTTTAGTTGTAGTAGTTTGATGAATAGTTTGTTTATCATGTTGTTTGTTTGGGTTCAAATAATAATGTGAAAACTAATTTGCAATATAGTTCTAGTAAAACAATAATTATTTAGATTTAAGTCCGTAGTCTAAAAACCTACAAAGTAACTCAGAAATGTTGGCAAGAGTATGAAAAATTTAGGGAGAAATGTTTGAAAATCTGGGTTTGGGTGTCATAGGGGTTTTTGATGGTGGTGAATCTGTTTCTACCAACTAGTTGACTTTTTGAATTTTATTTTACCAAATTCCTGCAAAAAAAACTACCCTGTGGGATATTTTGTAGACAACTTCAAATATAAATATTTTAAAAGATATTGTAAATAATCTATTTATAAATTTTATCAAATAATTATAATTAATGTAATAATATAGTAACCCATTTTTAAAAATTAGAAAGAAGTTGAAATTTTATTATCATCTGTTATGTTATCTAAATCAATTTGTTGTGCTCAAACACTATTAGGACATCAAATTTCAAAGAAGAGGTTCAATAAAGATAATTTTGATGTGAGTTATTACTAAGAATTTAAGCGGGCTATGTGGAATGTATGAGGACCAAAGCATAGGGCGACAGCAGGTCCATCAATCATGATAATAGATCCATGGGTTCTACAAGACAGTTGGCATGCACATTGCATAATTGGCACGCATAGAGTCACAGAATCATCGAACCGGCTCCATAGTCCATACCATCCACAGTTTGATTGCCCAAGAACACTCTACATAGGTGTCGATAATATAAGTTTTGTTAAGGGGAGTCAATCTGGGGCAACGCCTATTCGTTATGAAAAATCATCTTAAATGCTAGTTTGAAGGTTTCATCAGTTTTACTTCACGGTTCTGCCACCCCCTATTCATTATGCAACCTAGCCTTAAATACAGTTTCAAGGTACCATTAGCCTTATTTGATGGTTCTGCCAGTTGTACATCAAAGTTCCATCCGCTTGAGTATTTTGAAGTAAGGTTGGTAGAACCATGAGCAATGGGAAAATATTAAGCACATGTAGTAAGTCAATGATTGAATCTGTTCATTGAATATCATTTTATTCTCATCTAAATTTTTATTTTTTTCATTTAATATCATTTTATTCTCTTCTAACTGACCAGATGAAAAAATAACTCAGTCAATCATTAGCTTAGTGCATGGTGCTTAATATTTTCCTCAACAATGTGTGGGAGTCGGTATAATTGATAGGTTATTCTCTCACTATGATGTGTCGATTTAGGTAACGGGGTTTATTCTCTCACCATGATGTATCGATTTAGGTAATAGGGTTTGAGCTGTGAGACCAATTGTATAATTTAAAATAATTTTTTGGAGCTGTAAGACTCAGGTTGGAATTTCAAAACATACCTATATGTGAAATTTGACTATTTTCATAACTCCTCAGCTCATCTTCAGAATGTTAACTAAGGATTTTTGATGATTTAATAAATTTTTAAATCGTATTTGATGTACAAATCAACTTGTGAAAAATAAATTTCATATCAAATTCCACTCCTAAATCTTTAAAGATTTAATAAAATTTTAAACTAAATTTGGTGAGCCAATCAACTTGTCACAAATGATTTTCCTAGAAAATTTCACTCTTATCTGAGATCATAGGAAACCAAGTGTACTATTGAATCCCTAGTTGTGTTTGACTCCCTAGATGCATTTGAGGTGGGTGTTGGAGTAATCATTGCACCACATCCTCTGCGCTTTCTACAAGGCTGAGCTTTATTGATTGTTACGGACGAACGAATCACTACCCACACCTGCCTTATATGTGTCACCCAGGAAGAAAAAGTACGAATTCCACAGATTCCCCAATACACCTTCATTCACATTTCCCTTTGAATAATACCCTTTTACTTACTGGTACGCTAACACTACCTGCACTGCATTCTTTCATTCACGCACATTAATTTCATTCCCCATTACTGCGAATTATATTAAGGATAATTACTCATTACTATGCATAAAAATAAATATCTAGAATATCAGTTCGATTTTGAGATCCCTCTTACTTAATGAAATAACACAATTTTGACCGAGTTACAGTAAATAAATTTTATTTCTTGGTAAAATACTACCCTTCGAAGAAGATTCGTGCAAGAATAATTTAGATTAGAGATTTTTCCATTTCTACCTAATTCTAGTCCCTTCCCCTCGTACCTCGGTCAAGTCCCTCCAGGTCTTCCGTTTTTCAATTTCAAGACACAGTAACTATGATCCCAAGAGTGGGTATTAGGGATTCCATAGAGGTACATCGATTCCTCAAAAGCAGCTCGGGGGAATCAACACCCCCTCCAATATAACTCAGGGGAATCCAATCTAGGTCAAGGCTATGATACCATGAAGAGGTTTTTCCTTACACCAAAACCAACAAGTGTTGGTAAAATTCCAAACCAATAACTAGGATCGCAAAAATGAGAATTACGGATGCCAAAAATCTGAGATGAAATTTTACGGATGTGAGATCAAGTGTTTATGTCCAATGTACTAAATAAAGTGATGGACCTATGGTGTGGTGGATCAAGTATATATGCCCAAAGTACGTGATAAATTTCTGGATCACTCTGACGGTTGGCCACATCCTAGCTAAAGTTAAGTTTCGGAACTGGCATATAAACCAAAATTCCAAGCCAAAAGTTTGAGATATATAGCAAGCAAAGAGTCCAAGATACATTTTTGAATATGTGGTTCCAAGGATGGAATTTGACTAAAAAAATTCAGATGATTGCCCTGTCAAATAAGGTCGAATTGTTTTTCCAAAAGGACCTTTCCTTTGGTTGAATGGTTAAGACGGATCGAGGAGTTGCAAAAAAATTAGATTTTTTTTGGAATTGAAACCACTAGTTTAGATCTATTTTGGAATTTCAACCTTAGTGGGACCAAGAGTATAAGCCCAAAGTCCCATATAATCGTCAAATCTGAGATCAAGTTTTGGAGATGTAGGACCAAGTGTAAGACTAGGATTCTCAGCTTCAACTGTGACATTACTATAGACAAAAAGTTTTAACTATGACATTCGTAGAAAAAAAGTTTTATAGAATTGTAAGACTAGGATTGTCAGCTTCAGCTATGAGATGATGAATGACTTGTGTAGGACCAACGTAAGATTTGGGATGTTTTGTGTTCTCTCTGTTGCCCTAGTACTGTAAACCAGAATCACGTGCTGGTAATGCGATGGCTTTTGTTTTTTAGTCAGAGTTTGGAGTATGAATATAACTATTTTGTTTTTATAAGAATAGGTTAATGACCCAAGACCTAGAGGCATCTTGTAGAAGTGAAAGCCTACCATATTATGGACTATGAGCAGGTTATTATAGGTGGCATGGTTTTCCTTGAATAAGGGTGATGAGTATACCTGCATTTTCTTTGAATAGTGGTAATGAGTTTGCATGCATTAGCGGATAACGGTAAAAATAGTTGTCCTCACTGTTTATTTGACAACTAAATTATAATAAGTTTTCCCACAGTGTAAAAAAAATAAAAAATTTATAATCTTGCAAAAATTCCCGTGATAAAACATTCATGTCCTTCGAGAAGTTGTTTGTAATTTGTTGTTGTTAAGAGTTGGAAACGATACGGGAGTTGGGACAGTTAACACAACCCATATAAAAACCCAGATATCTAAAAGTTGGCATGTGCCCTCAGTTGGAATATTGTACATTGGCAATGAGATCTGACGTATTTATGTGTACCAAATTAAAGTCATCGATGAATATGAACAGTTTGAGACTTTTTAATATGCAGTTGAACAAAATATTTATAAAATGTTTTAATAATTATAATTTTATTGTATGTGAAAACCAGTCATATTTTATTTTTTTAATCATGTCGATAGGCATTTTATTATGAGATTCTTGCTGGTGACACTGTCGATATTCATCGTCCTCTGTCGCTAATCTCAACAGTGTAATCCCTACCCCTACTTTTTTCTCTACCCCAACTTATTGCTTTTTGTGTAGACGCGAAACTTCAAATCAACATCAAACTTCAATTCAAATGGCAACAACCTTGCTAAACCCCGAAGATTATTCCAAACTAGTCCAAACGACAAAATCCTCGCTAAACCCTGAATATTAGTCCTCTTGACTACTTGTCCACTCTACAATGGCAGAATATTCTCATTTCACTTCATATATTGAAGGATTCCTCTTGACTATTCATCCACTCTCCAACTGCAGATGTTGCTCATTTCACTTCATAGACTGAAGGATTGGCCATAATCCATCTACAACCTTTCTGAGGGGAATAAAAATAATGTTCAACAATGAAAGGCTAATGCACTTCACTTATCAGAGCCCTCAGAGGCATGGACAGTGTTTCATGGTCAATTCTCACTTTACAACTCTCTTGGAAAAATGTAGTCGATTACACTTCATCCCACCTCTTCCCCTGCAATTCATCCCATCAATCCACGCAGGTACATGTCTTCATTCATATTTCCTTCTATGGCGGCCTTTCAAAGCTCAATATGGAAATGGCCATAAAAATATTTTGGGACAGTGCTTCCCTCTATTACTTATTAATATAGTAAAGAAGAACACTATACATGAAGATAATAAAGAAGAATGTTTTTCATGAATACAATAAAACTTAATTCCCCCCCTGTCACTATTAAAACTATGTTTAATGGTAGCTTCAGGGTAAATTTTCACTCTGCTACTGCTAACTTCATTTGCAACGGTGCTTGCAAAATATCCACGTGTTCAAACAAGATATTTCTTTATGGACCATGATTGTCACCTAAAAAATCTTTCAAATTCATTCTGGAAATTGCGCTTAAATATTAACACTCACTTAATGTGAAAATAAATTAAACACAAAAAATTAGAATTTACCTATGATTTTATTTTGATTCATCTTGTCGCTTCGGGGTAAATTTTCACTCTGCTACTACTAACTGCATCTGAAACGTTGCCTGTAAAATATTCATGTGTTCAAACAAGATATTTCTATATGGACCATGATTGTCCCCTAAAAAATCTTTCAAATTCATTCTAGAAATTATTCTTAAATATTAACACTCACTCAACGTAAAATTAAATTGAACACAACAAATTAGAATTTACCTTTGATTTTATTTTGATTCATCTTGTCGCAATAAAAAACTAAACACATGAAATTTTAATTTACCTGTTTCCACAAACTTTTCAATTCACTCAAATCCATTACCTTAATTATTGGGTTTCATGAGTTTGATTGCACAAATCCATTACGTTCATTATGGGGTTTCAGATGATTAGGGAAATTGGGAAATAAACAAAGAAATGGAGAAAATGTGGGTCATGAGTGAGGAAGGTTTAAGCTTAGGACCGAGGGAGGAGATAAACCAAGGTTTCGTGCATGCGTCATATTTTTGCAACACAGGAGATAAACCTCTTTTTGGTGATTCCTAGACATGTATCCTTGTTTTGGCTTATGTTTGGACATGCGTCCTCCGAGTGACAGACCATCAAGCGCACCAAGCCCATCTGCAGTATACTGTATATGGATACTTGAGGGCTTTACATGCATAATAGAAAATGGTCAAAGGAGGACCACACAATGAAAAAAATATTCAAAAATTTCAATGCTCCCATGACTACACAATGCAGGCGATCAATAACAGCATGCACAAGTGGCCAATTAAAGGAAAAATGAAGGGAAGAGGTCCTTTGAGAGCTATTATAAAAAGAGAAAACACATTCGTCGAAGGGAAGACAATTAAGATGGCCATGATGTTACTAGGACTCACTCAAAAAGACAAGATTTTTTCCTGGTTAAAGGTTCCAGAATTCGAAATCGAAGACAAGGACTCCTATTCCTCAGCATTTCATCTCCCCTTCACTGAATCTATCATGTTCTTATTCGTATTCGACTTACAGACTGCCTTCTCCTCAGAAATCAAGGCTTGACTCAGAATCTCCTCATCAATTCATATCCTCTATCCTAGGCTGCGAGGTTCGTACGCTGCATCCATTGTTAAACCGTGAAGGGAATCCTCATCTCATGGTGGAATACCTTTCCATTCCCATAATGGATAAGGGTTGTTCGAATATTGGCTTGGTTGTTGATTATAAAGTTCGTTAAAGGTTTTCACCCGCTCAAAAATATTTAATTAATAGACACTGGACAACACTAATCTTGGTTGGTAGATTTTGTCCAATTTGAAGATGTCATACATATTTTATATCCACAAAACCGATAATTTTTTTATTGCATAAGTTTTAACTAAAACATGGAATGGAAGTTAAGTTGGATGACATGGAGGCTAAGATCGATGAAAAAATGAAAGAAAGCATGGAAGACATGAAGAATGATCTAAAAGTATACATGGAAGGTTTGAAGTAAGGTTTGATAAAGGTTATAGAAGAAATGATTCCTAATGGCGAAAAGGTAGTAGAGAAAACTCATGATGAGAACAAAATAAATGGTAATCGTGATTTCATAAACTCTAACATTGGATTGAAGGCCCGCCATATTCCAAAGATCGATATGAGGGATTTTGATGGCAAGAATTCCTTAACATGGATACTATAGATGGATCAATATTTTGATCTCCATAATGTGAAAAACACACAAAAGGTATGCATTGAAACATTATATTTAGAACAAAATACATTTGTATGGTATCGATGGCTTTTCTCTTGTAAAAAAATTGTCACTTGGTCAATTTTTACGGAGAAAATGATAGCACATTATGAGGATACAAAGAGAAACACCTCCTTTAGCCAATTTATAAATCTCAAACAAAAGGGTTCAATGATGGAGAACATTCAGGACTTCTAAACATTGAATATAAGGGTAACAGATATTCCAGAGGAACACAGGATTGATGTATTCATAGGTACTTTAAAGGATAGCATCCAAGCTAAGGTTCACCATTGGGAACCTTATTCGTTGGACAAGGCATTCAGGCTGGCAAGAAAAATTGAAAGTAAAATTATGGCAAAAAGGAATCCTACCACTCACATTTATAAATATGGAAGTGTTGCTACTCCTAGACTTCCACAACCTACAAGGTTGACACCACAAAAATTGGAAGAAAAAAGAGCAAAAGGACTCTGATACAATTGTGATAGTAAATAATCTAAAGGTCATATGTGTGCTGAGAAGAAGTTATTTTACATAGATTGTGAAGAGGGGGAAGAAAATGAACAAGAAACTTCAAAATAAGAGGATATACACTAGGAACCAACCTTAGAGAAAGAAGAAATGAGTCCAACCATATCTTGTAATGCATTGGCAGGAATTAGCACTCCTCAAACTCTCAAGACAGAAGGACATATCAAGAATAAAAATGTAATAATTTTGATTGATTCGGGTAGTACCCATAATTTTACTCATTATAAGGTAGCCAAGGAATTCAATTGCTTCCCATACCCAGCACCAGAGATTCAAGTGATGGTTGCTAATGGAGGAACTATAAATTTCTCTGGAAAATGCCATAATATCAAGATTACCATGGGGGAATATGTATTGAATAGACAAATAATTTCCATTCTAATGGGAGGTGTTTATTTTTTACTAGGTGTACAATCTTTACAATCTTTGGGGATGGTAGATTTTAATTTTCAAGAACTTTTCTTGAATTTCTTTTTGGAAGGAAAGGAATTTGAATTACGAGGTATCACAGGGAAGTCAAGAAAGATAATAAGCTCTAATGTCGTGAAAAACCTTCTAAAGAAAGAACAACGAGGCGTAATTTCACAATTATGATCACTAGAAGTTCCAACATAAAAATCATCTATTTCTCCAGATCTCTAGAAAGTCTTGGAAAATCATTCCAAGGTGTTTGAAACTCCCAAAGGACTCCCACCTATTCATGAGCATGATCATGCTATTCATTAGATTCCATGAAGTACTCCTCCAAACATCAGCCCTGACATATATCCTTATGTCCAAAAGAGTGAAATTGAATGTATGATTGCAGAAATGTTAGAGGCTGGTATAATTCAACCTAGTCAATTTTTTTTCTTTGTTTCAGCAGTATTGGTGCACAAGAAGGATGGATCATGGCGCATGTGTATGGATTATAGGGAGCTCAATAAGCTCACTATTAAAGATAAATTTACCATTCTTGTGATTGATGAATTATTGGATGAATTACATGGAGTAATTTATTTTACCAAGGTGGATCTTCCCTTGGGATATCATCAAATTAGAATGAAGACTGAAGGTATTCTAAAAACAACATTTCAAACTCATGAGGGTCATTATGAATTTTTAGTAATTCCTTTTGGCCTTACCAATGCACCTTTCTACATTTCAAGGGTTGATGAATTCCATTATCAAACCATTCTTTAAAAAATTAGTGTTAGTATTTTTTGATGATATACTAATCTGCAATAGGTATTGGAAGGATCATGTTAGACATGTTGATAGGGTGCTCAAACTATTGAAGGAGAAACAATTATATGAAAAAACCTCCGAATGTTTCTTTGGAGTACAAGAGGTGGAATATCTAGGTCATATTGTATCTTAGGAGGGTGTTAAGGTAGACCCTAACAAAATTAAAGCCATTAAGGAATGGAAAGTCCCCATAACCATAAAGCAGTTGTGAGGATTTTGTCAGGTAAACAAGGTATTATCGCAAGTTTGTTAAGAATTATGGGAGAATAGAAGCACCTTTAACAACATTATTAAAGAAAGATGCATTTTCATGGAGTCCTGAAGCAACTAAGGCCTTTGAACATATTAAAGAGGCAATGTTCCTAGAACCAGTCTTAGCTACACCAGACTTCACAAAAACCTTTATTGTGGAATGTGATGCCTCAAGAAATGAAATTGACGATGTTTCAATCCAAGAAGGATGACCCATTGCTTTTGAAAGTTGTCCAATAAAAAGAAAATATTTATAGAAAGCTATTTATGAGAAGGAAATGTGGGCAATACTACAGGCACTAAAGAAATGACGACCTTACCTAATGGGAAGACACTTCAAGGTAAAAACTGATCATGATAGTCTTAAATAATTTTTGGAACAAAGAATATCTTCAGAATAGCAACAAAAATGGGTCACAAATATGTTGGGTTACGACATTGAAATCATCTAAAAAAAAGGAAGCTAAATGTTGATGTAGATGCACTCTCAAGAAAGGATGAGGAGGTGGAAGCATGCTTTGTTCCATTTCTATTATCCAACTAGATTGGATAATCGAAGCAAAGGAGGAATGGAAGAATGACGAATAAGTGGGGACACTCATTCAACAGTTGGAGCAAGATCCTAGTAGATATGATACATTTAGTTGGAAAAATGATTCCATATAATATAAATATCATTTATCTCTTGTAATAATTCTCAAATAAAACAAAATATTATTTTGGAATCGCACATGTCTCCCTTAGGAGGACACTCAAGATTTTTAAAAACTTACCATAGGGTGAAGAAATAACTTTTTGGGGGTGGCCTTAAATCTAATATTCAAAAGTTTGTGGCGGAATTTTTGGTTTGGCAGAAAAATAAAGTTGAGACAATTAAGACCCCGATTCTGCTATAGCCTTTATCCATTCCAATTCAATGTTGGGAGGAGGTTTCAATGCATTTCGTCATAGGTTTACCTAATTCTGAAGGAAAGAGTGTCATCATGGTGGTAGTTGATAGAATTACCAAGTATGCACACTTTTGTTCTTTATCTCATCCATTTAAAGAATGTACAGTTGTTACTGCATTTATGGGAACAATTCAAAATCTACATGAAAATCCAAATATTAATGTGAGCGACAAAGATCCCATTTTCATTGGAAATTTTTGGACGAAATTATTTTCTTCTTTGGCTATTCAACTAGCTCATAGGTCATCTTATCATCCTCAATCTGATGGGCAAACTGATATTGTAAACAAATTTTTGGAAGGATATCTTCGTTGTTTTGTATCTGATAAACAAATGCAATGGTTCAAGTGGTTACCGCTGGTTTAATGGTGGTATAACACTTCCTTAAATACTGTAGAAAAAATGACCCCATTTATGGCACTTTATGGATATCACCCATCGTCCATCGCATCATCTTTAAGAGAAAATTCTAATGATCAAGAAGTGGAATATCACATCAAGCATCAACAAAAAGTTCCCCAACTCTTAAAGGATAACCTTAATTTGGCACAAAATCGAATGAAACAATAGGAAAATCAACATCGCAGCAAGAGAAGTTTTGATGTAGGACACTGGGTATTTTTTACAGCTACAACCATATAAGAAAATGTCCCTTAAGCCAGCTAAGAAGGATAATAAATTATCGCTAAAGTAATATGGTCCTTACAAGGTGTTTCAAAATATTGGTACTATGGCATACAAATTAGAGCTTCCTACTTCTTCTCGAGTGCACGTAGTTTTCCATGTTTCATGCTTAAAGAAGGTTATAACTGACAAACTTCCACTTCAAAAAATATTTCCAGAACTTGCCGAGGAAGGAAAAATCATATTGGAACCTGAAGCAGTCACAGAAACAAGAAATCGATAGCTACGAAATCAATCAATTTTAGAGTATCTCATCAAGTGGAAGAACTTACCCACTGAAGATTGCACATGGGAGGATGAGAATTTTATACAGAATCATTCCGAGCTACTCAAGCATTGAGGAAATTTTTTTTTTGAAGGAGAGGGGCATCTTAGGTCCCTATATTACTAGTGTAGTCCCTTATTGTTATTAGTGTAGTACCCCTGTAGTCCCCATATTGTTATTATTATGCCCCATAAAAGCCCACTATTGTTATTGTTGTGCCCTGACATTATTATTGTTAGTTCGGCTAGGATTATATTGTGACCCCATGGAATCCTATATATAGAAAGGAGGCTTTTTCATTTGTATCATCCAAGAATTGTTCATATATGTAATGTAAAAGAGGTTACCCCCTCGAATTGGTTGATTTATAAGGCGTTGATCTCTCCTTTCTTCTATTTTGGGAGCTCATTTCCTAACATTGTTTTATATGTTGATGATCTCATATTGACTTCTAAATTGGCCCATGGATTGCAGATCCACCTACATGCCCTTGAGGATTTTTTTAGAGTAGTGGGGATGCAATTCAATATTATCAAGATCAAAATAATGATTTTCTCTAATAAAAGGAAGGAGAGTCAGCATACGTTCTTATTTGAAGGCAAAATTATTGAAGAAGTAAATGAGTAAAAATACCTCGGGATTGATTTCAACAAAAAAATTAATTGGGAGGACTGCAAAAAGAAGAGAATCGTATGAGGGTGGAAAGCATTATATTACCTTCGAAACAAATGTAGAGAGGCAGGTTTATGGGATTGGAAAACGATAAAGCGATTTTTCGACTCCTATTTTGTCCATTTATTATATATGGGTGTGAATTGTGGGATAGAAGCACCCCTGTCGCAAAATGGAAGCAAATTGAGAAAATACAAAAATGTTTGATCATGAGAAATTTGAAAATAAAAAGTTCGATACTTTATGAGATAATTTTGAATGAAACAAGAGGAACTCCCATTGAAGAAATTTCTATGGTGCGACTCATAAGATATCTAAAAATAATTGAGCAAATGGGAGTAGGTAGATGGCTTAATGTTATCTTCAAAGAAGGAATGAGTGAAAGAAAGAAAACATGGATGAGACACAACTAAAAATGGATGCAAAAATGGAATATCTACCTCAATGCTTGTCCCACAAATGTCAATGATCTAAAGAATTTTTTTTTTGGAGAAGTTTCGTAAACAGGTATGGGGAAAAGATTTGGGTAGAAAGAAGAAGTACTACATTAAATAATTCAACCCTACGTATGATCTCCAAAAAAGAGAGTACATTGGAGCTAACATTCTGTGGAGGGAAAAGGTTCTTATTGCTCAATTAAGAACCAACTCGCATTAAATTCAGTGTGAAACAGGATGCTTGAAAAGGCCTAAAGAAGGTTGGGAAGAACGAGTGTGTACATTTTGCAATTTTGGGTTAGTGGAATTGGGGAAAAAAATTCATTTTGGAATGTGATGCATTTAAATACATCAGAGAAATTTATGGGAATATGTTATCATATTTTTCTTGGCTTTGTCTTTTCAACCATGAGATTGTCGGAAGGTTGGGCCATCTCATCATCAGTTTGAATAAGAATAGGACTAAAATGAAAAAGACGAAAAACAGGGAACTCATAGTCCCATAGACTATTTTTAGTCTCGTGGACATTAAAATTTCATTTCCAATTCCAACTATGACAATGCAGAAACTAACATGAGAGGTATTCGAAAATGGTAGTAACAAACACTAAATACAATGATACAAACAAATATTAATATTAAATATATTTGGGAGGAGCTATCGTGTTAACCTGGTGTGGGTGGGTGCTATTTATTCTAATTTAAGATACAATTCAATGCAGATTGTACCAAACCTTGTCTTTGCAACTACTCAATGTTCTTGATATTTTTTCATTAATGCTAACAATTGGCTCCAACAACTCAACTCGCTTGCTCCATCCAAGCCTTAACAATGCCTACAGTAAACCCATTCCTACAATTAATGTTTTTATTTCATATTACTAATCACCTTTGTATTGCTTTGATGCAAAACTATAATACTCTTAGTGTTCTCATAAACAATACAATGCAAAGGTAAGTCTAGGAATTCAGTGAATGTGTTAAATACCGTGTGGTAGTGAATGAGTAAAATCTATTCATGTTGCTAGGATACACTGCCGGAATATTCCCACTGATGAGATGTGTTTCCCATCATGAAAATTATTTGTGCATAACAGGAAATTCCTCTTCATCGGAGTAAATCTAATTTCACATGACGTTTTCCTCGCCCACACATTTGTAGTGGAGAAACATATGGAGAAAAATCATGTCAGGAATCCTTTGACACACTTACAATAACGCCAAATATTATGACCATTTTTCAAATTTGAATTAGAACAGAGCATTTGTTTGTATAAAATTCAAAGAGGATATATAGGTTAGTTATGAGTGTGCCATGGTATGAACCCTTGGAATATTCTCCAGAAGAGAGATTAGTCATCGAAAGAATTTTATCCTTCAATCTACGATGGCGTGTGTCATGAGTTAAATATGAAAATTTTGTTACACCCTTCTTTGTGTAAAATTAATGTATCCCTACTCATAGTTGATGCCACTCGGATTTCATATTAATTGTGGAAATTTCTACATGGTTTGCAGTTTTTGGGATCGAATATTTTTGGAGATTATCCACAAGATTTGTTGGAAAGGAAGAAATGAGAAACACAAATTTAACAAATAAAAAAATATGAGTTGTGGCTCTTCTTTAATCAATCAACCAAAGTTTGATTTGACTTGTCCTGATTAGAATGAACCTGATGAAGGATATTTAAAATTTTTCGACTAGCGACTCGTCCAAAATAACTTAACATGCACACATGCACTAAATTGAAATTGTCCCAAAGTATGAATTAACTCAAACTCACTCAATTTGACTCTAGTTAAATAACTCTCCAAATTTATCCAACTCTTGCATGTAGGAGTAATTACAATTTCCAACACCCCCCCTTAATTACGACTGTATGACTCAACATAGCTCAAACATGAATCGTAATGACTCAACTATGTCTGCTAGACTTACAATAGAGATTGACTCAATTATCACTCAAACATCCTTGTTGCTTATGTCTCAGCTAGGCTTATAATGACTCAAAACTTTTACAATTTTTCATTTTCTTTTTCTCTTCTTCCAAATTCTATATCCTCGAAATTGCTTCATTATTTGTTTCTCATTGTTGTTGTAGGCTCCATATTTATTTACTTGTTTTTGTTGCAATGTTTCTTTGTCTTGTCTTAAATTTGATCTGAGTCAGTCTTTTACATCTTCCTCTTCATGGATTATTTCACTCATGGATTGATGCGATAACCCTTCATCTTCAAATTGTCTTATTTTCTCTACTTCCTATGCTTTATATTTTTGACTTTGTTTCCGCCATATTTCTTAATGGAAGAATCTGATCTATTCTTGACGTCATTGCTGAAAAATGGTTTTAATACACTCTTCTTTATTAATGAAACTTCCATATCCTTCTCTTGACTTTGATCATCAATAACTGTTTTTTTTTTTTTTTTTTTTTTTTTTTTTTTTTTTTTTTTTTTTTGTAATCTGCATAGTCAAGATCAGTATTCACCATTTCATTCAATTATTCTATTTCAATTGTTGCATTAAGAATCTCATCAATTTGTTTAATTGGCTTATGAATCCATTGTTTAGTGAGCTTGAAATATGCATCAAATTTATTAGATTTTCTTTTTTCAACTTTTACTCCCATGCTATTCTAAACACCTGCATATTCAAAAAAATTATTAAAAACATCTTTATTATCTTCTTTAGTGAGAGCTTCCTTCTCTACCTCTTCCTTGTCTTCCTTCTTTTGTTTTGTCGTTGCATGATAATTTTCATTTTCTACCCTTTTACCAACCTTTGTTGCTGCATATATGTTGTCTTCCACTTGGATGCCAAGCATAAGTGAGTTTCTCTCACTAAATAACAACATATGAATATGTTCTTTCTGTTGCATCATGTCCAACCACTCATCACCAGTTAATGGTTCTTCATCAGATTTAACATCAACATAATTTTCATCCACTCTATTGTGGGATATCCGAGCATTCATGTGCTCATTAAAAATTTCAACTTCACAAAATTCATCAGCTACGACTGGATTCACCAATGCACATCTCATTTTTTATTCATCATCCACGTGTCTTTTGTCACAGTGGGATTCACCATCTTATGCACCATCCATGTTATAGTGGATTCCTTGAGCATTTATATGCTCTTTCTTTGCTTCATACAAAGAGGCTTCAAATTATCTCTTTATAATATTTCTTGTGTCTTCTTCACCCGTATGCATGGATGCATAATTGGTTTCACTTTTATAGTCTTCATGACCACCATCCACCTTTCAGTAGGATTTTCCAAGCTCTATTGACCTCTCAGAGCCTTGGTCATCTACTCTTATATTTTTGGTTGGCTCAACAAATTGTGGCACATCTTGCTGCTGCATGTCACTCCCCCTTGCACCAACATCTTCTTCCAATATCTTCCATGCTTCCTTGGAAGTTTTAGCTTCTTCTACCTTCCATAAAAACTTATCATACAATGTATGTTTTATAAAATTCAATGCTAAAGCATCGCATGCTTCATCATATGGGTTATTAGACTCGTACTCAATTAACTCTTTAGGTCGAAGAAAAGTTAGCATTTTGATAACCCAATTATCAAAATATTTACAAGTAAACATAAGAGGTGGTAGGAAATCAAAGCTACACAAGTCACCCTCTATTTCTTCTTTGTCTTCTGCTAGACTTCTTAGTTCCTCAGTTGTCACCTAAACCTCTCTAAACATGGAAATTCTCTCTACCTCTTCTTTTCAATTCTTTTTCTTAATCTTCTTTATTCGTGCTTTGTCACCCATGATTGTTCTATTTCCTCTATTTTATAGTTTCTTTCCTTATTGTATAAGGTTATATTCCATAACGCCCCCGTATATATATATATATACGCGCCCCATAAGGCACAAACTTCTCCAAAAAAAGAGTCATGTTTGACAAAAACAAAAAAAATTGCAAAGCAATGGACCTTTTCAAGACCCTAAACTTCTCATACAGAGAAAACCATTTTCATACCATGCACTCCAAATTTTTTTAATAATAAAAAAAACTTATATTCGTGCCTTTAACCAAGATCCTCTTTATAATATTCAAACATAAAACGAGCCTTAAAATTAAAAAGGTTCTTTTCAAATCCCCTTCATAAAGCATTTAGAAAAAAAAGAAATACCCTTTCAACATATTACTCATCACACACTTTTGTATATTTGACTAGCTCAAATCTCCATTCCATCAGTAGTTTAATAACCTTCACAGCCATATAAATAAATCCTTTTTAAAAACTTTTGAAAAAAGGATTGTGGGATATTATTTCGAATATAACTCAAAATAATAAGCACATGTGACTATTCAAAAGAAACTTTTTGAACCAAAAAACTTGTTAAATGTGTCGTCCCTTTCTAATCATATTGTTCATGCCTTTTTTAATATACCAAAAAATAAATATCCTCTCATATAACTATAAAGTCTCAACATTAAATCTTATGCCTGTCACTTTTAAATCTTATGGCCGACGCACCTCTTGAATAATTATTTCAACCCTTTAAAAAAAAAGAAGAAAACTCAGCCCACGGACAAAAGGTCTTTGCCCACGCTATTGTGCTTTGCTTTGTAACAGGACTGTGTGCTAACGCCTTCGTCAATGGCGAAGGTCTGTGTTAGTGTCCTAACACTCTGAACGACGAAGACAACCGGCGTGTTTCTAAATCACAGCTTAACGCAGCTATAGGATGATGAAGAGAAAAAACTATTTCTCTTCTCTCACTTATGGATTGTTGTTAATCTCCTCTCCTAGCTCTTTTTAATCTCTCTGATGCCAATTTTTTGGAAAGGTAAGATAGATGGAACACATAGTTCTCACACACAATAACACAAGTTGCCACTTTTCTATTTATTAACCAAATTTGATTTGATTTGACTTTATTACAATGATTCCAATGAAGGGTATTTTAACATTTTCGACTAGCGACTTGCCCAAAATAACTTAATATGAACACACGCTAAATTCAACTTTTCCCAAAATATGACTTAAATCGAACTCACTTGACTTAGTTAATTGAATCTCCAAATTTAGCCAACTAGTCTTGCATCCTCGAATAGTTACAATTTCCAACAAAAATGTGTGAACAATGAGGATCATGCTTACCTTCCATATCCCCGGAACTATTTCTGACACTTCAGGGATCATTCTATTATATGAGTATCAATCACTATACAACATTTTATGCAAGAAGCACTCCTAACCTTTCCTTGACAACATGCAATATCTATATGTAGAATCAAGGGTTCATCTAACTACATATCTCCACACAGTCGCAATGGGAGAAAGGATATGCATATTCACTGTCCAGTCCATGAGCTCTCATTTTTTTTTTTACTCTTTCCGTAGAGTTTGGCCAATAGATCATGCAAATCCTTGATTTGTTATATTATTGTAGACATTGATGGATGGTTTTCTTTGTTAATTCATGGAATTCAAAAAAAAATTGGAGTATGTAAAATAATACTATGACATCCTCACAATTATTATCACATAGATCAGTAAAGAATTTATCTAAATATCTGAGAGGATTTATTTTTCTATTAAAACTAAGTCAGAGATTTTCAAACCCTGTCTACTTGTATTATCCCTCTATTTTCTCCTTCCAGGTTATCTAGAGTCTAAGGAATCCTCATCGACTCCGCAAGAAAGTCTAAACGATGTGAGGAGATTAAGGTTTCATGGAGATTGTTCGAGTTATCTCACTGCAACAATCAAGTAAAATCAAATTTTGATGCTTTTGTTGGAATTAATGGAGAATGTATTATTGGAGAGAGTATGTTCATTAGTTATGCGTTTATCCTAGTTTAGGAATTAATTCCTATTTTCTAGATGTTAGTTCTAACTCTCCTATGCATATGTAAACCAATATATTCTTGATGAATAATGATCAATTCAGAGCGTTCTTAGTGAGGCAGTCTCTAGTTGAAGGCTCCCCTATAAGCTATTAAGTTTCTAAATATATTTGGTTTCTTCTTATTTTAACAGGGTATCAGCACTTGAGATCAGAGGCATGTGTATCATCGGTTAATTACGGGTTGAGTCTATTTTATAGAAATCAAACCTATGAATAAGTATGCTTCCCTTAAGTGTGGTGGTGAAGTTAGAACAACAGAAAGAAAGATATATGCCCTTTTCCTTAAAACGAATAGATAAAGGGTGGATAACCTACATGTAATCTATTTGCTTTTCCTCGCCTCCCTTTGTCTCTTTTGCCACTCTCAATCTAACTGAACTCGGTTGATTGATACCTGTAATGGAAAATAGAAGACAGAAAACAACATAACTGCAATATGATCTATTCAAGTTAAACAATTTGAATCGATTAAATTCATAAATAAACATATAACATCATTCACACATGCATTAGGAAAAGAACAAATGTCTTTATTGTGAAGTAGAAGGAAGAGTACAACCAGTTGATCGATTCGTTGTCACTCATCCAGCTTTAGTCCCATCCTCATCACACGCGGCATCACCAATCAAGCAACATAATAATACATGCAGAATACCTCCAAGAGCTATGATCTCACCAGCATAACTCTACTTAACACAAATTCTTGCTCCCTTGTGCACTATGATCAATTCTCTATTTATAAGTAGATGAAGGTAGCTTGACATAAATGAATCATTGAATGGGTTTTCTAAAAATGGATGAAGGGGTTTCCTTTTTCATGGGAATAGGACGATAAGAGGTCTAATGGATCCATGTTGTCCATATTCGAAGCTATCAAATGAGGTGAAAGTTGGAACAACTTCTAGAAGCCACTAGAGGTTGGTAAGATTCCCAGAATCCAAAGAACAATTGGCTCCGAGTCGACCAACGCTCTCTAAAGTGGACCTAGATCCTCTGCAGTGCAACCTTGCATGGGAGTATATGCCCTGCAAAGAAGTTACTCTTGTTTAGGGGTGCGTTGATGGCTAAATGGGGCACTTCAATTGGCATCTAAGCAGTGAAAATTTCATGAAGGAAAACCACCAATGGAATGACTTGTTTAGGGTATGTAGCAACTAATTTAGAGTATGATAGACCCTAATGGATATTGATATTTTTTTTTGGATGATTTCCCAATTGACCTGTAACAGTTTCCCCCTAAAGCATGAATTCAAAAAACATAATGTTGAGTTATTGCTTTAAGATGTGATGAGGAGGATTTGAAGCAGACGGTGACCTGCATCAATTAAAATAAATTACATCATGATATATGTTCATCTTGGACATGAATTGCTGAGGGAGGCATATCCCATACTCAATACATAAACTATCATAACATCAGAAAGTCATCTATAGATATAGACTTGTCTACAGATATAGACCCATGATAGGTTGACCATCTGAGTAATGACCATCATACGGATGATTTGGTACTACTCCTAAAATCGCAACCCAGATGGATGAAACTACATCTGGGGTATTCTATCTCGTTCACTCGATCTCTTAAAGAATGAGTCTAACCATGCAAATATGTGATCTGAAGTTGAACATGGGTAGACATTGTCTGATTACAAGCCATTGATATGAGCCATTAATAGACGCAAGAGAAACCAATGTTGATGATAATGGTTCTTGAGGTACTGCAATACATTATGCATGGTGTGAGTAGTTGATTTCATGTTGAACACTATAAATAATATTTCGGTCGAGAACCTTTGATTTAAACCTATTTCCAGACACGAGAAACCTTGCGTAGATGTAAGAAAGCTCCAAGGTACTGAAAGGTTCTTTCTAAATAAAATTCCTCGATGATGAGCTGATGTCGACAGGAAGCGACTCATCACAAGAGGGCCTTGATGCTTCCCCCATCAATGACACGAAACAGGAGTAATGATTTTGGAGACAGAATATGACTGATGAATCAATATCAGGGATGGCGGTCATGAAATTAGGGTTTATGAGTATAGCAAAGGATGAGTAATAAATGACTTCTCTTGAGCATATCGGCGACACTAAATGAATTAGCAGTATTTGACCCAAAACCGAAGTGATGGATGGTGTGATAGACCATAGGTATGACAGACCGTCAAGCAGATTACCCAACCCAAAAATCACGGAGATGAAGTGAATAATTTTCATGCTCAAGAGAAACTTGCTACCATAAAGTGTTTTATCCCTTTCCAATTTTCCACAGTCATTGTTGACTAGTACCTCTTTATTTTTTTAATAAGCTTGAGGAGGATAGCATATGATTGATGTATAATTCCACCCTTCGGGTCAATCCATCGCTATTTGATGCTTTAAAAATTCTAGCAAAGGAAAAACTCGATCTTTTCATGATGGACAATTCTGTCACTATTTGATTCTTTAACGATTCTAACGACAATGAAAACTCGGTCCTTTTCATGTTTAGAGAATTTGAAAAGGGGATGAAAAGAAAACTCTACAAGTTATTTTCGTATAATAGTCCCTTGGATCTGAAAAACTATAAAATAATACCTGAGAGAACCTCCTAGCCAAGTTTGACTAGGGTTTTCCTTTTTCGTAAACATAATCTATCTCAGTCTGGAAAAGGGTTAAACTTATACTAAGTAGATTTCGTTTCAATTCCTTTAACGAGCTAGAGAGGACAAGTGCTCGGAAATATTCTCATATTTTGGGAGTCTGAAAAGCGCTGAAAGAGAAATCCATGGGGGGTTCCCTTTTCATGTTTAACAAAACCTGAAAAAGAGATAAAAGTATGCTTTGAGTTCCTTTTCATGTTTAAAAAAGCTCAAAAAAGAGGTAAAAGTGTTCTTTGTGGTTTTTCTTTTTCGTAAGTTTTAACGAGTCCGAAAAATTGATAAAAATGTACTCATATCACCGAATTTCAATTTAATTTACAAGCAGGAAAAGATGAAAAGAACTTTCCATTTTCATGTTTTTATGAGAAATAAAATAATAGTAAAATAAGCTCGAGGTTTTCATGAGTTTAATGAGTCTTGAAAATAATAACCGAAATGGACTCAAGATAAGTTTCATTTTTATACAAGCTTGAAACATAGGGAAAATTATGCTTTAAAGTAGTTTCATTTTTACACGAGATTGAAACAAAGAAAATTGTTCTTGAAAGAGGTTTGTTTCATTTTTACACAATCTTGAAACAAAGGAAAAATAATGCTTGAAAGTGGTTTCATTTTTACACAAGCTTGAAACGTAGAAAATTGTGCTTGAAATAAATTTGAATGCCCCTTGCAAGAGCACATGCCCCACAAGCTTCATTTCATTCCCCTAAGTAGACTACTGGTTACTAATAGCTGGATGGAATGAAGGTTCATTTACAAGATCAAATGAAATACTCGACATAATTTGGAGAGGATTTGTTTCATTTTTTAACGATCTTGACACAGGAAAGAACTATGCTCATGGAACCTTGTTTTATTTTTTAACGAGCTTGGCACAAGAAAAGGAACTATGCTCATGACATGATTCCTTTTTTAATGAGGTTGAAACAGTAAAATAACTATCCTCATGATTTCACCCAACCTATCTATTTTGGAATCATTGGGAATCTTCCTTAAGTGAGATAAGTGGAAGATATCATATTTAAGGTATCCATTTTTTCAATTTTCGGTGATCTCGTAGGCAATGGAACGAAAAAGTGCCCATTAGGGAAGGATCCTTAAAGTGTCCTACACCAATGTTCTCAAGATATGGCGGGGGTCAGTGAACAAACATAACGCTTCTAGTTGCCCGGGAACCAAAGGTGAAGAAAGAGAGTTGATTAATTGTTGTGAGACATCCTTTATGGGGGAATATTATCATACGAAAGTAAGTAGATACTACTGTAGCCATAGCGTAAACCCACGGTATTCAAAGTAATATATTATAGTCAAGGGGTCCGTCAACGACCTCAGCTTCAATAGTAACTGATTTTCCCCCTCGTTCGACGTGCACATTACTAATAATTCCACAAGGCTTATATGTACGATCGTCAAAATATTTCAACATCGTAGGTGATTGTGACAAATTCGGTGAGCCAAGTGACTTCGGGCAATTCATTGATGTGATACAAGTAGATGTGCCTTCATCAATGATTGTGTGATGAATGAGGCGATTTAGGACATGTACTTGAATCGAGAATGATAATTGTGCTCATAATTGTGCCACATAGCCCATGTGATTAAAGAATACAAGATTTGAATCCGTTGGATCGATTCCACCAATCACAAAAAACAAAGCCTGCTTCTAGGAGGGACAATTCTAAGGACCCTCAAGTGTTGACATAGCAGAAGGTGACTGAACCAGATCTTCTACTACGTTATAATTTTGAGTTGCACAAGCTCAAGGTTTGAATGTTGATTTGTGAACTACTCCCTTCGACAGATTTGTTGTTAACTCTAGAATGATAGGCGGTAGAGTTGGGTCAGGTGAGGTCAAATTCGAAGTGGTAGGTTTATCTGTAGCCTGACCATTTGACGATGAAAATGGATTCCTGTAATCTTTACTTCAAGTCGACACCAAAACATAATTTTTGGGTTTAGTCGCAGATAGCCTAAGCACTTGCGAACTAGAAGCATGATTCAAAGCAACCATATGTGTTTCTGGGTTCATAAAAGGATTTGTCAACAATACAGATGCGACAGAATTCTTAAGAAGAATTGGGACTTCTGAGCGGTGAGAACAATCTCGCGTAAACTTCTCCTCATTCCATATCAAGCAAGGGTAACGAGGTTTCCAAAAAAAACTGGATTAATTAGATGATTTTTCCTGCAGAGGTGAATTTGAATTCTTCTTATCTTTCCCCTTCTTCCTATTTCTAGGTTTCTTGTCACTTTTGCCTTTGTCAGATGACATGGCATGGATTTCAGAAGAAGACGCAGGATTAGATGCAATATGGTTTTGATTTGAAACAACAAGCGTAGGACCAGATAGTCGACTTGTTGCCATAGTTCTAGCAGAACCAATCACACCATCGTCAGCATGAATTTATCGAGCAGATGGAGCAGGAGGAAAGATAAAATTTGGTCACGGTGCGTTTGGAATATTTTCATAGAGTTTACTAGACTAAGCGTAAATCAAATCTAGCTACTGGGCATGAGAAATTACTTTCTCTTTAGTGACAACACGGCCTTTGGCCACATCCTCGGTGATAGATGGCAACAAGGACTTAATAAACCACTCAGCTAAAAGTTGATTAGGAAAAAATGTTTTAAACATTCGACGACGACGATGCCACTCATGTATATGATCTGATATATGAAGAGTAGTGGTTTGTTTAAAGCTGGTCAAAAGTTCTGTTCCAGTTCCATCTTTGATGGGTAACTAGAAGTGGGTTAAAAAATTAGTGGTTAAATCTATAAAGTTGTCAAATGAAGCTCATGGTAATTCAATGTACCACTTCGCAGCCGAACCAGTAAGTGTTCGCTGGAAAAGACGCAATCTAACAGAATCATAATTTAAGGAATTTGGTAAACACCATAAATGATAAGTCATGACATGCGTAGAGGGGTCTTCTTGAGAATTTCCATTGAATTTTGGAATGCCCGAGGATAATTTATGAGGAGTCACTAGCCACCAAGGTAAATAATGAATGGGATCATTGGTGAGTCGATTTAAATCGAGTAATTATAATGTTGCAACAAATAGAAATTGTCTATTAAGGTAAGGTTGAGCATAACTAGGATAAGATGGAACCGTCTAGGCAATAAGTCGTTGCATACCAACAAATGCATTATGTTGTTGGTAACCTAGATAGGGGTAGGCTTGTTGACTAGGACCTGGATAAGCTTGATATTGTGGGAATGGTTGTTGTGGTTTCCATGGAATCTAATAAAACGTTTGCCCGCCAGGATAATTTGGACCTAGTTGTGAATAGACAGGGCCACTAGAAGCCTATGACAAAGGTAAACTATCATGCGGTTGTGAAATTCCCAATACAAATGGTTGTTGAATACCATCCTGGGAGGATGGAGTGTGTAGTCCCGAAACTTGAGGGTTAGGGGTTCAAGGACCCGCTTCAGTAGACTGACCAATAGCCATAAAAGAAATAACAGGTTTCATAGGCACAGATGCAACAGGTTGAATTGGTTGATCCTAATACACAACCATTTGCGGCTGAATAGGAAAAGTAGGTTGTCATTGGCAAAGAGGCATTCCATCATATGATTGACCTAAAAATGATGGAGTACTACCATATGGACCAAACATCTGTGGACCCCCAACATATGGAGTATAAGGATATTTCACTAATTGACTTTCATATGAAGGGTATCCAGCAGATACATGATAAGATGGACGGTAATTGGATGGGCCAACCTAATATTAAGCTGATGATGTGAATAAAGGATCAAGTCGTTTAGTGCACGTAAGAGATGAAATAGATAGAATTCCAGATGATGACATGGGTGAAGTCCATGGACTAGAGGAGACGGTAGAGTAGGTTCCATTTAAAGTCTAGTAACCGAGTCGGACAGATGGACCACCATAAAGATGAGACTCGAGTCTCGTTGAAAACATCGAAGATGAAGCAACAGTAGATGTGGTCGCAGCTATAATAGATGGTACAGTCTGGGATGTTATCTCTACCATGGTCAAATAGCCCAGAAAATACTCTAACGAATCTATAGTAACTTGAGAGTGAAAAGGATCAACAGGAGCAGAGTAGGTCAAACAAGGAAAGACTGATACAAATGAAGCCCCGGCCCAAAATGAGTGGGATTTTAAGGGTTGTATCTTCCTGAAGTTCTTCCTCTATCAAAATCAAATTAGGTGGAAGCACTTCACCATCAGGCCCAAGATAAATTTCAGGCAGTAAACTTTGTAGTAAAGAGGAAGACTTGATGGTTACAGATGACTGAGGATTCAATGGTTGTACCAGGACAAATTCTTGTTGTTCAACTTTAGGATCAAAATGTTCTAGTAAATTAACAATGGGCTGTGGATCGACTTCCAGTTGAACAAGCTCGAGTTTTGTATTTACCGTTTCACTGGATTGAATTTCAGTGTCCTGTGGTAACTATGATCATTTTGTCTCGACAGTAGCAGATAAACCGGGATCAATCGAAACAACTCGAGACTCAGTACTCAAAGGATCAGATGTCTCTGGTATATCAGATTATGTAGCACCAAGAGTTCCATAGGTACCGGACTCGGTAGGACAAGCGCGCCTTCGTCTACTAGGTGTAGCTTCTAGCAGCAATGGTGGTTTATTCGTTGTCCTACGCTAAAAACGAGGAAAGGGTTGATATTCTTACATGATTGATAATTTATTTTATGCAAAAACAAATAAAAAAAGAGAGGGTAATGCTAAGCAAAAGGTTTACCAAGCAACTGTGAAATGCAATATACCTCCCCAATAAACCAAGTACTTATGTACATGCAGGAAATCTCCCTGAATGTTGTGCTTAGTGTATCACGGGTACAAGGTGGCTGACTTGGTTACCTATGGATGGTAAGAAACCTAAAGTTTTCCTCCTAAATATACGTGAAGGTACGTGGAGGCCCAATCCATATTAGCATTGTCTAATGCGAGACCACACAATGAGAGCATCCCCTTATACTTTTCGCACTAGAACAGTTCCCGGTATACCTGAAAGTACGTGGAAGAGCTCCAATATACTTACGTACGTTGAATGAGGTATCACACTTAGAATGTATCACAGAAAATTAAAGACAACTACTATGTTTAACGACGCTGGAACACGTCTTCTAGCTTAGACCTCTAAATTTTATCATTAATGTTACAATTCTTCCTTAGATAAATTCAAATAAATTTTATGTTGATCTTTCTTATCAGTTTGTCTTTCAATTTTACGCGAGATGTATTTAACATTCCTAGAATTCAATTAGAATTATAAGCATTCGTTTCAAATTGATTTTTGATAATGAAAAACTAGCTACAAGGGATAGAGAAATCAGATTTTATGCAATCAACAATGAGCACATCTAAATGAAATTTCCCTAAACTATTCCTATGCAGCAGTCACAATCCCTATATGAAGTGCATGTTTTTCTTTTCAATTTCTTTTAAGTTTAGATGAATGAAAAAGAAACTAATGCACAAAAAATCACTCAAAACTTTCAAGGTAAATGAATACTGAAACGATAATTCCTCTTTTCAAAAATAATGAATTGATAAAGTCTAAAATTTAACTTTGGAACTATTCAAAAATGACAAAGAAAACAAAAATAAACATTGATCAAACAAATCTGGTCTCTAGAGGCAATCAGTCACTTAAAAGATTAGCAAGCAAGACACTGAAATGAATTCCAAAAGACAAAATATGATATATTTTGGTTGGTCATAGGGGCAATGCACCCTTGAGTGGGTGACAGTGTAATGCAGAGCACTGTCCCTAAGACAACAGTGCTATGAAGAGCACTCTATCAAGACAAACAGTGTGTTGGTGTGAGAGGACTCTCTGAAAAAGCAATCAAACACACTAATTTTGCTAATACACATTCAAATGACTAAAAATATGCAGGTAAAGTCTACTAGAGGTTGATGGGCAAGTAAAAAACCACCAGGGATGATCTATCATTCCCCAGTGGAGTCGCCAATTTGTTTTACAGAAATAAAACCTACGGATAAGTATGCCTTCCCTAACTGCAGTGGTGCACTTAGAACAACAGAAAGAAACATATTTGACCTTTTCCTTAAAATGCATAAATGAAGGGAGGAAAACCTACTTGTAATATGTTTGCTTTTCCCCACCTCCCTTCATCGCTTATGTCGCTCTCAATCTAGTTGAAATCGCTTGATTGATACCTGAAATGGAAAACAGAAGACCTAAAACAACATAAAGGAAATATGAACTATTCAAGTTTAAAAAACTGAAGCAATTAAATTCATAAATACACATATAACATCATTGACACATGCATTATGAAAAGAACAAATTTCTTTATTATGAAGTAGAAGGAAGAGTACAACCAGATCGATTCAATGTCGCTCATCCATATTTAATCCCATCCTCATCACACTAGGCATCCCCAATCGAGCATCATAACAGTACATTCACAATACCTCCGAGAGTTGTGATTTCACCAGCATAACTCTACTTAACACAAATTTGTGCTCTCTTGTGCACTATGATGAGTGCTCTATTTATAAGTAGATGAAGGTAGTTTGAAATAAATGAATCTTTGAATGGATTTCCTAAAAATGGACGCAGAGGTTTCTGTGTTCATGGGAATAGGAGGATAAGAGGTTTAATGGCTCTGTGGTGTCCATATCCGAAGCTATCAAATGAGGTGAAAGTTGGAACAACTTCTAGAACCCACTAGAGGTTGCGAAGATTCGCAGAATCCAATGAACAATTCTCTCCCAATCGATCAACACACTTTAAACTGGGCCTAGATCCTCTGCAACACAGTCTTGCATGGGATTATATGGTATTCAAAGCAGTTACTATTGTCTAGGGGTGTTTTGATGGCTCAATGGGGCACTTAAACTGGAATCTAAGTAGTGAAACTTCCATGAAGGAAAACCACCAATGGAATGGATTTTTTAGGGCATGTAGCTACTAATTTATAGTAGGATAGACCCTAATTGATATTGATCTGTGTTTTGGGATGATGCCAAAATTGGCTTGCAACAGATTCCTTGAAAGTGATGAGCTTCTCATGTAGTTGAGAGGGTGTTTCATGCTTCTCGTGCAGTTGCATTCCTTTCATTGTTCAATGTCCTATCACTAGCTACCCACAGTGTCGGCGCCACTATGTTTGTAGTGTTGTGGAGTCAATTTCATGGAATTTTATCATTGTCGAGTCTCCACCAACATTTCTTTGTGATGTGGGGTGTAGTGTAATGTTGGTAGATCATGGTGAATTTGCATCATTTTTTTGTTGTGGCATAGTCGATTCGTTTCCATTTGCTGTAGAGGTCGAAGGACCAAATGTGTTGAAGGGTTGCATGTTGAGAGAGGAAATAGTTTGTTTTCTCCATGGAAGCATATAAGTTTTGGTGTCGTGGTTACGTCCTTGGACAATGCTCCCATTACTGCGACACCCAAGACTCCAGCGTGAATATGTTGTATAGTCTTTCCTTCTACTGGGGAGGATCTGCAAAGTTTTGTGGGCTTGGTCGTAAGCCTTGAATTACCAAAGGAGGCGTGTAAGCCTTGAATCACTAACTGAATCCATAAGTGTTGCGAAACATTTAATCGTGGATCAAGTTGGACAACTGATCTACATGGGCATTTGTGGACCTAAGAACCGTTGATCTACGTGTAAGCCCAGAGTCAGTGGAGAGAGTTGAGTGTCGATGTGACATTCGACTGTGGTGCTTTGGTGTGGCTACTCGGAACATCATTCAATCTTTGGGTGTTCAATATTTCAAAAGTTGTAGAGCGTCGAGTGAGTGAATGAATTTCTGCCAACTGCGTGGAAAATTGTAGATTGGTCGAAGCACCTATAGACCTATGTTTGGTATGCATGTAGCATGGTTGTTGCGACTCATTTTTGGGAGCCGTTGTTATTCACGTACCGTGAGGAGAAATATTTTTAAAATTTTGAAAATATTTAGTATTGTGGGTTGGATAATCTCATTAAGGATGGAACAATGTTGAAATGAGCAGTGTGGAGTAACTCACAACTTGCGTGTGGAAAACAGATAACAGTTAGCGTAGAAGAATTTGCATGGAGCTAATTGTCTTAGAAATGAACTATGTCAGAGCCAGCACTAGATTCAAGCCAGCGTGAAGCATAGTGTCCTATGGTATCTACCAATTTATGAGTTCTTCATAGTATGTAGCTTCAGATTGTTATTTTCTCCTTTTGAAAGCCTACAAGTTGCAATCGAAGAACTTTCTTCTAGATCTGGAGATAGAATTATTTTTTTGATCAATTGTTGGAGGTTGAAAATTTTGTTTAAGAAAGATCTATAGATCAACCTATCACCATGAATAATCAGAGGGCAGAGGCATAGTTGAATGAGAGAAATAATCTTGATGGATCCAACTATTCTAATTGTAATTTCAAATTGCAGAATATTCTTGAGGAGAAAAGTGTGTGGGAGTTTTATCACTAGAAAATCAGACAAGAAAAAATGACATTATTAAATGTCAGGCATAATGATTTATAGGGTTGAGAAACATTAGAGGATCTAAAAATTTTAAAAATCTCTATGGTCAAGAGGCAAAAATCAAATTGCACACCAGAGAGAGAAGCAAAATCTGCCTTCTGCGCATTTTCCTTCTAAAGGGGTGTTGGTCTACGCAGCTTTCCCTAAAAAATCCACGTAGTCCTTGGGGTGGCAAAAGTGACCATCCGGGACCACTTGATACACTTCAGGAAATGATCCTCCACTTGAGGCCGCCCAAGGACAACTGCCTAAGCCACCTTGGGACATCAAGTGAGCACACAAAGGAATCAGGTGGGCACACAAAGGAATCAACCCTCTCACTTGGTTCGCCATCCACAAGTGTACCAAGAGAGGGAAGAAGGATTTGAATTTTCCTATAAATTTCCACCATGAGAAGAAAAAAATGAGAACACATTGTTATGTTGGTCAAATTTCTCATGAGCAAGCAAACAGTGTGTAATCCAGAGCAACAATAGAGTTATAGGATTTGGTTGTTGGCCACCCAACAACTTCAATCCCTTTGGAGAAGAAAGAGCCTTTACGACATCAGCTTAAGGGTAAGAACTTCCTTGCACTGGGTCTTAGAACTCCATAGTTCTAAGGATCCTTTGGAAAGAGTGTAACGTTTTATCTTTCTTACTAATAACGGTCAATAAGAGGGGCTTTTAATTCCATCGTTTGCATTATTTTATCATTTGACTCATTGTGAGCTTTTTTTTTCGTTTTAGTTTAGTTGTGCTTTCTATCTTTATATGCAACATACTACATTCCATAATTTAGTGTTTTTTATATATATTAGCATGTGTTCACTAACCTACTAACCATATTTTATGCATGTGACCATAACTTGTAGGCTTCAATCATTCCTACGAAGCACCGGTGGATTCGTACACTTGTGTACGAAAACCATCACTACAGGGAGATTATAAATGGGGATGAATTGAAGCCGATTTCATTCGAAGGTGGAAGAGTTGCAGAAATTCAGGATTGGGAGAAGAGGGAAAACAAAGAAAAAGTGTTGTTGAAATTGTGAGTGAAATATTTCATTATTGATCTGGACTTATGCATAAACACAATAAAATATATAAATAAACATAAACACGGAGATGCAGCAGGAATAACACTTCATTTCATTAATATCAAATACTGAAAAATGCTTACATACATAATTTAAAATAAACTAGCTCGGGCGATGGTAGCTTATCTCTGAGAAGATATGTGGTGGCTACATGCCTCTGAACTTTGTTACAATGAGGCTCAAGGGATTTTTTATTATTCAACAATAAGAGAAAACCCTAACCAACCAAAACCCTAACTTGAGGAGATGTAACAACAAGATTTTATGGTCCCCGTTTGGGTTAGTTGGGCAGCCAACTTTCCCGAGATCGTAAATTTTTCATATTATCTCCATTTGGCATGTATGATACCTATTTTGAAATATCTTTCCGAGGAATAAAATTTCTAATGCATTTTCTATGAAATTGTCAAAGGAATCATGCCAAAAAAATGTCGTTTGGGACCTCAAAATGGCTCCAAAAATTTTAGGACCTGAAAAACGCCTAAAAATAGTAGATAAGAAAACTGATGAAACTGACTAGGAGGAATAGGTGGGTGGCCACCAATATCCACCTAGATTATTCATCCGCCCTTAGGAATAAATGGTCCTCATTGCGTGTAGAGCCTCCATGAGGTTGGGAAATTTTTGTTGAGCCTGGTCCTTGGTGAACCACTTTCCTTGGTGAAGGAGTTGGCCTACTTTAAAAACTTGGTATATCTAGATCCTCTACAGGAGGTTGTTCTTGATCTTCATTTCCATAATCCGATTAGTTGTGGCTTGTTTCATGCATTTTGGATTTAACTCTATTGGTGTGATTTGTTCTACCATGTCGGATGTGTCCAATAGAGGTGGAAAGTAGGGCCGAAGGATGCCCACATTAAACAATGGGTGCAGACCAAGGAATGGTGGAATATTGAGATTAAAGTAATTTTCCCCTACATACTTGGTGATGGTGTATGGCCCATATCAAAGTGGGAAAATATTGTGGTGGGGTCCAGCGAGGCACTCCTTCTACAAATGTAGCCACACGCTGTCGCACACCTCAAATTTGTGTGGCACCCGATGCTGAGCATGTCGTTGCTTATAGTTAGCATTAGCTCATTATAATATTTCATGAACCTATTGGTGGATGTGTTAAATGCGCTCAATGAATTTTTTCGCCTTGTCAGCTTCAGACTGCACATGAGCTGAATCTGCCTAAGTAGCCACAAATGGCATGGCTATGCCAATGGGACATAGTGGTTGGAATCCCAAGCCCACCTGAAAGGGTTTATGGATGGTTGTGTTGTGGAGAGACTAATTATAGCTATGTTTTATATACGGGAGGCTCTCATCCCATGTGCGTGGATTCTTTGAGTTGTACATGCATAGAATGTATATAATCATCCTACTGACAACCTATGTTTTTCCATTGGTTTGGGGATGGAAAGTTGTGGACTTGGTGAGCTTGGTTTCCAGCATCGAGAAGAGGCTTGACAAAAATGTATTGAGGAACTTGTTGTTCGATCTGAGATGATATACTATGGGATCCAAAACCGATCCCACACTCGTTCAAAGAAGAGTTTAGCAGTGGATTTTTCCATGACATTCTTCTTGTAGACTGCCATAATGGCCATCTTCGAGAATATGTCAAAAAACACAGTTGTTTCCTTGCTTAGTAGAAGGAAGGCCCGACATGTAATCCATGGATATGGATTCCCATGGTTTGGCAATGGCTTAGGCTATATAGGATTTGATGTACTTCCTGATATCCTGTTGAAGGTTCGACCAATAAAAATACTTCTGCAGTACTGCCACTATTTTCTCGACCCCGAAATGCTTAGCGACCCGACTATAGTGTGATCCCCAAACCATATTGGTACGCTCGCTTGAAAAAACATAAAGGCATGCCACGTGACATACCAATGCATCCTAGAGGTGAAAATTTGGAACTTTCTTACCTTCCAAGAGCGTCTTAAATGTGTCATTTAATACTAAATTGCTGCTATAGAGAAGTGACCAATCAGAAATCTCGTTCCCATAATATTTGAGCACGGTGGTTAGCACCATGATCGGTGGTCGGCTAAGGCAGTCTGCAACATTATTGATGTTCCCCTTCTTCTAGTTGATGTTCAAATGAATCTGTTGCAGGTATGTGGAGCACTTCCTATGGTGATCGTTTTGCAATTTCCCTTGTCTATGTATGAAATGTAGGGGTCAGTGGTTTTTATGGATGACTATTTCCTTCACCTAAATGTAATGCTTCCATTTTTGGCAAGCATTTGCAATGGAATACATCTCTTTTTCATAAGTAGGATACCTCCAGACTATGTCAGAAATCGTCTCACTATGATATGCCACTATATGCCCCTCTTGAGTAAGAGCTACCCCAAAAGCATAGTCAGAGGCATCTGTCTTGATCTCAAATGGTTGTTGTAAGTAGGGTAATGTGAGCACTCATGTAGATCATAGGCAATGTTTCAACTCTACAAACGCCTTCTCCTGAGATTCAGACCAAAATATTTTTCCTTTCACTCCTCCCTTCGTGATCCAACTCAAGGGAAAAGTGATATGATAGAATCCCAACACAAAATTGCGGTATAAATTGGCAAGACCTGAAAGTTGTAGAGCTCTGTTAGAGTGGTTGGGGCTGGCGAATCCTGAATGACTTGGACCCTCGATGGATCCACATAAACCTGCGGCTCATCAATAATATATCTCAGATACTGAACTTGGGTCATGCCAAAAGTTCACTTCTTCGAATTGGCACACAACTTGTGTTCCCACAGTGTTTGGAGGACCTGTATGATGTCATGGAGGTGCTCTTCCCATGTCTAGTTGAAGATTAGGATGTCATCCAAGTACAAAACCACAAATGAGTTGGTGAATGGTTGCAAGATGTCATCCATCAATCGCATGAAGGTTGCAGGAGAATTCGTCAACCCAAAAGGCATGACTAGCCATTAGAAGATGCCCTCATTTAATTTGAAGGAAGTCTTCCACACATCAAAGAGTTCGATTGGTACCTCATGATACCCAGAATTCAAGTCGATCTTTCTGAAATATCCCCCCCCCCTAATCTGGTCCAGGAGGTCATCAATCTATGCGATTAGATACCTATTCCAAAATGTGATCTTATTTTGCACTTGATAGTCAATACAGAGTCTCCAGGTGTCATCCTTCTTCCATACCAACACAATCGGGCTCCCACAGGGCGAGTATCATGGCTTGATGTGCCCTTTCTGCAAAAACTCTTGGATCTACCTCTTGATTTTATCATTCACCATAACAGAGCATCAATATATAGGCCCATTAGGTAGCAGCACGCCTGGGGTTAAATCAATGGAGTGCTTGACCTAACAATGTAAAGGAACCCCATTTGATGTGGAGAAAATTTCCTGTTATTCCATATGTTGCTACCAGCCAGGGCGCCTTGTTTGGAGGTTGCGACGACAATCTTCTTCTTGGCCCATGGGTGAATTGTAATGAAAACAAATTTACTAGTTTGGGAAACAATATTACTACATTTATTGGCAGTAATCAAAGAGATGGAGGAAGGAGGTACTACCTCTGATATCATGTACAATTTATTTCCCAAAGTAATAATAACACAAAGAGGCTTAAACTCATACACATCATGTCGCTTCCACAAGTATGGTTGGCCTAATAATAAATCAGAAACGTCAAAAGGAGCAATATCAAAAAGCACCTCATCCATGAAGGGATTGATGTTGTATGCAATGCAGCACTACTAGCTGACACAGAGATCTATTACTTGGTGAAGCCACCCGATGGTATACGGCTGTGGGTGTGTTGTGGTCGGTAGGCCGAGCCGCTTCATGACCTCTGCTGAAATGAGGTTCTTTTGACATTGAAAATGAATTGCAGTGGAGAACCCTCCATGATTTGATTAAGTTATGTTAGTAATTTTGTGCTAATTCCTCTTTTAGTTATTGAAACACGTGCTTTACATGTGCTTAAGGGTTCAAGTTATCTTGCAAGTTACTGAGTCTCATGAGTGATTTTTATGTTAATTTTATGAAAAATTTAACATAAAAAAAATACTGAACAACAGCAATAAAAATTACATCATGTCACCATACAACACATCAACACAGGGATTTGATGAAGGAATTTATCCCTCCTGGGTTACATCTCCTTTGTTTAGCTTTCGTGGCTTGGGCCTCCATATTATTCTCAAAATTTTAATAATCATGTGTTTACAATGCTTTTCTACTCCTAAAAATTGTTTAATTGAGTCCAGTACACTCAAAAATGGTACCTTAGCCTCTTTCTTCTCCTGATTTGGTCGAAAAATGAATGAGTTATGGCCTGACCTAATTTTCCCATAATTCGCTCCACAATTTGCACAAAGTTGTCCTATAAATCTGCCTAGAATTTGGAAAAATTACTACAATTTCGCCAACCGGTGGCGCAAATCATGCGACAATTAATTTTTCTAATAATGCTCGTGAATTAGTTTAGAGCTAAGAAACCCCGCTTACCATTAATTAAGTCGTGATTATGGTTTTAATGGCGCCCCTTAATAAAACTAGTTTAACGTTAATTAAGCATGGATTAATGTTTTAATTAGCCCTTAAGGGCTAGCACCTCCTACTCCAGCCGCGGTCCTAGGTATTGGTCACATATATTGGGGGCTGGCCACCTCTCCCCCCATCGACGCTTTGAATAAAGTTTAAAATAATGTGGCGTTATATACAGTTAAGATTCATGGCATAGGAGAGTTAGTGACGATTCACGTTAGCTTGGCAGAGGACTCGGGTTTGACCCCCGCCCCGTCCCTCTGGTCCTTCACCATAATTTTACACTGCCATGAGGGGGACACGTGGCGGCCCTAGGATGAGCCATGTGCCTCCTCCTCATTTCCCTCACCACAACCAATAGAAACTTTCCAATACACAACGATGAGCATCAATCACCACATGCCACATGGAAACCAATCATTTGGTCGAAAGATGGGTTGACCAACATGTTGACCTTCCCATTCAGCATACCACGTCAGCATTACAGACCGTTCACTCGGCTCCTTGTCTGCATAATTTTTTGCCAAATTTGCCTGTTTAGGAAAGAAGACAGAATGCATTTCTGAAGCCATACATAGTCCATTTCACACGAAACAAGTTGCGTCGAATTCATAACGACAAACACTATGCAGTTGTTTAGGTTTCGTTTCATTCTAAGAACATTTATTTTTTAGCATAAATCTGAGCACCTGATCATTCGTCCCCACTGGAAGCTTTTGGACCCCAAAAGGTCATATTCAATTCCCTATTCTTCCCAATCTCAATCCATTTGGCCTTTGAAGGATTTTTTCCTTTGAGTCCCACTTGAAGATAACCAACACTTCCTCTTTTCAATGTCCTTGTTCTTATGTCAAGTATGGTGTCTTGCTGAAGCTCATTAAGGAATTATGGAGAAAAGTATTCAATAAATGGCAGTTGAAAATTCTCTCCTTTATCTTCAATCAAACGAGGCTCATATATTCTTAAATTTTCAACATTAATAACAGAGTAAATTTGCATTTATGAAGGCAAATCAAGCTTGAAGGCATTGTTGCCAATCTTCTCCAGAATTTTGAAAGCACCATGACAGATTTGTTTCAGCTTTTCACCTTCTCCTTGAAGCCTCTCCTTGCTAATGTGAAGCCAAACTTCATTTCCAACTTAAAAATTATGATACACATGATGTTTGTTGTGTCTTGCTTTGTACTTGCCTTGACTTTTTTATAGTTGATCTTGGAATGTTTGATGGATGAACTGAATTTTCTCTATAAATTTATTTTCTTTATCTATGTCGTTATGCCCATCTATAGCCACATATTTACCGAAAAATAAATCCAATGGTGATTTTGGCAAGTATCTAACACATGCCCCAAATGGTGATGCTTGTGTAGAGGATTGTTTTGCACAGGTGTAAGCATGTTGAATGTAATGCAAATCTTCATCCCAAAACTTAGGATGTTTGCTACAATATCCTCAAAGTGTATGAATGATTGTTTGATTTACCACTTTAGTTTGACCATCTATTTTCGGATGAAAGGTTGTACTCTTATTCAACTTAGTGTCCATTAAGCCCCACAAGCTTGACCAAAAAATCCCAAAAAATTGAGAATCTCGATCACTTACAATAGATGTAGGAAACCCAAAATGAACCCACACATTTTGAAAGAAAATACAAATTGTTTGTTAAACTGTTATTTATTTTTACATGGCATCGATATACACACCTTGCTGAACATATCCACAACTACACACAAATAATCATGACCTCCTTTTGACAAAGAAAGACCTCCTAAAAAATCCATAGAAATACTCTCCCATGGACGTGAAGGAATCGGAAGTGGTGTGTACAATCCAAACTTCATATTACTAGGCTTACTAACTACACATAATGAACAAACTTTAATAAAATGTGAAAGACTTTAAAGCATATGAGGCCAATAACAATACTACTGAAGATTTTCCATTGTTTTTCTTACACCAAAATGTCCAGCAATAAGAGAAATGTGTGCTTCCCTTATGAGATTCACTCTCTCCCTCTGTGGAATACAGAGCTTTCCCAAATGATACAACAAGTTATTATGTACATGGTAATCCAATTCCTCAACTTGGAAACCTTGACTCATTTTTTCATAAACATCTTGAAAGTCATTATCAAATGCATATTGTTCAACATAACTTTCATGTAAAACAGAAGTATTATTGAGTAAAGTAGCAGCACTAATAATATACCTACAAAGCATATCAACAACCTGATTGTATATATCTTTCTTATACCTGATGAACAAGTGGAATTTCTGTAAGAAACCCATCCATCGAAAGTGCCTTGACCACTGCAATTTATTTTGTGATTGCAAGTATTTCAATGGTTGGTGATCGGTGTGAATGATGGTTTCCTTTCCCATCAAATAGTGTTTCCACTTCTTCAGACTTTGAACCAACGCATATAGCTCCTTTTCATAAGTATGATAATTTATCACTGAAAATTAAACATTTCTGAATGGAATGAAATGGGCTTATTGTGTTGTAAGAGGACTACGCCCATGGCATAGTCACTTGGATTGGTTTGAATCTCAAAGGGTTGTCTCAAGTCCGGTAATGATAGTATTGGGGCTGAAATGATATTATAATTCAAAGCATCTAATGTTTTTTGTTGCTTGCCTCCCCATTGGAAGACCTCCTTAACACTATTCAATGCATGTAATGGAGCTACAAAAGAACAAAAATTAGCAATGAACTTCCCCCAATATTGTGTTTCTCCTAGAAAAATTCTTACCTCAGTGACTGTCTTGGATTTTGGCCAATTCACAATGACCTCAACCTTAGAGGGGTCTATCTTAAGCTCACCTCCTCCAACAATATGTCCCAAATACACTAAAGAAGTTTTACCAAATTCACATTTTGACATCTTCAAAAAAAATTGTTCTTTTCTTAAGACATCAAGAACCTTTCTTACATGCATGACATGTTCATCTCGTGATTTGATGAATATCAAAATATAATCTAAGTAGACAATTTCAAACTTATCAAGAAATGGTCTTAATACATCATACATAACTCTAATGAAAGTCGTTGGAGCATTGAAAAGACCAAAAGGCTTAACAAGTTACTCAAAAAATATTTGTGTAGTTTTAAATGTGGTCTTCCATATGTCCTCTTCAACTATTATAACTCGATGATAACCACTTCTTAAGTCTAACTTAGTGATATAATTTGCATACCTCAACTGATCAAGAAAATCATCTATTCTTGGGAGTGGTTAACGATCCTTTGCCATGATTTCTTTTAGTGCAACGAAAATCCACACACATGCGCCATGTTCCATCCTTCTTGGCTACCAAAAAAATTGGTGAACCACATGGTGAGGTAGATGGTTGAAAGATCCCTTTATTCAACAACTCTTGGATTTGCTTATTTATTTATGCACTTTCAATTATCGACATGTGATACATGCCAATATTAGGGAGTGGAACATCCTGATGCAGTTGTATCTCAAATTGGATTCCCCTCTTGGGAGGTAACCCCTTTGGTTCCTTAAACATCTCACCATGCTGACTTACCACATCAAACAAATCAGATTTCAATTTTTCATCACAACCTTTAAAAGATTCATAATCCATGTCATTCTTTTGTTTTATCATAATAAACACAAAGGTTTTTCTTGAATTTACTATTCTTTTCATTTGCCCAACATTAACTAAAGAGAGGTTTAGCTTTTTGCAATGAGCTCTCACAGTATATTCCACTCCATCTATGAAAACGTGGTACGTGTGTTCTCATGAAGATAGAATATTTCTTTCCTGTCATAAAGATAAGGACTACCCAAAACAAATCCTGATATGTGAATCGGTACAACATCTAACTCAACTTCATCAATGAAGTTTGCGATGATTGAAAACCAGAAAATACATTTTATTGTAACGTGTAAATTTTTATCCTTGGTTATCCAACCCAAAGGATATGGATTATGATGAGGTATGGTTTCAATATCAAGCTTCTTGAATAAGCCTTCAAATATTAATTTCTCTTGACACCCACTATCAAACAGTGTGTCAATGTTTGTATGTTTTGAGATAACTCTTACATGAAACATCTCTATTCTTCTTTATTCACTTGGAGCGCTACTATGACAATTCGATGAAATAGTAATTTTTATGGCTTCTTTTCCCTTTGTGACCATGGCTGCAATTTTAGTCTCATCACCTGAGTCAGATCCAAGATCATGTTTTGTGGTAGCAGTTGTCTTTTGTTTTCCCTTGTTGTTGAATTTCTCAAGCCTCAATTCTTGATGAAGCTTCCAACAGTCACCTTCATCTTGACCCTCTTTGGAATAGTGTTTACATATGGTTTTTTCCCCTTCTTTTTTAATGGATGCATTTTTCTTTTGTTTTCCTTTGAAACCCTTTCCTTTTTCACCACCCTTAATTGGTTTTTTTTTCCCTCTTCTGATACATTTTTCCCTCTTTCCTCAAGGTGTGTAGCTTGCACACATATGTTATATAGAATAGTGGGATTAAACATGAGGATGGTATGTTTCAGGTAATTATGTGAACCCCCTATATACTTCAACAAGGTATCTTCAAAATGCAAATCAACACCTAACATAAGATCTCTTTTTATAAATTATTAAGTGTAATCTTGCACACTTTGACCTTTAAATTGTCTAAATGTTTTCTAGTTCATAATGGATTTTTCCATGTAAGCTAGAGGGTAAAATTTTCTTTTAATGGCAGCAATGAAATTAGACCAATAAATTGAGATATTACCATGTTTTTTAATCTCATATTGTTTCATTTCTTCCCACCATACAAGTGTTGCACCCTCCTTTCTCAAGGAAGAAAATTGAATTTTTATGTCATCCTCTTGAAGGTTCTGAATTCTAAAATAAACCTCCAACTGAAGAATCCAATTATCCAGTTTCTCTCCATTTACTTCACCATTATACATTGATAGCTAAAATTTAACATAAATTTTAAGTAAGGGTGATTTACCAGTTCTTTTTTAAGTATGTGTATGAACAGGTGGAAGGGTTGTGGTAGTGGAACATGATGAAGAGGAAGGTGAAGATCGTGGTGAGGATTATGGTGGAGTGGATGGCGGTTTATTACCATCTCCGTAACCTCCTCCTCCTGGATAACCCTATCGTCTATGAGGCTTAGAACGTTCTCCTTGCATCCTTAAATTCCTCTCCTCACAGATGAGCTTTACCATCTTTGTCATATCAGAATATTCCATTTTGAATGCTCTATCTGCTTTTGTCATGATGGGTTTTTCTTCATGAGACATGATCATTGAAGACTCAACTTCAATTTGAGGATGTGATGGTGTTGAAGACTTTGGCAACCTTTCCCTTCTTCCTCTTGAGCCAACTATAGGTCTTTCAATGAGCTTCCCTTCTCCTCTTTTGAGTTTTAACCTTGTAAGCATGACACAAACTTGAAAATAATTAGATCTTTTCTTGCAAATAAAACCTAAAGCTTCGATACGAAAATGATGTGATTAAGATATGTTAATATGTTGTGCTAATTCATATTTCATATTTTGAAACAATTGTTTTACATGTGATTAAGGGTTCAGTTTCTCTTGCAAGTTATTGGGTCTCATGAGTGTTTTTTATGTTAATTTTACGAACAAATTAACATAAAACAAAGATTGAATAGAAGCAATAAAAAGTATAGTACATCAACATACAACACATCAATACAGGGATTTGATGAAGGAGTTCATTTCTCCTAGGCTACATCTTTTGGACCAGCTTCCATGACTTGGGCCTCTATATTATGCTTAAATTTGAAAAATGATATGTTTACAATGCTTTTATACTCCTAAAACATGTTTCATTGAGTCTAGAAGAATAAAAAATGGTACCTTGTCCTCTTTCTGCTCCTGATTTGGTCGAAATCAAAATGATTTATGGACTGGCCTAATTTTCCCACTATTCGCTCCACAATTTGCACAAAATCCTGGCCGATCCTACAAATCGGCCCGTTATTTCGAAAAATGACCTACAATTTTGCCAATTGACGGTGTAAAATGTGGGATAGTTAATTTTTCTAATGACACCTGTGAACTGTTTTAACGCTAACAAAACCCGCTTACCGTTAATTAAGCCGTGATTAAGGTTTTAATGGTCCCCTTTAATAAATTTACCAATTTAACGTTAATTAAGCATGGATTACCGTTTTAATCAGTGCTTAAGGGATAGTTCCTTCTTCTATGCCCACAGTCCTAGGTATTGGTCACATGGCTTAGCGGTTGGGCCACGAGGCTGGCCCCCTCTCCTCCCATCGACTCTTTTAATAAATTTTAAAATAATGTGGCGTCATATATGGTTAATATTGATGACATAGTAGAGTTGGTAACAACGCACGTTAGCTTGGCGAAGGTCTTAGGTTCGACCCTTGCCTGGTCCCTCTGATCCTTCACCATAATTTTACACTTCCATGAGGGGGGCATGTGGCGGCCTCAGGCTGAACCACATGCCTCCTCCTCATTGGCCTCACCACAACTAATAGAAACCTGCCAACACACAATGATGAGCACCAATCACCACATGGCACTTAGAAACTAATCATTCGTTGAAGAGATGGGCTGACCAACTTGTTGACCTGCCCAGTCAACATGGCATGCCAACAGTATGGACCACTGACTTGGCTCCCTATCTGCATAAGTTTTTGCCAAACTTGCATGTTTAAGAAAATGGATAGAACTTGTTTCTAAAGACATACGAAGTCCATTTTGCGCAAAATGAATTATGTCGGATTAAAAACGATGAACACTACGCGGTTGTTTAGTTTTCATGTCATTTTGAGAACTTCTATTTTTAAACATAATTCTAAGCACCTGATCACTTCATCCACATCTCAGAATGGAAGAGGCACTCGCCCTCCTTTGGATCTTCGGGTTCCTCCTTCTAGATTTTGGTGGTGGTGACGATGGCACTGGGTTCTGCAACAATGATTTTATTCCCTTTGTTATTCCCCTTGTTTGGTTCTGACTCAGAATCAAAACATGCATCTAATTCGGATGCCTTCAAATCGACCACCAGCAATTTTTTTTCCCGACACTCACTTTTGGTGTGCGTGGAGCTTTTATGAAATTCACACCACTTACCCGTGTCCTTTTTTGTCTTTGTGGTTTTTTTCTTTGCTTTCTGCTTCGGCGGGTTGTCCTTAATCACCTTGCTTCGACTTTACCCTTTTTTCTATGGTTTGGGGCTGCATTTCCCTAGCTTTGGATTTGCAGATCCAAACTCTAGCTTCTTTTGCTTATATTTCTGCTCGATCTTAGTAGCATATCGATATGTCGTGCCAAGCGAGGTAATGTCGAGGAACAACAGTACTTGAGCACTGATTGTTTCTCTGAATCTTTAATACCCAACTTTCTCCATAGGGTATGGAACAAATTCACCAGCTCGTGCACATATTTCTCCCTTTGCTACTGCAACATGGTCCATTGGATTTACTTTTCCTCATAGCCCCCCATGGGGTAATATTGTTCCTTGATGTCGTCTTGGAACGAATTCCAATTGGTTGCGGCTGAAAAGAGTGACATTTCTTCCTCATCCCTCTCTTCACAGTAGGTTTCCCACCAATATTTGGAATGGGGGGTGGCTTTGAGGAGCCCAAAGGTAATATTTTCTAGATCGGAGAAATAATGGATCGAAAAATACTCTTCCAGCAAACTCAGCCATCTATCTATGATGTTTTCATTTATTTGGCCTTCAAATATGGGAATGTAAAATTTTTCTTGTACCTTAAAATGAGTGGCACCTCTAGAGTGGTTGTTGGATGAAAATGGGCTGCCGGTGGGTTGTCGTTGAAGGATTTGGGCCACGTTATCCATCATCGCATTCGTTTGTTTCTTCAGGGCCTCGTCGAGCAATATTTTGATAAGATCTCCTGATCCCTCGTCTTTATTTTCTTCCTCCATGGGAGGTCATCGGGGTTTGCAAGGCTGATCTTGCAAAGGTTCAACCATATCGAGCCCTAACACCTTATACCCTGACCTCATTGGCGACATGCAAAGAAATATCGAGAAAGAGAAGATCATTTTGATACCACTGATCTGAACTTATGCAGGAACACAATAAAATACAAAAATAAACATAAATGCAGAGATGCAGAGGGAATAACACTTTGTTTCATTAATATCAAATATTGAAAAATTCTTACAGGCAGAAAGAAAAATAAGCTAGCTCGGGCGATGGTAGCTTATCTTTAAGAAGAGATGTGACAGCTACATTCCTCTAAACTTTGTTACGATGAGGCTCAAGGGAATTTTTATTATTGAACAATAATATAAAACCCTAACCCAAGGAGATGTAACACCAAGAGTTTATGGGCCTCATTGGTGTTAGTTGGAAAACCAACTTCCCAAGGTCGTAACTTGGTCATATGATCTTTGTTTTACATTTATTATACCTCGCCGGAAAGATCTGTCCGAGGAATATAGCCGCTGATGCAATTTATATGAAATTTCAACAGGAATCATGCACAAAAAACGTCGTTTGGGAACTCAAAATGGCTTCGGAAGTTCATGACCCCAAAAAACTGCTAAAAATAGTAAATAAAAAAATTGATGAAATTAACTAGGTGGAATGGGCGGGTGGCCAGCAATAACTAGATGGATCAATTATCCCTCACATTAGAAAGTGTAAGTCAATAAATTATATCTATACAAATATCAAGGATTTTTATGAGATAATGAATACAAATCATTCATTGTTTGTGAAGAGAAAGATTCTCTCCTTCAAAATGGAGGAGAGTGAATCAGTCGTTGCACTCATCTCTTGAATCAAGGAGTTGAAAAATAAGTTGGCAGATATATGGGAGACAATATCAAACACTGAATCTCGTCACGGATACCATGAATGGCATGACTGAAGATTATGAGATGTTTATTATAGGCTTGAACGCAAGGGAGAAAGCCCCCAATTTCGAATAATTGATAGGGATCTTGTTACAAGAGAAAGAGAGGCAGATGACTCTGAAACAAAAGAATTCAGATCTTGCATTAATAGAAAATAAAAATCCTTTCAGATGAAGAGCAAGCGTAGGACAAAAAGGCGGAGATACACCATACAGAAAGCCACCTCAAGGTATGTTTTTTACCATAAATGATTTAGGGATCAAATGTTTTTACTCTAGTAAATCTGGTCACATTGCTAGGAATTTCCATAAGAAGAAGTTTGATGAAAATCAACATAGACAAAAGAAGCATGCACGGAAGTTCTAATGAAGATCATAATTAGTTTCTCGGATTGTTTATATCTGATTCTGTTCTCTCTGCTAAGAATGATGAAGCGAAAATTTGGTTTGTGGATACTAGAGCTTCCACTCACATGAGAGGTAACACACATTGGTTTGAAAATTTTAAAGAGATCGGCAATGGTGCTAATATATACCTTGGTGATGACAGAGGTTATAAGATTAAGGGGTATGGAAATATTCTTGTGGTATTACCTGATGGTAATATTAGGCATATTCAAAAAGTGATGTATGTACCAAGAATTAAAAAGAATCTAATTTTTGTCTCTATGATAACAGATCAGAATCTTAAGGCAGATTTTTTTAAGTCTTATTATGTTATTAAAAATATGCTAGATCATATGAAGCGAATTGCATCAGGTATTCGAGTTGCGGGTCTCTACAAGCTGAATGTAAGAAGTGCACCACACCAAGCCTTGACTTCAACAGTTATGACAGTAGAGAATTTGTGGCATCAAAGGTTCAGTCATATCAATGTTCATGACCTACTACTACTTCAGAAACATGGAATTTTCAATGGTCCCCCTGTTCTAATAATGTTTCATGTTGATTGTGAAGTATGTGCCCTTGGGAAGATACATAGGGATGATTTTCCCTCAAGTTCAAATAAAAAGAAGAGAGATATACTATAGCTTGTGCACACTTATTTATGTGGACTGATGTAGACTAGGTCATTAGGAGGTGCATATTATTTTTTATTATTTGTTCATGATTGCACAATATTTACCTGGGTATATTTTCTCAGAAAAAAGAGTCATACTTTTTAATACTTCAAAGAATTCAGGAGCATGGCTGAAAAACAGACAACGAATTTCATTAAAATTCTCTGCTGAGATGAAGGGGGAGAATACAAGCAGAGTGGCTTCATCAAATATTGCAAGGACCATGGGATAGTTCAGTATTTCACAATACCCCACATTCCTCAATATAACGAGGTTGTAGAGAGGACGAACAGAACCCTTATGGAGTGCGCACACAACATGTTAAAAGGTAAGAACATGTCTAAAGGTTTTTGGGAAGAAGAAATAAATACTACAGTGTATTTAAAGAATAGGAGTCCAACAAAAAAAACTGATCTTAAAACTCCATTTGAAGCTATATTAGGTTTCAAGCCTGTAGTTAATCATTTCAGAGTTTTTGGTTTGAAATATTTTGCTCATGTTCCAAAAGAGGATAGGAAGAAACCGGAATTAAAGGCCATTAAATGCATTTTTGTTGGGTATTCTATAGATTTTAAAGCATTTAAATTGTTTAATCCTTCTACTCACAAAGTGTTTGCGAGTAGAGATGTAGTATTCCATGAGAAAGTTGATGATAGAAATTGTGATAAAGGAAATGAAGAGTGGGACATTCCTTTGCTATTGGAAGATGGAAGTGATGAAACAAGGGGCAGTCATGAGCAACAACAACAGAACCAACAACAAAAAAAGGAAGAATCAGATGATACATATGAAGTCATCATTCTGAGTCCATTAAGGGATGATCAAATCAGATTTAAGGCCTCCAACACCAAGAAGATCGGGTAGGCAGACTCTCTTACCTACCAAGTATGAATACTATGCCCTCATGAAAAATGTCTTGAATTTTGTTGAGCCATTAAAATATAAAGCATAAAGTGAATATTATGAATGGAGGGCAGTCATGGAAGAGGAATATAAGTCAATACTTAAAAACAAAAGCTGGGATATAGTTGAATTTCATGAAGGTAAACAAACCATAGGTTGCAAATGGTTATACAAGTCTAAGTTTAATGCAGATGGTAGTATAGATAAATACTAAGCTGGGTTGGTGGATAAGGGGTATTCACAGAAAGAAGGTATTTATTATGAGGAAACCTTCTCCCCTCTAGCTATGTTAAACACCATTAGAATGTTAATAGTCTTAACTATGAAACATCACTAGAAAATACACCAGCCATATGTGAAATATACTTTCTTAAATGGTGAATTGAAAGAGGATGTGTATTCAACACAACCTGATGGGTTTATTCAACTAGGGTTGGAAAATTTACTCTGTAGATTGAGGAAAGCACGATATGGATTAAAACAGGCGCCCAGGTCATGGTATGAAAAAATTGACTCATTTTTCTTACAGGATGGTTATAAGAGTAGCAAGAATGATCCTAATTTGTATATTGTGTTTGATGAAAATGGGAAAATTGTTTTGATTTCTTTATATGTAGATGATCTTAATATTACAATATATGTTGATTACCTCATTAAAGAAATCAAAGTGAAGATGTCACAGTTTTATGAGATGAAAGAACTTGGAGAGTTACACTATTGTTTGGGTCTTGAAGTCTGGAGGGATTCTGGCCAGAATTTTCTGTCTTGGGGAAAGTATGTCATGAGCTTATTGAAAAAGTTCAGAATGGATGAGTACAAAGGTGCATCAATCCATTTACAGCAAAATATCTAACTTCGGAATGATGATGTTTCTAAGGAGGTGGATGCAACACTATACAAACAACTAGTTGGGAGTTTGATTTATCTAACTACAACTAGACTTGATTTAGCTTTTGCAGTCAGTGTTTCGAACCAACTTATGTCAAAGCCTCTTGAGAGTCATTAGGTGGCAGTCAAAGGCATCCTAAGGTATCTTCAAGGAACTTTAGACTTTGGTATTAAATATATTGATTCGTTTGTTGTTAGATTGACAACTTTTTCAGATTCAAATTGGGCCGTAAATCTGGATGATAGACGATCCATAACACGTTATCCATTCAACATTGGGTCTAGGTTCATTGCATGGAGCAGCAAGAAGTAGAATATTACATCCTTATCTTCATCTGAAACAGAGTATCAACCAATGTGTGGACCAACATGTGAGGCAATTTGGTTGAGAAGATTTCTCCATGATGTTGGAGAAGAACAAAAAGATGCAACAGTTATCAGATGTGACAACGAGAGCTCAATCGAAGTTGCAAAGAAGCCTATGTGTCACAAAAACACAAAACATATTGATACCCGGTTTCACTTTGTTAGAGAGAAGGTTCAGTCAAAAGAAATTTATATTAAATATTGTAATACTTGTGACAATGTAGCCAACATTTTTACCAAACCCCTTGGAAGAATTAAATTTGAATTATTTAGGGAGATGTTAAGAGTACTAGTGAACCCTTTCTCCATTAAGGGGGAGTGTTTGAATTAATGAAAAATGTGTTATTGGAGAGAGTTTGTTCATTAGTTAGGGGTGTATCCTACACCCTAGGTACACATGGTGCTACGACTTCAGTGGTTTCACACCCAGAGATGAGGATCTTGGTCTTACACTTTGGCCTCCATATCCAAAAGTTTGTGTTTCTACGACTGTAATGATGTTACATGAAACTGAGAATACTAATCTTACGTTGGTCCTACGCAAGTCATTCGTCATCTCACAGCTGAAGATGAGAATTTTGTCTACGACTGTCACAGTCAAAACCTTTTGTCTATAGTAATGTCACACTTGAACCTAAGAATCCGAGTCTTACAGTTGGTCCCACATCTCCAAAACTTTATTTTGGAGTTGACGCTTATACCGGATTTTGCGCTTATACTCTGGGTCCCACTAGGGTTGAAATTCCATAACAGATCCAAACTAGTGATTGAAACTCCAAAAACAGATCTAATTTTTTTGCAACTCTCCGATCCGTCTTAACAGTTTTGTAATTTTTTTTTAGTGTATTTGACTGGGCAATCATCTGCAATTTGTTAGTCAAATTCCATCACTGGAACCACATATCCAAAACTCTATCTTGGACTCTGTGTTTGCTATATATCTCGGACTTTTGGCTTCGACTTTCGGTTTATACGTCAGTTCCAAAACTTAACTTTAGCTGGCCGTCGGCAGCTCCAAAACTGTATCACGTACTTTGGGCATATACACTTGATCCACCGCCACACAGGTCCAAACTTTATCTCGGACACTGGGCTTTGACACTTGATCCCACATACTTAAAATTTCAGCTCAGATTTTGGCGGTCAGTAATTTCCACTTTGGCCCATAGTTATTGCTTTCGACGTTTAGGTGCGTTTTGGTGTAACACACTTAAAATTTCATCTCAGATTTTGGCTGTCAGTAATTTCCCCTTTGGATCATAGTTATTGGTTTCGAAGTTTAAGGGGGTTTTGGTGTAACCTCAATTTTTTTTCATGGTATCACAGCTTTGACCCAGGTTGGATACCTTAGAGTTGGGTTTGAATTGGTGTTGATTCCTCAGAGTTGGTTTTGAAAAGTGTGTTGATTCTCCAGAGCAATATTTACGTGTAATGGCAAACTAGTAACTAAAATCCCGACAGTAAAAATTATGAATTCCACAGAAGTACAATGATTACTCAATATTCAAAAAATTCACTGAAATTAAGCGGAAATGGCAAAATCGGTAATGTGCATTATTCTTGCACGAATCTTTTTCGAAGGGTAGTCTTTTACCAAGATATAAAATTTATTTACCCTAACTCGATCAAAATTGTCTTATTGCATTAAGTAAGAGGGATCTCAAAATTGAACTCATATTCCGGATATTTATTTTATGCATAGTAACGAGTAATTATCCTTAATATAATCCGCGGTTATAGGGAATTAAAGGGTAATGGGAATGCGGGTGTATTGGGGAATCGGGGGAATTCGTACTTTTTCTTCCTCGGCGACGCGTACAAGGCAGGCGTGGGCAGTGATTCGTCCGGCCGTAACAATCAATAAAGCCCAAAGCCCAGAGGATGCTGTGCTGCCCTGTGCAATGAGTACTCCAACACCTCTCTTCAAACGTAGTTAGGGGAATCAACAGTAACTTGGTTTTCTATGGTTTTAAATAGGAGTGGAATTTGACAGGAAAATTATTTGTGATAAATTAATGGGTTGATTAAATGCGGTTTAAAATTTGATTAAATTATTAAAGATTTAGGAATGGAATTTGACATGAAAATTATTTGTTACAAATTGATTTGTTCAACAAATATTATTTAAAAATTTATTAGATCATCAAAACTTCTTAGTTAACATTGCGAAGATGAATTGAGAAGTTATGAAAACAGTGAAATTTCACAGATAGGTTTGTTCTGAAAATCCAACCTAAGTCTTATAACTACAAAACTTTATTTGAAATTATATATTTGGTCTCACAGCTCAAACTCCATTACCTAAATGGACACATCATAGTGAGAGAATAATCTATCAATTATATCCACTCCCCACACATTGCTCACCCAAATATTAATAATTGGCTCATTGATTTTTTCATCTTATTAATTAGATGTTTTAATGATTGGCTAACTATTTTTTTCATCTTATTAATTGGATAAAAATAAAATGATATTTAATAAATAATATAAAAACTCATAAATCCACCAACCTAACTTAAACCGATAGAACTTTAATATACAGCTGGCAGAACCATAAAGTAAGACTGATGGAACCTTGAAACTGCATTTAAGGCTAAGTTGCGTAACAACTAGGGCTTGGTTCAGAACCATGAAATAGGAATGATGAAACCTTGAAAGTAGCATTTAAGACGAGTTTGCATAACGAATTGGAGTTGCCCCAGACTGAATCCCCTTAACGAACACGTGTGTAGATTGTTCTCATGAGGCAATCAAACTGTGGATGGTATGGACTATGGAGCCGGGTTGATCAGTCTGTGAATCTGTGCATACCAATTATGCAATGTGCATGCCCACTGGCTTTTAGAACCCATGGATATGTTATGCTGATTGATGGACCTGTTGCCGCCCCATGCTTTGGTCCTCATAGCCCGCTTAAATTGTCAGTAATACGTCCAATCAAAATTATCTTTGGTGGAGCTGTTCTTTGAAAGCTGATGTCCTAATAATGTTTGTACACAACAAACAGATTTAGATAAAATAACAAATGATATGAAAATTTCAACTTTGTAATTTTTTAAAATGGGTTACTATATTATTATGTTAAATATGATTATTTTATAAATTTTATAAATAGGTTAATTACAATATGTTTTAAAAGACTTAAATTTAATGTTGTTTACAAAAATATCTTGCTTTGCACTGTTTTTTCAGAAATTTGATAAAATAAATTTTAAAAAATTAAATAATTGGAATTTTTTAATCAATTTTTTTAGTAATGAAAATAGATTTAGCACAATTTGAATGCACTCAGAATGTTATGGAAGCTGCGGGATTGCTAGAATAACTGCACGTTTATTAAAAACTGCAAGATTGTAAATGAAGAAACTTTGTGGAGCAGTTTGAAGTATGGTCTCTCCATAATGAAGAGACACATATGGGCGTTTAAGCTTCCTGTTGGAAAGTGATGCCACCAAACAAGTAGCCGTAGTTTTGGAATACAGTTACCAAATTGGAATTCAAATACAAATTCTAATATATTTCGAATTCAAATACAAATTGGAATTAGATTAGATACTAAAAAAATTTGAGAATATACATTGTGCAAATATTATTTTTTGATTTTTTTTTTTCAAAATTTGAAAATTTGAAAATAAATTATAATTTTATTCAAAACATCTAACTAAAATTCATTAGATTTTTGTCACACAATTCTTGTTTACTTATATCTAACATTAATGTTTTCTTTAGTTAAGATTATTGCCCAATAATAAAAGACAAAATGCATCAAATTTATTTGTATGATTGGAAAAACAAGTAAATAAAATCTATAATGTGAGTAACAAAAATACAATGCTAAAGTTTAAGATATTATATATTAGAAATAAGTTTCAAGTAATTTCCATGTATCAAGAAATTTACATCTCAATCAATATCTTTATGTACATGTATTCTATAATAAATGTGTGCATATTAACCTTTGTGGTGAACTACAAAAAAGTAAATACCTCTATTTAAATTTCACACTAATAATTCTTATTTTCTAGTGCATTACAAGATTTTTAGACATTATAATCACTATCATCCAAAATAATTATAAGATCTAAAAAATTATATCTTAAAATTTTTACAGCTTTTTAAATATAAAATTTACTTTTCCTTTCTATAATGATTTGACAAAAAACTTACCTTTTTTTAAGACTACTATTTTGTTAATATAAAATTTCTATAACATTTTTAATTCAAAAATAACTGTTTAGAGTTTGAACGAGGAGAGTCTAGCTCTGAAGCATTCTCAATACAACTCAAACATTATATAGCATACATGGATATAGGGAAGTTAGAACCATACCCTAAGAAATAGAAACTAATTCCTATCCTAAGGTTTCGTGAACCAACTCACAGTAATTAAGGATTCTCCATTATCTTTCAACACTCCTCTTTAAGGGAGAAGGGGTTCACAAATTTGCCTAACATCTCCCAAAACATTTCAAACTTAATTTTTCCAAGAAGCTTAGTGAAAATGTCAACAACATTATCACAGGTTTTACAATATACAAGATGGATTTCTTTAGTTTGAACTTTCTCCCTCACGAAGTGAAATTTTGTATCAATGTGTTTATTGTTCTTGTCAAACACCAGATTATTAACAAATTTTATTGAGCTCTACTTGTCACATCTGATTGTTGTTGCATATTTTTGTTCTTCCCCGACATCCTGGAGAAGTTTCCACAACCAAACTGCCTCACATGTTGCTATGCACATAGCTTGATACTCTGCTTCCGCTGAAGACAACGAAACTGCGTTGTATTTCTTATTGCTCCAGGCAATCACCCCAGATCCAATACTGGATGCATAACCTATTATGGATCTTCGGTCGTCTACATTTCCAGCCCAGTAGGAATCTGTAAATCCTTTCAATCTAACATCACAAGAAGCAGTATAAATAAAACCATAATCTACAGTTCCTTGTAGGTGCCTTAAAACACCTTTCGCTGCAATCCAATGACTCTCAAGTGGTTTGGACATAAATTGACTTAGCACACTAACTGCATAAGCCAAATCAGGTCTAGTAGTGGTTACGTAGATTAGGCTCCCAACCAGTTGTCGATAGAATGTTGCATTTGCCTCTTTAGAGCCATCCTCACTCTAAAGTTTAATGTTTTACTGTAACGGTACTGCTACAGCCTTACACTAATCCATCCTAAATCTTTCCAGTAGACCTCTAACATACTTACCCTGGGACAAACAATTTTTTCCTGAATCTCTCCAGATCTCAAGACCCAAACAATGTCTTAGTTCACCAAGGTCTCTCAATTTGAACATTTGTGACATTTGATGCTTGATTTCTTTGATTAGATCAAAAACCTCACTTGTAATAATTAGATGATCTGCATACAAATAAATCAATGCTTAGTGCCCCTTTTCATCTTTCACAGTATATAGATTAAGGTCGTTTTTACTTTTGTTACAACCGTGTTGGAGAAAAAATGAATCAATATTTTCATACCATGACCTGGGGCCTTGTTTTAGTCCATATAGAACTTTCTTTAATCTCCAAACTAAATGTTCTTTCCCTTTCTAGACAAACCCCGCAGGTTTATCTAAATAAACCTCCTCTTTCAATTCCCCATTTAAAAATGCAGATTTTACATCCAGTTGGTGAATCATCCAATGTTTCTTAGTAGCTAAAGAAATCATCATTATGATAGTGTTTAGTTTAGCTACAGGGGCGAAGGTTTCCTCATAGTCAATACCTTCTTTTTGTGAATACCCCTTTGCTACCAATCTAGCGTTTAATTTATCTATGGTTCCATCTGCATTAATCTTGGGTTTATACAACCATTTACATCATATGGTTTGTTTCCCTTCAGGTAGTTCAACCAGCGCCCAAGTGTTGTTTTTGAGAATAGATTCATATTCCTGTTCCATAGTTGCTTTCCATTCACTACATTGATTTGCTTCTCTATAACTAGAAGGTTCAACAACATTAATCATACTAGTTATAAATACATTCTCCCTATGTCTAGCAAGCAATTGAATTTTCCTACCTGATCTTCTGAGCATTGGTGTAGCTTCTACCCTGTTTTGAGTTTCCTTTGAAGGACTCGTCTTGATTGTTGTATCTGAACTTTATGCTTCTGCCTTTTTCTGCTCCTCATGGTTGTTACTTGTTTCTTCACTTCCTTCCACCAAGAATGGAATATCAAATTCCTCATTGCTTTTATCATATTCATCAGAAACCTGCTCATGGAACATGACATCTCCACTAACAAAGATCTTGTGAGTAGAGGGATTAAATAATCTATAAGATTTAAATTGTGAAAAATACCCTACAAAGGTACATCTGATGGTTTTTTAATCTAGTTTTCTTCTGCCTTCCTTTGGAATGTGGGAAAATGCTTTAGACCCAAATACTCTTAAATGTTTTATTGCAAGCTTGAATTCATATAATGCTTCAAAAGGATTTTTAAACTCGAGACTTCTTGTATGACTCATATTTTTTAAATAAACTGCAGTATTCAATGTTTCAGCCCAAAAACTATTCGAAAGATCCTTACCTTTCAACATGCTCCCAACACAGTCCACCAATGTTATGTTCTTTCTTTCCGCTACTCCGTTATGCTGAGGACTATGGGGTACTGTGAATTTTTGTAATATTCCATGGTATTTACAATACTTGGTAAGTTCCTCCTTCCTGTATTCTCCCCCTTGATCGGAGCGAAGAATTTTATGTGCTTCCCTGTTTTCTTTTCTATCATATATCTAAACTGGTTTTAAAGTATTCAAATGTGTGACTTTTCTTACTCATAAAATATACCCAAGAAAACTTTGTGTAGTCATCAACAAATAGGAGAAAATATAGTGCACCTCATAATGACTTTGTTTGCATGGGTCCACATAGGTCGGTGTGAACTAATTCAAGTATATCTCTCTCTTTTTCTTTTCTACTTGAACAGGGAATTATTCTCTATGCATCTTTCCTAAAACACAAGCATCACAATAATTATGCACTTGTTTTAATGTAAGAAGACCTCTTACCATTTCCTTTTTCTGAAGTAACAACAAATCGTTGAAGTTGATGTGACCAAGTCTTTGGTGCCATAGATATTCTGTAGTCAAACTTGATGCTTTGAAGGCTCGATCTATTGTTGTCCTCACATCCAATTTGTACAAACCTCCTGTTCGAATTCCTGAAGCAATAGTCTTCATGCCATCCAATAAATCTTTGATATAACAATTAGATTTAAAGAATTATACCTTGGGATTCTTATTTGTAATCATGGATACAGAAATCAGATTATTTGTAACTCCGGGTACATACATTACATTATGGATATGTATGACATTACCATCAGGAAAAATAACAGGAATTTTCACGTACCCTTTGATCTGATGACTTCTATCATCACAAAGGTAGATTGTGCTCCATTATTGATTTCTTTAAAATCTTCGAACCATTGTCTGTTTCCCGTCATATGTGTGGATGCTCCCGAATCCACATACCACATGTCTGCTTCGACATTTTCATCAAAGTCTACCATGAAGAATTTGAAGTCCTAAACATGGTCATCATCTGGGAAATGACCTGCATTTCTTTTGTGTTTCTATTGTTCTTCATGAAATTTCTTCTTCCTACACTCCTTAGTCATATGACCGATTTTTCTGCAATAAAAATATTTCAATACTGAGTCGTTTCTATTCGGATACATACCTTGAGCTCGATTCGGTATTTTTTGTGGATTTCCTCCCTTTTGATTTGATGGATTTCCTTTTGCTTTGAAGTATTTCTTCTTTGCCATTAACGCAAGAATTTCACTCTATGGTTTTAGAGTCAATCTTCTTTCTTCTTCTTGTATTAATATTCCTATCAGTTATTCAAATTTCAGGATTTTCTCTCTCGCACTTATCCCAATGATAAAATTTTGGTAATCACCAGTCATATCATTCATGGTAATCATGACCAAATCTTCATCTGTAACTATCTCACTGATATCTACCAATTTTTTCTTCATATCTTTGATCTACGATATGAAAGAAGCAATTGTTTCATTCTCCTCCATCTTTATGGATAGAATCTTGCTCTTCAAAAATAGAAGATGGTTTGTATTCCTGATCTTATACAAATTCTTCAATATTGTCCATATTTCACTTGATGATTTGCATTCTCTGATATGCGATATGATGGAGTCTTTCACTGACATCTTCAGCAATGTCTGTGCTCTTCCTTCTCTCTTCTCCCAGTCTAGAATCGATGCGGTTCCCACTGCTAGTTTTAGATCATCCCCATTTGCAATCGTCCAAGCACTCTGCGATTCTAGCATAGACTACATCTTGAACTTCCAATTTGAGTAATTGGAACCATCGAGCTTGTTGCTATCATTCAAGGATGCTTCAATTATCTAATTATTCATCTTGACGATTAAAAAAATAATTTACAGGAAAAAATAATAATATATATACCCCAGATATTTACAGAAATGAATGTTACGATATAGATCTACCTGATCTACGATCAATCCAACAGGTTTTTTTGCACGATGTGTGACAGGCTTTTGAATCCTCCGCACCAACAAGATCTGCTTCAGATCTCTTCTTTCATCAGTGACCTTTCACTGGATCCCTTCATCGATGACCTTTCATCAGATTTCTTCCTTCATCAGTGGTGTCCATTGGCTCAGATCTATTTCAGATCTCCTCTGCACACAAACTGACCCAATTTCTGTAACGATCGTGCCAGAAACGAAACCTAGTAAGACTTCCTCTTGTCGGTGCCTCTATTATGCTCAGTTTTGTGCCATCGACGCGACTATTCCTCCCAAACCCGCACTAATACGCTTAAAGCCTAAAAAAAAAGTCACTCAGTCATCAAGGGCTTCTCCTCTGCTAGTTGGATACTCACAGGGATCACAACACTCTGGCTATGATTCAACCCTGGAGATCTGATACCATGATAAAATGTGATGTTGAATTAATGAAATAAAAAATCCACTGGTCAAATCTACGAAAGAGAGTCTGAAACAGGAGAGTCTGGCTTTGTGGAACGCTCTACATTCTCAATACAACTCAAACATTATATAGCATACATGGATATATGGAATTTAGAACCATACCCTAAGAAATATAAACTAATTCCTATCCTAAGGTTTCGTGAACAAACTCACACTAACTAAGGATTCTCCATTATATTTCAACAATATATATATATATATATATATATATATATATATATATATATATATATATTAAATTGAAACTTGTTGTTGTCTACAATTGTTAATTTTCACTTTTAAAATTTCTAATATGAAACTTGTATAACTCGTAATATTTTAAGTTATAAAATGTAATTATTATTTTTATTAAAACTTGCTGCTTTCTACCACTGAGAATTTTTAGTTATAAAATTTTTTTAGCTTATACTTTAGAGATTATAGCTTTTTTTATTAATTTGTACCGTATTAGAATTGATGAATTATTATTTGAACCAAATCGTATTGGCCAATTTTCGATTTTTTTTTTTTGTTAGAGAGGAAAAAAACGTTGTTCATTTGTATTATAGAATAAACAGTACATTACATCAAGCATGCTTCACATGGTATCTATCCAAATTTTAAAAATAAGATTCTCAATGTCACAAGATTTTAGCCATGTTCATAGACCATGACTGTAGCATAACATTACATCCAAATGAAAAAAAAAAACTAATGAAAGATAAGAGAGTCATCCATATGGACTAGTCAACATAACAAGTCTAAAAAGAGTGAAGCTAGTGCATCAAAACAAGACCAACCTGTTTCTCAAAAACAATACATTGAGAATATTAAACAACATTATAGACCCGAAATTTTAAAAAGAGATGAAAGGCGATAAACGATTATGATTTATAGCAGGCTCACTTGATGTAGGTAGTCTCGCTTGATGGGGAAGGAGCAGATACTCTTTCTTAGAAAAGGGATAAGAAGCTCTCTGATATAAGAGACCGGCTTGCTTGATTCACAAAAACTGCAATGAAGAAGATCAAGTGGAAACAAAAAACAGTACATGAATAAAGGAAACAGATGGAGTCAAGGGATGGGAACAAAATATTGTTCTATCAGTTGTGACCCACTGTAATGAAGGATTTGGATATTTCCATAAGGAGAAGTCATGCCCCTCTTTGATAACTAATCTACACAAGTGTTGTGTTCTCTATATATATAATGCATTGGCAGATCATTGAGCTTTGAGAGAAAAAATTTAATACGAAGAATCCACCCTTTCATACCTTGAGGTTGATAGTGAGACCTTCCATAAATCCCATCTAGAACAGTCTTTTCATCCCCATAGATGTTCACCGATTGCAACTGCAAATTGCAGGCCATCCAAAGGTCACTGCAAAGTGCCAATATTTCCACCTTGTTATTTGTTCCCCTACCACCATTCCAGAAAATATGGAATCTTTCCAGAATTTCAATCTTTACCCAGGCTCCACACCCGCACATACCCCCCTCCTGAGCCCTGTTAAAGAAATTTATCAGGAGAGATATTGGAAAGGGGCAAATGTGATAAGACAAATCCTTCATAACAGTAAATGGGAGGAGTTATTGAGAAATCCAAGGGATAATGGCCCCGTATATGTGAGCATTTTCACAGGGCATCCATAAAAATGAAACGATTTCGTGCTAACCATACCGCCCTAAAGAGATAGAAGGGCATAGCTTTGAATTTAACTGTATTCGATCCCCATAGAGCCAAAGTGTTAATCAGACTATTCGGCCACCACCCTTGATCAATAAGAAAATTTGAAAAGAGAGACCATATCATATGTATAACTGGACAAGACAAAAATAAGTGGTTAACTGATTCTCCATGGGCTTGACAAAAGATACACCATCCAAGACGATGCATTCCCATTTTGTTCAGATTTACCCAAGTTAGTATAGAATATTTCTATCCAGCCAATATTGTAATTCGTTGTGTGAGGGATGCCACAACATCAAATCTCCCTCAAAATAATGATCCTTGTCCCGAAAACAGAACCATTTGTTGGCTTGAGGGGTCTTGACCCAGGTTCAGAGTTTATGGATAAACCAACAAACCCTCTAAGTACTGGCCCTTTCAACAGTGATCTAGTTGCACAGACCAAAGTCTCACCCGAAGTAGTATGGGGGGGGTGTTGGAACCAGGTTTCCGCACCCTGAGAGAGAAATTAATGAAGTGGTCCTCAGAAACACCCAAAGTGAACTAATAGAGATGCACACAATAACTTATAACAGAATCACAGTGAATGTGAAATTATCAACAGAATGGCACAGAATCACTGTTCGCCTTAGTGCAGATAAACATAACATAACTAAGTAGAACCTGATCGAGATCTTAACCAATGCGAGTACTTAAAAAAATCTATTAACCATCAATAATCATGCATAATCATATCAGATATCCTTGCACGATCATTAATAAGTAAATGGACAATGCGATCTTAAGAGAGCATAAACAGTAAACAATATAGATGCATGACATAGTAAACTTTGTCGAAATTGTTCTTATATTATCTTTCACATATGTCAATCAATACATCCACTGTTCCTTTAAAAAACCCTTACAAACCCTTTCGCACACACAGCCAGTGGAGTCCACACATAGCCAGGATTGGTTCTTTGCATACACAGCCAGCATGATACTTCTAACCCATCCCAACAACCCTTATAGACACATAAACTTATCAGAACATCAATAATTCATAACACATATATCACTACTTAGCTTAGACACATTCTATCTATTTATACACGCCTAACACGCAGATACTATGGTCTCAAACCATGGTTTGAGGCCCACAATATACATTTAAGCCCATTTAAATAAAAATTAGGGACTTTAACCCATCCCAAATCCCCTTGACTCCATTTTGGCAGCGCGCACATTCAAAAATACAAAAATTTTCTTCAGAACTTGTGCCTCAGGGGACCCTGCTCTAACACTTGGTGTCCAACATCGACCAAAGGCTGGACCAAAATGTATTGAGGAACCTGTTGCGACGTTCTGAGATGATAGATTATTGGATCCAAAATGGTACCCACACTTGTTTAAATAAGAGTTTAGCAGTGACTTCTCATGTGATATTCTTCTTACAGGCCGCCATAATGGTCATCTTCGAGAATATGTCGACGAACACAAAAACACATTCGTTTCAATATTTAGTAGGAGGAAATCCCGACATGTAATCCATGGAGATGGATTACAAAGGTCGACTAGGGGTAGGCAATGGAGTATAGAGGCCTTTTTTCTTGATGGTTGGTTTGGAAATGGCGTTGGCAATGTAGGATCCGATGTACTTCCTGACATCCTATCGAAGGTTCAGCCAATAGAAATACTTCTGAAGTATTTCCACTCTTTTCTCGACCTCAAAATGTCCAACGACCTGACTATAGTTTTCTTCTCAAACCATCTTGGCACGCTCACTTGAAGGAACATAAATGTGTCGCAGGTGACATAGCAGTGTATCTTAGAGGTGAAAATTTAGAACTTGCTTTGGTCCTCATACATTCCACATAGCTCGCTTAAATTCTCAGTAATACGTCAAATCAAAATTATATTTAGTGGAGTTGTTCTTTGAAAGCTGATGTCCACATAATGTTTGAACACAAAAAATAGATTTAGATAATATAACAAATGATAAGAAAATTTCAACTTCTTTGTAATTTTTTAAAATGGGTTACTATATTATTATATTAAATGTAATTATTATATAAATTTTATAAATAGGTTAACTACAATATGTTTTAAAAGACTTAAATATGATGTTGTATACAAAACTATCTTGCTTTGCAGTTATTTTTAGGAATCTGGTAAAATAAATTTCAAAAAATTAAGTAGTTAGAATGTTTGAATCTATTTTTTTAATGGTGGAAATAGATTTAGAACCATCAAAAACCCCCATGACATCCAAAATCTTGAAGTTTCACAACTATAGCTTAGATTTTCAATGATTTCTACCCCAATTTTTCATAATCTTGCCAGAATTTCTAAGTTATTTTATGAGTATTTTAGACTACCAACTTAAATATAAATAATTTTTATCTAGAAAGATATTATAAATTAATTTTCACATTCTCACTTAAACCCAAATAAACAACTAAATAAACAAACTATTCACCAAACTACTTAAACTAAAATACTTCGAATATATTACAAATTATTTTTAAACATCGACCTTCCAACAAACTGTACTGTGGCTGCCCATGCAGACGTTGTCGCCGTAAAAACCTAATCCCCAGACTTTTTGGGAGGCAGATGGCATACTCCCGAACAATTTTCATGCACTCTGTTCAAGGGGATGTTATGGACGCTGCGGGATTGCTAGAATAATTGTACTGTCGAGGTGACCCGCGTCTATTAAAAACGGCAAGATTGTATATGAAGAAACTTTGTAGAGCAGTTTGAAGTATGGTTTTTCCATAATGAAGAGAGACATATGGGCGTTTAAGCTTCCTGTTGGAGAGTGATGCAACGAATCGAGTAGTCGTAGTTTTGGACTATAGTTACCAAATCGGAATTCAAATAAAAATTCCGATATAATTCGAATTCAAATACAGATTGGAATTAGATTAGATACTAAAAAAATTCTATTACCTATAATTTAATAGGTAAAAAAATTGATAATATACATTTTGCAAATATTTTTTTTTTTTTTTCAAAATTTGAAATTTTTAAAATAAATTATAATTCTATTCAAAACATCTAACTAAAATTCATCAGGTCTTTGTCTCACAATTTTTGTTTACTTATATCCAATATTAATATTTTCTCTATTTAATATTATTGCCCAATAATAAAAAACAAAATGCATTAAATTTATCTGTATGATTGGAAAAACAAGTAAATAAAATCTAATAATATGAATAAGAAAAACACAATGCTAAAGTTCAATATAAAGAATAAGATATTATATATTAAAAATAAGTTTCAAATAATTTCCATGTACCAAGAAACTTACATGTCAATCAATATCTTTATGTACATGTATTTGATAATAAATATGTGCATATTAACCTTTGTGGTGAACTACAAAAAAAAGTAAATCTCTCTATTTAAATTTCACACTAATAATTCTTATTTTCTAATGCATTACCAGATTTTAAGACATTGTAATCACTCTCATTCAAAAGAATTATAAGATTGAAAAAAATATATTTCAAAATTTTTACAACTTTTTAAATATAAAACTTACTGGTCTTTTCTACAATGTTTTGACAAATTTTTTTTTTTTTTAAAAGAGTACTACTTTTCTAATATAAAATTTCTATAGCATTTTTAATTCAAAAATAAATGTATTTTTCACTTTGCATTGTTTTAATATGAAACTTACCGTTTTTACCACTTGTAATTATTTAATTATATATATATATATATATATATATATATATATATATATATATTAATTGAAACTTGTTGCTTTCAATAATTGTTAATTTTCAGTTTTAAAATTTCTAATATGAAACTTGTATAACTCTTGATATTTTAAGTTATAAAATGTAATTATTTTTTTATTAAAACTTGCTTCTTTTTACTTGTGAGTATTTTTAGTTATAAAATTTCTGTAGTTTATATTTTAGAAATTATAATATTTTTTATTAATACTACTGTATTAGAATTGATGATTTTTTTTTTTTTTTTTTTTCTAAGTAAAAGTAATCTATTAACAGAAGAAGTAAAGTACAACGGGCCGAGGCTGGATCATTGCCCAGTATTGTGGCATTTTAAACAAAAAACCAGAGTTGAAGACTACCCTTCAGGAGGGAAACCAGTCTGAAACAGTAAATGAGAAAAATCCCACGCAGGGGAGCCAGAGATTTTAAGTGCTGGAGACCATATCTTAGCAAAAACAAATGCATGATTGGAGACAACAAGAAACACATAAACAGGCCCGTGAGGCAGGGTAGAAATGGAGCAGAAAGACCAAAAAGAAGAGGAGGAACTACTCATCAAGAGGTTCGTAGACGACTTTGCACCATAATTCATCTGGTTCCCCATCATCCTTGTACAGGTCGGCAATGGAAGTGACCACCTTCCTCGGAGGTGGAGGAGTAACCCGCGCCTCGCTCGCTTGCCCAGTGTTGAATTCCATCGCATCCTGCTTCACACTAGGCTAACCCACCAGGTCCTTGCTCGCCTGGTCCTGCGTGGCCTTGCCCTCCAGATCCTACAAGTCCATACTATCTAGGTGCTTCAACCCTACATTCTGCCCCGAAGTCTGAGCCGCCGAGATGCTGCGTTTCGCGGGGCAAGAACTGGGAGAAATTGCATGAGGCTCTTCATGGAAGACGACCGTGATTGAGGCAGTAACCCGGGGTCGATTGAGAGAACTATTGAATGAAAAGTGCGCGGTGTGGGTTTGAGCAGGGAGAGCTGAAGGATTGGGGGAATCAAGGCGACGAATTGAGCGAAGAAGGCGTCCTCTATGAACTCTAGTTAGGCTGTCTGAGTGGGATGAAGACGGAGAGGAGGTGCCGCAGGTGGAGGGAGAACTCCGTATCTGGCGCCTTATGGAGCCTCTTCGACATCTCATTCTTTGCCTAAGGCGTGACATTTTCTCAATCGAGACAATGGGGCAGGGAAGCGGAAGATTGACAGATGACTGAGGCATATGAGGATACAGAGAGACGGAAGCAAGCATGCAAGATCCAGCGTGGGAGAAGTGGAGATTTTATCCAAAATCCAAACAGCAATTGAGACTGCTCCTCTTGCCAGTAACCGTGTGCGCATTTGATAGCCCAGCACTCGGGGTGCACCACAGATTCACTGGCGGGGGAACTCTATTCGAACCAGAGCATCGCTCCATAATATCAACCCAATCGACCGTGCAACGGTGAATCCTCTACAATAAACCATCATAAATATGAACAGAAAGCCGAGCCATGTCGCACCATGCGAAATTGTATCGAGGAGTGGATTTGTAGTTGTAACTAGCGCCTGTAGTTAATGTCATTAAACTCTGAGCAGTCCAATTTAAGAGCCAAGTGATAGCTTCATTGCGAGTGGGCAGGTGGCTTCCCGTCATGCCACACCCCCATCCCATCACCTTAAGCACTATCATTTGCACCCGCATCCGGGAAGAATTGATGAATTATTATTCAAACCAAATTTCTGAATTCTTTTTTTGTGAGAGAGGAAAAAAAGTTCATTTGTATTATAAAATAAATAGTACATTGCATCAAGCATGCTTCACATGGCATGTGTCTACATTTTCAAAATAAGATTCTCAAAAGTGTTAGAGCTTTTAGCCTTGAACAAAAATAATGAAATATAAGAGAGTCATCCATATGGACTAGTCAACATAACAAGTCTAGAAAGATTGAAGCTAGTGCATCAAAACAAGACCAACTTGTTTCTAAAAAATAATACATCCAGAAGATTAAACAACATTATAGCCCCCCATAAACGATTATGATATATAGTAGGATTTCTTCATCTAGGGAACCTCTCTTGATGGGGAAGGAACAGATACTCCTGCTTAGCAAAGGGAGAAGAAGCTCTCTGATATAAGAGACCGACTCACTTGATTCGAAAAAACTGCAATGAAGAAGATCAAAACGCAGCAACATAACAAAACAATACATGAATAAAGGAAACAAATGGAGTCAAGGGATTAGAACAAAATATTCTTCTATCAGTGGTGACCCACTGTAATGAAGGCTTTGGATATTGCCATAAGTAGCAGTCAAGCCCCTCTTTGATAAATTATCTGCAGGAGTGTTGTTTTCTATATATATATGATGCATTGGTGGATCATTGAGCTTTGAGAGTAGCAATTTAATACTAATAATTCACCCTTGTATACCTCAAGTTTGATAGTGAGACCTTCCATAAATCCCATGTATAACAGTCTTTGCATCCCCATAGATGTTCATCGAATGCAATTGCAAATTGTAGGCCATCCAAAGGGCACTCCAAAGTGCCAATATTTCCACCTTGTTAGTTTTTCCCTTACCACCATTCCAGAAGGTATGGAATCTTTCCAAATTGTCACTTTACCTAGGCTCCACACCCACACGTACCCCTCTATTGAGCCCCATCAAAGAAAGATGTCGGGAGAGATATTGGAAAGGGGCAGATGCGATGAGAAAAATCCTTCATAATAGTACATGGGAGGGGTTGTGCAGAAATCCAAGTCATAATGGCTGCGTATATGTGAGCAATATTCGTAGGGCATCCATAAAAAATGAAACAATTTCATGCTAACCATACCTCCCAAAACAGATAGAAGGGCAGAGCTTTGAATTTGCCTGTATTCGATCCCCGTAGAGCCAAAGTGTTAATGAGACTATCTGGCCGCCACCTTGGATCAATAAGAAATTGTGAAAAGAGAGACGATATCCTGTGTATAACTGGACAAGACAGAAATAAGTGCTTAACCGATTCTCCATGGGCTTGACAAAAGACACACCATCCAAGACCGTGCATTCCCCTTTTGTTCAGATTTTCCCAAGTCAGTATAAGATCTTTCTATCCATCCAATCTTGTAATTCGTTGCGTCATGGATGCCACAAAATCAAATCTCCCTCAAAAAATGATCCTTGTCCCAACAACGGAACCATTTGCTGGCTTGAGGGGTGTTGACCCATGTTCAGAGTTTATGGATAAACCAACAAACCCTCCAACTACTAGCCCTTTTGGTAGTGATCTGATTGCGGAGACCAAAGTCTCACCCGAAGCAGTATGGGGGGGTGTTGAAACAAGTTTTCCGCACCCTGAAACACCCAATGTGAACTTATAGAGATGTGCGTAACAATTTGAAATAGAATCACAGAGAATGATAAATTATCAACAGAATATCACATAATCATTGTTCGCCTTAGCGCAGATAAACATAACTAAGCAGAACCAAACCCAGATCTTAACCAATGTGAATACTTAAACAAAACTATTAACCATCAATAATCATGCATAATCATATTAGATATCCTTTCTCTATAATTAATAAGTAAATAGACAATGTGATATTAATGAGGCATAAACAGTAAACAATATAGATGCATGACACAGTATACTTCATCAAAATTTTCCTTATATTATATTTTAGATCTGTCAATGAATACATCCATTGTTCCTTTCAAAAACCCTTTAAAAAACCCTTACAAACCCTTCCGCGCACACAGCCAGCGGAGTCCGCACACAGCTAGGACTAGTTCTTTGCGCACACAGCCAGCATGAGACTTCCAACCCAACCTAGAAACCCTTATAGACACATAAACTTATCAGAAAATCAATAATTCATAACACATATATCACTACTTAGCTTAGACACATTATATCTATTTATACATGCCTAACGCACATATACTATGGTCTCAAACCATGGTTTGAGGCCCATAGTATACATTTAATCCCATTTACATCAAAATTAGGGACTTTAACCCATCTCAAAGCTCCTTGACTCCATTTGTGCGACACAGACATTAAAAAATACAAAAATTATCTTCAGAACTTGTGCCTTAGGGGACCTCGCTCTAACACTTGGTGTCCAACATCGACCAGAGGCTGGAACAAAATGTATTAAGGAAGCTACTATTCCGATCTGAGATTATATATTATGGGATCCAAAATGGTACCCACACTCGTTCAAATAAGAGTTTAGAAGCGAATTCTCATGTGATATTATCCTCGCAAGCCGTCATACGTCCATCTTCGAGAATCTGTTGATGGCCACAATAACACATTCGTTTCAATATTTAGTAGGAGAAAGCCCCAACATGTAATCCATGGAGATGGATTCCCAAGGTCGACTAGGGGTAGGAAGTGGAGTATAGAGGTCTTTTTTCTTGATGGTCGGTTTGGAAATGGCGCAAGCAGTGTAGAATCCAATGTACTTCCCGACATCCTATCGAAGGTTTAGCCAATAGAAATACTTCTGAAGTATTTCCACTCTTTTCTAGACCCTGAAATGCCCAACGAACCGACCATAGTTTTCTTCTCAAACTATCTTGGCATGCTCGCTTGAAGGAACATAAACGTGTCCCAAGTGACATAGCAGTGTATCCTAGAGGTGAAAATTTAGAACTTGCTTACCCTCTAATTGCACCTTTTATGTGTTATCGAATTCTGGATCGCTTTTTTAGAGAGGCAACCAATCAAAAGTTTCGTGCCCACAAGAGTTGAGCACGGTAGTTAGAGCCACGATTGGTGGTCAGTTGAGGCAGTCTGCAACATTATTGGTGTTTCCCTTCTTGTACTTGATGTTCAAATGAAACTGTTGCAGGTATGTGGTCCAATTCTGGTGGCGATCATTACGCAACTTCCCGTGTGTCTGTATTAAATGTTGGGGCTAGTGGTCTGTATGAATGAACGTTTCCTTCCCCAAAATGTAATACTTCCATTGTCGGCAAGCCTGCATAATGAAATACATATATTTTTCATAATTGGGATACTTATGGACTGTGTCGGAAAGTGTCTCATTGTGATATGCCACTAGATGCCCCTATTGAGTAGGAAATACCCCAATAGCATATTCAGAGGCATATGTCTCAATCTCAAATGGTTATTGTAAGTTTGGTAATGTGAGCACTGATGCATAGTAGACACGATGTTTCAACTCTATAGATGACTTTTGTTGAGATTTAGAACAAACTAATTTTTCTTTTTTTCCTTCCTTCGTGACCCTACTCAAGGGCCAAGTGATATGAGAGAATCCCAACACAAACATGCGATAGAAATTTGCAAGACCGAGAAAGTTGCGGAGCTCTGTAAGAGTGGTTGGGGCTGGCCAATCCTGAATGACTTGGATCTTGGATGGATCCACATGCACCCCCCACTCATCAATAATGTATCCCGGATACTCAACTTGGTTCATGCCAAAAGTGAACTTCTTCAAATTGGAACACAACTTCTATTGCCACAGTGATGGGAGGACCTTTCGGATGTGGTGGATGTGCTCTTCCCAAGTCTAGCTAAAGATCAGGATTTCATCCAAGTACACCACCAAAAATGAGTTGGTGAATGGCCGCAAGATGTCGTCCATTAGCGATATGAAGGTTGCGGGAGAATTAGTCACCCCGAAAGGCATGACAAGCCATTTGAAGAAGCCCTCCTTGGCTTTGAAGGGAGTCTTCCACACATCGACGAGTTTGATTGGTACTTGGTGATACCCATACTTAAATTCGATCTTGATGAAATATTTGCCTCCCCAAGTGTCATTCTTCTTTTGTACCAACACGATCGAGCTCCCACGGGGCGAGGAGCTTTTCCTTATGTGCCCTTTATGCAAAAAATCTTGGATATGCTTCTTGATTTCATCATTCACCATAACAGAGCGTCGATATATAGGCCCATTAGGCAACGACACTCCTGGGGTCAGATTAATGGAGTACTTGACCTGAAAGTGTAAAGGAATCCCTGTTGGTGAGGAGAAAATGTCCTAGTATTCCTCCATGACTTTGTCCATCTGTTGTTGCCACGCCGGGGTGCCCTGTTTGGATTTTGTGACCATAATATTCTTCTTTCCCTGTGGGAAAATCGTAATGAAAATAAATTTCCTAGTTTGGGAAATAATCTTACTTCATTTCTTGGCACTAATCAAATAGATGGCATAAGGATGCCTCTAATATCCTGTACAACTTATTTCCCAAAGTAATAATAACGCAACGAAGCTTATACTCATACAAAACACGTCTCTTCCACAATTATGTTTGGCCCAATAATACATCAGAAAATTCAACAGGAGAAATATCACACAAACCTCATCCGTGAAGGGCTTGATGCTGTACGGAAGGCGGCACTGCTGGTTGACACAGAGATCTCTTCCTTGATGAAGCCACCCAATGGTATATGACTATGGGTTTCCATTTGTAGTGGGGAACCCTTCATGATCTGATTAAGGTATGTTAGTAATTTTTTTCTAATTCCTTTTTTAGGTTTTGGAACACATGTTTTACATGTGCTTAAGGGTTCAATTTCTCTTGTAAGTTACTGAGTCTCATGAGTGATTTTTATGTTAATTGTATGAACAAATTAACATAAAACAAAGACTCAACAACAACAATAAAAGTTACAGTACATTATCATACAACACATTAACACAGGGATTTGATGAAGGAGTTCACCCTTCCTGGGCTACATCTCCTAATAGTCCAGCTTCCATGGCTTGGGCTTCCATGGCTTGGGCCTCTATATTATGCCCAAATTTGCAAAATTATGTGTTTACAATGCTTTTTATACTCCTAAACCCATTTCATTAAATCCAGAACACTAAAATATGACACCTTAGCCTCTTTCTGCTCTTGATTTGGTTGAAAATTGAATGAGTTATGGCCTGAACTAATTTTCCCACAATTTTCTCCACAATTTGCAAAAAGTTTGGGCCAATCCTACAAATTCGCCCAGTTGGCAAACTGTCCTACAATTTTTCCAACCGGTGGCGCAAATTGTGGGATAGTTAATTTTTTTAATAACGTCTGTGAACCGGTTTAGTGATAACAAACCTCGCTTACCGTTAATTAATCTCCAATAAAGGTTTTAATGGCTCCCGTTAATAAAACCAGTTTAACGTTAATTGAGCATGGATTAATGTTTTAATCATCCCTTAAGAGCTAGCACCTCCTGCTCCACTCGTAGACCTGGGTATTGGTCGCATGCCTTGGGGGCTGGCCCCCTCTCCCCCCATTGGTGCTTTGAATAAAGTTTAAAATAATTTGGTGATATATATGGTTAATATTCAAGGCATATGAGAGTTGGTAAGGACATGCGTTAGCTTGGCGGAGGTCTCAGTTTCAACCCATTCTCGGTCCCTCCGGTCCTTCACCATAATTTTACACTACCATGAGGGGGACACATGGCGGCCCCAGGCTAAGCCAGGTGCCTCCTCCCCATTGGCCTCACCACAACCAATAAAAACCTGCCAACATGCAACGATGAGCACCAATCACCACATGCCACTTGGAAACCAATCATTCGATGGAGATATGGGTTGACCAACTTGTTCACCTGCCCAGTTAGCATGCCATGTCAGCAGTACGGAATGCTAACTAGGCTCCCTCTCTGCATAATTTTTTGCCAAATTTGCATGTTCAGGAAAACAGACATAACTTGTTTTTGAAGCCATATAGAGTCCATTTTAGGTGAAACTAGTTGCGATGGATTCAGAAAAATAAACGCTATGCAGTCATTCAAGTTTTGTTTCATTCTGAGAATTTTGAGTTTTAAGCATAATTTTGAGCACAATATTGAGCACTTGACCATTCCTCCCCACTAGAAGCTTTTGGACCCCAAAATATTATATTCAGTTTTTGAACAAGTGAGGATATAGTTCCCTCACCTTCCTAATTTCAATCCATTTGGCCTTTGAAGTATTTTTTCCTTTGAGCCCCACTCAAAGATAGTCAACACTTCCTCTTTTCAATGTCCTTGTTCTTCTGTCAATTATGGTGTCTTCCTGAAGCTCATTAAGGAATTCTAGGGAAAATTATTCAATACATGGAAGTTGAACATTCTCTCCTTGATCTTCAATCAAATGAGTCCCATACAATCTTAAATTTTCAACATTAACAACATAGTAAATTTGCACGCATGAAGGAAAATCAAGCTTGAAGGAATTGTTACCAATCTTTTCCAGAATTTTTAAGGACCATAACAGATTGGTTTCAAATTTTTACCTTCTCGTTGAAGCCTCTCCTTGCTAATGTGAAGCCAAAATTTGTCACCAACTTGAAAAATATGATCCACACGATGTTTGTCATGTCTTGCTTTGTACTTGCCTTGCATTTTTTTCTAGTTGATCTTGGATAGTTTGATGGATCAAATGAACTTTCTCTATAAATTTATTTTCTTTATCTATGTCACTATGCCCATCTATAGCCACATATTTACCAAAAATGAAATCCAGTGGTGATTTTGGCAAGTATCCAAGACATGCCTCAAACAATGATGTTTCTGTAGAGGAGTGCTTTGCACAGTTGTAACCATGTTGAATGTAATGCAACTGTTCATCCCACAACTTAGGATGTTTCCTGCAATATCGTTGAAGAATATGAATGACTCTTGGATTGACCACTTCAGTTTGAACATTTGTTTTTGGATGCATTAGGGGAATTTTGAGGTCTAAAATGGGCCTCCTAAGAAAAATGTACAAAAAAAATAAAATTATAAGAACCAATAGGATTCAATATGATGATGTGAACCATGGGGATGATTAACCATTTTTAAAGTAAAATGGTAAAAAAATTAAAAAATAATGAAATAATAAAACTACATTTTCAACTTATTTGCCAAAGTTTTTACTCAAATTTCGAGTGGGAGTACTCGTTGGAAATAAAAGCTTTGGGAGATAAGTTCAAAATACGAGTTGAAAAAATAGTTTTTCCTTTTTCCCCTCTAAAATTTGATGATGTCATCAAATCTTATTTTATTATTTCCAATATTATTTTATAATTTCCTTAGGAGGCCCATTTTATACCTCAAAATTCCCCTAATGAAAGGTTGTACTCTTCTTCAACTTAGTGTCCATCAAGTCCCACAAGTTTGACCAAAAATTCCCAACAAATCGAGAATCTTGATCACTTACAATAGATGTTGACAACGAAAAATGAACCCAAACATTTTGAAAGAAAAGATGAGATGTTTTTTCAGCTGTGATTTTCCTTTTACATGGCATCAATATAAACATATTGCTGAACCTATCCACAACTACAGACAAATAATAATGACCTCTTTTTCACAAAGGAATACCTCCTAAAAAATCCATAGAAATACTCTACCATGGACGTGAAGGAACCAAAAGTGGTGTGTACAATCCCAATTTCCTGTTACTAGGCTTACTGACAGCACACAATGAAAAACCTTTAATAAAACGTGACACACTTTCAAGCATACGAGGCCAATAATAGTACCTCTGAAGATTTGCCATCGCTTTTCTTACACCAAAGTGTCCAGCAATAAGAGAAGTTTGTGCTTCCCTTATGAAATTCACTCTCTCCCCATGTGGAATAAAAAGCTTTCCCAAATGATACAAGTTATTATATACATAGTAGTCCAATTCCTTAACTTGGCCACCTTGACACAAGTTTGAATAAACATCGTGAAAGTCATTATCAAATGCATATTGTTCATCATAAATTTAATGAAAAATAGAAGTGTTATTGAGTAAAGTAGCAAGACTAATAATAGGCCTAGAAATCATATCAACAACCTTGTTGTATGTACCTTTCTTATACCTTATGACCAAGTATAATTTCCGTAAGATACCCATCCATACAAATTGCCTTGACTGCTGCAATTTAGTTTTTGATTGCAAGTACTGCAATGGTTGCTGATCGTTGTGATTGATGGTTTCCTTTCCCATAAAATAGTATTTCAACTTCTTCACACTTTGAACCAACGCATATAGCTCCTTATCATAAGTATTTTAATTTATCACTACACCATTGAACATTTCTGAATGGAACGAAATGGGCTTACCATGGTGTAAGAGGATTGCACCCATGGCATAGTCACTTGCATCAGTTTGAATCTCAAAGGGTTGTCTCAATTACGGTAGTTCTAGTATTTGGGTTGAACTGATCTTCTCTTTCAAAGCATCAAATTATTTTTGTTGCTTTTCTCCCCATTGGATGACCTTCTTAACACTAGTCAATTCATGTAATGGAGTTGCAATAAAAGAAAAATTAGCAATGAACTTCCTCTAATATTGTGTTGCTCCTAGAAAAATTCTTACCTCAATTACTATCTTGGGTGTCGAACAATTCACAATGATCTCAACCTTAGAGGGGTCTATCTTTAGCGCACCTCCTCCAACAATATGTCCCAAATACACTAAATAAGTTTTACAAAATTCACATTTTGACATCTTAAAAAACAACTATTATTTTCTTAAGACATCAAGAACCTTTCTTACATGCATGACATGTTCATCTCATGATTTTTTGAATATAAAAATATCATCTAAGTAGAAAATGAAAATCTCATCAAGGAATGGTCTTAATACATCATTCATAACTCTGATGAAAGTAGTTGGAGCATTGAAAATACCAAAAGGCATAACAAGCCACTCAAAAAATCCTTGTTTAGTTTTAAATATCGTCTTCCAAATGTACTCTTCATCTATTATAATTTGATGATAACCACTTCTTAAGTCTAACTTACTGAAATACTTTGAATACCTTAGCTGATCAAGGAAATAATCTATTATTGGGAGTGGATAACAATTCTTTATCATGATTTTGTTTAGTGCACAAAAATCCACACACATGCACCATGTTCCATCCTTCTTAGGCACCAACACAATGGTGAACCAAATGGCGAGGTAGATGGGCGAATTATCCATTTATTCAACAAATATTGGATTTTATTCTTGATTTCTACACTTTCCATCATTGACATGTGATACATGCAAATATAGGGAGTGGAACATCCTACTACAGATGTATCTCATGTTGGATTCTCCTCTTGGGAGATAACCCCTTTCATTCTAGAAACATCTCGCCATGATCACTTACCACATTAAACAAATCATATTTCAATTTATCTTCACAACCTCCAAAAGATTCATAATCCATATCATTCTTTTGTTTTATCATAATAAGCACAAAGTTTTTGCTTGAATTTACTAGTCTTTTCATTTTCCCAACATTAACTAAAGATAGGTTTAGCTTTTTACGATGATCTCTCACAATATATTACACTCCATCTTTGAACGAGTGGTACTTGTTATCATGGAAATAGAATATTTCTTTCCTATCATAGAGATAAGGAATACCCAAAGCAATTCCTGATATGTCAAGCGGTACAACATATAACTCAACTTCATCAATGAATTTTGTGGTGATTGCAAACGCAAAATCACATTTTCTTGTAACTTGTAAATTTGTATCCTTGGTTATCCAAACCAAAGGATATGGCTTATGATGAGGCATGGTGCCAATATTAAGCTTCTTGAATAAGTCTTCAAATATTAGGTTTTCTTGAGACCCACTATCAAATAGTGTGTTGATTTTTGTATGTTTTGAGACAACTATGACATGAAACAAATCTATTCTTGTTTCTTCACTTGGAGTGTTACTGTGACAATTTAATGAAGTATTACTTGTTATGGTTTCTTTTTCCTTTGTGACCATGGCATCAATTTTAGTCTCATCACCTAAGTTAGATCGAAGATCCTGTTGTGTGGTAGTGGTTGTATTTTGTTTCCCCTTGTTGTTCGATTTCTTAGGCCTCAATTGTGGATGAAGCTTCCAACATTGGTCTTCATCATGAACCTCTTTGGAACAATGTTTACATATGGTTTTCTCCCCTTATATTTTAATGGATGAATTTTTATTTTGTTTTCCTTTGAAACCCTTTCCTTTTTCACCACCCTTAAATGTTTTCTTTTTGCCCTCTTCTGATACATTTTTTCCTCTTGCCTCAAGGTGTGTAGCTTGCACACAGACGTCATCTAGACTAGTGGGATTAAACATGAGGATGGCATGTTTCATGTAACTATGTAAAACCCCTATACACTTAAGCAAGGTATCTTGAGAATGCAAATCAACACCTAACATAAGAGCTCTTTTTCTAAATTCTTGAGTGTAACCTTGCAGACTTTGACCTTTCAATTGTCTAATGTTTTTCTAGTTCATAATGGATTTTTGCATGTAAGCTAGACGGTAAAATTTCCTTTTAATGGAAACAATGAAATCAAACCAAGAAATAGAGATCTTGTCATGTTTTTTAATCTCATCATTTGTCCTTGGGTCCCACCATATAAGTGTTGCGCCCTCCATTCTCAAGGAATCTAATTGAATATTTATGTCATGCTCTTGAAGGTTCTGAATTCTGCAATAAACCTCCAACTAATAAATCCAATTATTCAACTTCTCTACATTTACTTCACCATTATACATCAGTAGCCCAAATTTAACATCAATTTTAATAAGGGTGATTTACCAGTGCCTTTGAAGTATGTGTATGAACATGTAGAAAGGTTATGGTAGTGGAACATGATGAAGACAAAGGTGAAGATGGTGGTGAGGATGATGGTGGAATGGATGGTGGTTTATTACCATCTCCATGACCTCCTCCTCCTAGAGAACCCTCCCCTCTAGGAGGCCTAGAAATTTTTCCTTGCATCCTTAAATTCCTCTCCTCATAGAGGACCTTTACCATCTTTGTCATATCAAAAAATGTATTTTTGAATGCTCTCTCCTCTTGTGTCATCGTGGGTTCTCCTTCACGAGACATGTTCATTGGAGACTCAACTTCAATTTTAGGATGTGTTGGTCTTGAAGACTTTGTCAACCTTGCCCTTCTTCCTCTTGAGCCAACTACATGGCTTTCAACCAGCTTCCCTTCTCCTATTTTGAGTTTTAACCTTGTAAGCGGGTAAAAATGCAAAGGTGGGTTACACTTTTGTGAGAATCAGGGGTGGAAAAGTCATTTTCTCAACAGTTCAACCAACGTTTCGAAATTAGTTTGGCCGAAATAATTCTTCCATTTGCATTTATGGCGTATTGATGACGTCGGAAAACAAAGTTTTGGTCGGAGATGGTAAAACTGACAACCAATTTTTGGCCGAACTAATAGTTCGGTCGAACTATTAGTTCGACCGAAATTTTAAAATAATTCGGCCGCACTTTTTCTTATAAATATACCAGCCCACAAACCTTAAGAGGTTTCATGCTTATTACAATTGTCAAATTTGTGTCATATGTTTTTTGTGTCTGATGTTTGTTGTGTTTGTTGTTTGTTGTGTTTGTTGTTTTCTTTGTCATCTGTTTGCTGTTGCAGGGGCTTGGTGTTGTGCAGGGGTGAGGAGGTGACAAATATTTTGCTCTAGTTTATTTTTTTTGTTGGTTTTAATTTTATTTCTCTAATTTTTTGTTCGCAGGTAATTTGTAATCCGCGTCCTCAGCGATGTCTTCGGCGATCTCCTACCTCGTCTTCTCGTTGTGTCTTCATCATCTTATCATCTCCGAATTTCTAGGTAGACATAAATCCTCCTATGCATCGTCTGTCTTGACCTTTGTTTTTAGAAAGGAAAAAAAATAGTCCTTAATAAAAAACATTCAACTTATTATACATACGAGCAAATGAATCAACTCATGATGGATTAAGAAGATCAGAAATTCCAATAATTCATCATGCATGTTGCACATTTCTTTTGAATTGTCCTTTATAATATTGACACAATTTTGGCCTTGCTTAATATCTGGAATTGTGATGATTATCAGCTCTAAATATTCATCAATTTTTGAGAGCATCTATTTTAGTCATTCTAGTTATCTATAATCATTATGGCATTTTCCCTCTGTTTGTATATTAATGTGCTAAAAGAAAAAAAAAGTGAAATTAATAGGTATGCTGTGAGGCAGTTCTATCTGTAATTTCGAATCATGTATAAAAGACTGATAGTATGCTAGAAAATATCATATTTCACAATTCTTTAATAATGCAACACCAAGAGCCTCTAATACCTTCTAAGTCCAAGATTTTGAAACAAATGCCTTCCTCCAAAAAGTGAGGTTTCTTTCCATGGAAATATTCTAGAGATTCCAAGCTTATTCGTCTCTAGATGTATATGCTCTTCAAGTTTTCTCCAAGAAACGTACAGTAGCTTTGTCATCCTCCATAGAATAAGCCACATAGTACATTCATTGTCTTAATATAAAGGAAACAGGATATTCTAATCGATGGAGTTCATCTTAGTTCTGTCCTTCCAACACCTGACATGGTTGTAAATTACCCATCACGTCCAAGGATATTAAGAAATATAAAAAATAAAAACCCTTTTTACCAAATCATATATGAAGTTAGGAATACATGAAACATTATCCTGTAGATCTCCATCTTCAACGGAATCAAGAATATGCTATCTTATTTATGGAACATTCAATACTTGATGATAGGTCCTCTTAATACTGCGTCCAAATGGCATGATTCTCAATATCTTCTTTTCTTTCATTAGAAGCCCCATGGCATTGGTCCAAGCTATATGATTATCAATTTGATTTGATAATCATCACATTCCTAGGTACTTACAAGATTTTGGGTTTTGTTAATACTTTTTTAAGTCACTTCATCACTGGAAACAAGTTCAAATATTTTTTCAAGGATCAATAAATACACAATAGTGATCTGAAGCAAGAATCGCTTCCCATGCCATCATTTCATTATCTCCTAACCAAATGTGTCACATTCCAATTTTAGATCAATGGTTCGACAATCATTGTATTTCAACTCTTAAACAAAATAGATCAGTCCTCTTAACAATTTACGGGATTTTTTTGCATGTAGGCATTAATTTTTTATTTGCTAGATGGCCAAGCACCATAATTCAGGGGATTTTTTCAACTTCTTGTTCTCAATGTTTCTATGTATTTAATTATTTTTGTGTTACAAGTACCTGGTTCAAATACTAATAAGAGTTTCTTATGCTTACAATTTTACTATAAATACCACAAATGAATGTGGAGATACATCAACCTTTATGTATTTAATCCCAATGTTATATGAAACACAACTAAAATGCAGTATGAAAAAAAGACCAACATTAATATATAAACAACAACTAGTATGCTCAAATGCCAATAATAGGAAATAGAAGAAGCATTAGGCATTTCTTAATCTTCCCCAAATTTTCTATTGCATTTCAAGATGATTTTCTGGACTGGTAGAGCTTATTATACATATGAGTAGATCAATCAACTCATGATGGATTAATAAGATCAGAAATTCCAATAATTCATCACTCATGTCGTGCATTTCTTCTAAATTTCCCTTTACAATATTGGTCCAAGCTATAGATCTAGCTCCAGTACCTTTGTTATACATTTTCATTTTTAGAAATGTATTTGCACAACAAAATTACCTACACAAACAATGCTATTTGATTGTTGTTAGTTGTATGCAATATCCTCAAACTTTTGCATAGATTGGACCTTCAAAATATACTCCAAATTCTGAAATATTCCACCCTCCAATTGTTGCCAAGGAAATGTTTCTAAGCATTGTCTTTCGTGTTATGAATAAAGGAAATCAATTGTGATTTTATATCTCATGTTATACCTTGAGTACCTTCTTTCTTAATTGTAGCTTTATCATTGGTCTCTGCTTCCTGTTGTAATATTTAAAATTTTCTTGTAACATTTAATTCATCCCAATGTATTTTATTAATGTACCTAAATTTACACCTTCCATGATGCTTCTAATCTTGTAAAATTTTAAAAGTGGAGTGCTTTATGATGTAATGGATATTAATAATCTAGATTATGTAAAATGATATGACAATAGTGTAGGTTCATATTCAAGTTGTAAAATTCTTGTACATATCAAGGATGAATGATAACTTACAAGCCAAAAATGACATTATTATACATTATTAGAAAATTTGTTAGGTGATAAATAATACTTCTTACTAAGGACATAACTAAAGCAAGTTGAGTATTCCTTTTTAATGTTCTTAACCTATTTATAGATGTCAAATTAAATGTTTCTAGATGTGATTTCTCCCATGAAATTTAAGGAAAACTAAACTTTAAGGCAAACCATGTACATGTCATTTCTCCCACAAACTCATCAAGGTGTGACTTCTGACATAACTTCACCAACCACTACCACTAGTTGTTTTAGTAAGTGCATAAAATAATTTTGCAAGCCATGTACATGTTGTTTCTCCCACAAACTCATTAAGCTGTAACTTTTGACATAACTTAATCAACCACTACCACTATTATTTTTAGTAAGTGAAAACCACTACTACTTTAAGGCAAACCATGTACATGTGTCGTTTCTCCCATACATGTGTCATTTCTCCCATAAAATTTTAGGAAAATTTAAGGCATGTGTCATTTATATGTCATTTCTCTATCATTTCTATGCCATTTCTCCGATAAAATATAAGGCAATGTCATTTATCCCATAAACTATAAGGAAAACTTTAAGGCAAACCATGTACATGTCATTTCTCCCTTAAACTCTAGGCAAGGAAAACTTTAAGGCAAACCATGTACATGTGTCATTTCTCCCATAAACGTTTAGGAGAAATTTAATGCATTTATCATTTCTTTGTCATTTCTATGTCATTTCTCCCATAAAATATAAGGAAATGTCATTTCTCCCATACATTATAAGGAAAGCTTTAAGGAAAACCATGTACATGTCATTTCTCCCTTAAAATCTAGGCAAGTAAAACTTTAAGGCATATAATTTCTAGATGTGATTTATCCCATAAAATTTAAGGCAAACCATGCACATGTCATTTCTCCCACAAACTCAAGGCTTTCTCCCATTAATTCAAGGAAAAATTTAAGGCCTAAAAACCAAACCTAAAGTGGCTGAACTTCCATAGGATTTTAGTCTGGTTGTTGAGTGTTAACTTCTAGAATTTCTAAAGGCAGAGTCTGTAAAGGGCCAGGTAGCCTTTAGATCACATCATTCCTCAAAGGTGACATATCCAGTAAATTCCCCTACAATCAATCTCTGGAACAGATCTAAATTAAATTTCTTCATTGTAATATCCATTTATGTAAATGCCATTTCTCCCATAAACTTTAAGGCATTTGCTAGTGTTTTGGAACCATGTACATGTCATTTCTATGTCATTTCTCCCATAAAATTTAAGGAAACTTTTAAGGCAAACTATGTACATACTTGTCATTTCTCCCATTTCTCCCATAAATTTAAGTAAGTGCATAAAATAATTTTTCAAACCATGTACATGTCATTTCTCCCACACACTTTAAGGAAAACATTGAGGCAAACCATGTACATGTGTCATTTCTCCCATACATGCGTCATTTCTCCCATAAACGTTTAGGAAAACTTTAAGGCATGCCATTTCTATGTCATTTCTCTAACATTTATATGTAATTTCTCCCATAAACTATAAGTCAATGTCATTTATCCCATAAACTATAAGGAAAACTTTAAGGAAAACCATGTACATGTCATTTCTCCCTTAAACTCTAGGCAAGGAAAACTTTAAGTCACGTCATTTCTAGATGTGATTTCTTCCATAAAATTTAAAGAAAAAGTTAAGGCAAAACATGCACATGTCATTTCTCCCACAAACTCAAGGCTTTCTCCCATTAACTCAAGGAAAACATTAAGGCCTAGAAACCGAACCTAAAGTGGTTGAACTTTCATAGGGTTTTATTTTGTTTGTTGAGTGTTAACTTCCACAAGTTCTAAAGGAAAAGTCTATAAAGGGTCAAGTAGCCTCTCGATCTCATCCTTTCTCAAAGGTGACATATCCAGTAAATGCCCCTACAGTAAATCTCTAGAACAGATCGAAATAGAAGTTCTTCATTGTAATATCCATTTATGTACATGCCATTTCTCCCATAAGCTTTAAGGAATTTGCTAGTGTTTTTGGAACCATGTACATGTCATTTCTATGTCATTTATCCCATAAGATTTAAGGCAAAATTTAAGGCAAACCATGTACATACATGTCATTTCTCCCATTTCTCCCATAAATTTTAGTAAGTGCATAAAATAATTTTGCAAACCATTTACATGTCACTTCTCCCACACACTTTAAGGAAAACCATGTACATGTGTCATTTCTCCCGTACATGTTTCATTTCTCACATAAACGTTTCGGAAAACTTAAGGCATGCCATTTATATGTCATTTCTCCCATAAACTATAAGGCAATGCCATTTCTCCCATAAACTATAAGGCAAACTTTAAGGCAGACCATGTACATGTCATTTCTCCCTTAAACTCTAGGCAAGGAAAAATTTAAGGAATATCATTTCTAGATATGATTTCTCCCATAAACTTTAAGACAAACTTGAAGGAAAACCATGCACATGGAATTTCTCCCACAAACTCAAGGCTTTCTCCCATTATTTCAAGGCAAACTTTAAGGCCTAAAAACTGAACCTAAAGTGGCTGAAATTCCATAGGATTTTAGTTTGTTTGTTGAGTGTTAACTTCTACAAGTTCTAATGGTAGAGTCTATAAAGGTCCAGGTAGCCTCTGGATCTCATCCTTTCTCAAATGTGACAGATCCAGTAAATTTCCCTACAATCAATCTCTAGAACATATCTAAATAGAATTTATCCATTGTAATATCCATTTCATTACATGTCATTTCATTGTAAGGCATTTGGTAGTGTTTTGGGAAACATCTACATGTCATTTCTCCCATAAAATTTAAGGAAAACCATGTGCCTACATGTCATTTCTCTCATTTCTCCCATAAATTTTAGTAAGTGCATAAAATAACTTTGCAAACCATGTACATGTGATTTCTCCCACAAACTTTAAGGAAAACTTTAAGGCAAACCATGCACATGTGTCATTTCTCCCATAAAAATTTAGGCAAACTTTAAGGCATGCCATCTCTATGTCATTTCTCTATCATTTCTACGTCATTTCTCCCATAAGCTATAAGGCATTTAAGGAAAACCATGTACATGTCATTTCTCCCTTAAACTCTAGGCACGACAAATTTTAAGGCGTGTCATTTGTAGATGTGATTTCTCCCATAAAATTTAAGGCAAACTTTAAGGCAAACCATGCATATGTCATTTCTCCGATACATTTGAAATAAATGTTAATTTAATATATTTTATTGAATTTGTTGTTTTCAGGGATCAAAAAACCCACTAAATATGGTTGAAAATGGACATTATGCATAGATGTTTCTTGTTATCCCAATCCAGGGAAAACAATTATTACTTATGTGCTTTGCAATATTGCAACTAACAGGGTCCTCCAAAGTAAAATGAATATACCGGGAAGAACAAAAAACAACAAGGAATATTATATTGCGTTGATAGAAGTCTTGGGAACAACTATGGAGTATGGATGAAATGAAATTGTAGTTTTCACCAATTCTGAACTGGTGTGCAACCAGATGAAAGACGTTTACCAAGTTAAGAAGGAGAGGCTAAAACAACTGCATGGAAAAGAAAATAATATTGTTAGCCAATTTCAATTTTTTAGTATAAGACATTGTGCAAATGTTAATAATATGTTTGGTGATATATTGTGTGGGGCAATGCCAATTCAAGATTAATCTATCAAAGATGAATTAATAGATGAATTAGTATTATACAGGGCAATGCCAATTCAAGATTCATCTCTCAAAGATGAATTAGTGTTGAGACGCTCTCCTTCAAAAATTCAAGATTCATCTCTCAAAGATGAATTAGTGTTGAGACACCCTCCAAAATTTATTGATGGACATTGTAATATATCTTTGATATGTGTGTGTTTTTTACTTATAAATGCATCATTTTTAATGACCGTGTGCTTTTTTCAATTATATACTAAGTGTGCTCCTACCATGTAAAACGTAACTTGGTGAACTTCACTTTTTTATAAAATTAAAATGTGAGGACTTGAACAAATTTTTGTTTAAATTGAGTTTCACACATCAATTCTAGTGCTTTGAAAGTTGTGTTTTACATAATTTGTGTACTAAATTACATTATTTTTTTGAAATCTTTTGAATTTATATTAACTAGTAATTTAAAAATAATTATAAATGTCCACTGTAGATATATCCATATATATCGTGGAGGATGAAAGGTGAATATCAATAGAATCCCATGCCTCTACGAGAGAGGGGGATCATGGATTGGGGGATGTTCATGGTATTTAAATATAATATTATCTCAATACATACACGTGTGTACATATGGAATTGATTTTTTTATCTATTTTTTGAGTTAAATTAGTTTTTAATAAGTTTCATTTTTTATTTCTTAGGAGTTAGGAGGACAAGGGTGTCTGCTCCATCAATGGAGCATGGCCATGGTTCACGCAATCATGGTATGGTTCACGTAATTTAATCAATCACATGTACATGTATTTTAATGTATGAATGAATTTTTTAATTATTATAAATTCATATTTTTTTATTGAGCTTCACTCTCATCGCGTGAGGTTGGTAGTGGTACACATTTCCTTGGAGGCCCATCAATAGATTGTGGCCAATTCTGTGAGGGTGGTGATATGAATTCTCCCAGAGGCAGATAAATGGATGGTCATGTTGGTTCTAAAACAATTGGTAGTCATTCTGGTTCTCAATAGTCTCAGGGTGGGAAAGATGCTAGCCAACCATATCGAGGTGGCCATCAATCTGAATATTATTTTCATTCAATTTGTACAAATTTGTTTACATGTTTTTTTAATATATAAAATTTTATTTATTGATGCAGAGGGTGAAAATGTTGCTCCAAATGTTGCTCGAAAAATACATAGGACAGAACACGTTATTCAAGAAGAAGGTTGTACACCAACCATGACATATCTGTCTGAAATTTCTGATATACCTTGGGAATCAAACATGCAACAATGCACCTTACAAAGGTGCCAACATCTTCAAAATTGAAGAGAGATCTCGTGTCTTTGAAACTCCCTGCTGAGAGTCGAGAAATCTTGGAAATAGTTACTCACTCTTTAGGCGTACCAGTAGAGATGTACCTAAAGCTTGAGCCAACCACATATATTTTTGTAGAAGTGATGAGAAAAAGAAAGGAAATAGTGATGGGTCTCGATACATGGGAGGTTGTTAAACAAAGATTTACAACATAAATGGCCAAGTATGTGTTTAATTTCAAAGAAGGGCTGAAAAGAAATATGCTAAAGGTAAAATATTTTAAAGCACCTTGATATAGCTGGCCATTTTTATGATTTTCACCTTGCTGCCTATGAAAGACTCCCATCGAACAACGAGGTTCCACTTTATTTTTTAAAATTATGTTATGAAAAATTCTTTTTGGGAATGAAACCCAATTATAATGACCTTCCCTCTGAATTTTTTGGTCCAGGGAAAGGTCGATTATGTGACCATAAGGGTGCTAAGAATGATGCTGAGTTGCCTCACCCTAAGCCACCATTGGGCAGTCAAACTCTTCGTGTCGAAACTTTGCGGTCAGAGATGGCTGCCACTTTTCAAATTATTCGAGAAGTAAGGGATGCCATCATTGACAATATTCAGAGTGGAATGGGTGGAGTTGATGTTTGTTTGAATCGACAAAGAGCATGAGAGAATGCACGTGCTAATTTTGTGTATCATACAAAGGAATATATAGACAACATGAGTGTTTAAGATCTTAGAATATATGCAAAGAATTGTTGCAATGGTTGGCAGGACCTAATTATTCATGAGCAAGAGGGCATGGGATCGGTATGTGTTAATGGTTAGGGCGATTATTTTAACACATGTACAATTTGTAATAAATACATATATAAATACATTTATTTGTATACATTAATCTAACAAAAATGTATCATTATATTTTAACACCATTTGCAGTTATCATGCTTGATGAACGAAGATGATGTTAATATCACGGTCAGAGCCACCGATTCACAGAATCAAGATGGGTCTCACCATAAATCACACAATCAAGATGGTTTTCACAATCAAGATGATATGGTGGCACATGTTAGTGTTTTTTAAGTGAACATGATGATGTACAATTATTTTTTATCTACTATTATATATATCGAAACATGCTGACATATTTTTAAAATAAATAATTGTGCACGCATGTACATGTATATAATTAAATGTTAACATATTCTGAGTCCGTCTGATGTTTTTGGGATGGAGGTACCTTCCTCTTCCTTGGGAGATGTGCCAAATACACCTTCACAAGTATGAACAATTTCTATTTTAAATATGTTTTTAGGTTATATATTGCAGCTCAAAATTTCCATTAAAAAATGAGATCTAGATCTTAAGTATTTTGATTTTTTTGAATTTTAGGTTTCTGGAGATTTTCTTTCGAAGCCACCCTTAGGAGATGTTCCAGATCCACCATCACAAGTATTCAATTTTTCACTTAAATATGTTTAATTTACAATTTATAAATTCACAACTATTCAATTTTTCACTTAAATATGTTTAAGTTATAAGTTATAAATTGAAGTTCAAAAGTTTTATTATAAATTGAGATATAGATATTGAGTTATTTTAAAATTTTAAAATTTTTGAATTTTACGTTCTTGGAGATGATTTCCTTTCTCCACGGAATCTAGCAATGGAGTGTATGATGGAGATAGGAACATCCACACCATTTGAACCATTTGAACAAGTTGTCTAACAATTTTTTTAATATTATTGAAAATTAGTTTATATATATGCATTTTCATTTGAAAATTTTCAATATATATATATATATATATATATATATATATATATATATATATATATATATATATTGGTATACCCCATCAAAGATGTTCCTGTGGAGAAATTTTTAATGGACGAGCAACAAAACAAAATTGAGAGGGAACCACATGAGGCATTGCATGATTTTTTTTTTTCATTTTTTTTTTTTTACATGAAGTTCTATATTCTCATTCAATTTTAAAACATTAATTTTTAATGTTTTTTTACACATTGTGTATAGGTTCCGCATGCTTCACATGAGAGCACAAGAATCGTGACTTTGTTGGCAGAGACAATAGATCCATCTGTATTTGATGGATGATGCTCATATGTGCAACATTATATTTGATAGATATAGTCTTAAATTTACTTTTTTATATATAGTCTTATCTATGCACTCATATTTACTTTTCTATATAACTTGATACTTGTAACACTATACATTGAAATAGATATATATATTTACTTTTATTGTTCATGTGAGATACAAATTTTGGACATGTTTTACTGTTTGGATATAGTTTTAAACTAAATTTACTTTTATCAGAATGATTTTAAATTTTTGATAGTTACATTTGGCATGTGATCACATGATTTGATATATAATGTTTTTTTTTTTTTTAAACTCAAGTTGTCATTTTATTTTTTAAATATAAAATGAATCTAGATGGAGATTTCAAATTACAAAGCACATGTACATGTGTATATATTTTGGATAGTTGAACTACATTTGGCATGTGATCACATGATGTGATATAATGAACATTTGTTTTTAAAACTCAAGTTGTCATTTTATTTGTTAAATATAAAATTCAAATCTATATGTAAGTTTCAAATTGTACAAAACACGTGTATATTTTTGATAGTTCAACTACATTTGGCATGTTATGTCATGTTGTGATATAATGTTTTGTTTTTAAATTGGATAGTTCAACTACATTAGGCATGTGATATCATGTAGTGATATAATGTTTTTATTTTAAAACTCAAGTTGTCATTTTATTTTTTAAATATAAAATGAATCTCTAGACAGACATTTCAAATTACATTTTCACAATGTGTATATTTTGGATGGTTGAACTACATTTGGCAGGTGATTGTGATATAATGTTTTTTTTTTTTAAGTTGTCATTTTATAAATTGGTTAAATATAAAATGAATCTCTCTATATGGAAATTTCAAATTAAAAACCATGTACATACATCTGTATATTTCGGATCTAGTTGAACTACATTTGGCATGTAATCACATGTTGTGATATAAAGTTTTGTTTTACGATATAATGTTTTGTTTTTAAAATTCAAGTTGTCATTTTATTTGTTAAAGATAAAACGAATCTCTAGATGGAAATTTCAAATTAGGTTTTCACAATGTGTGTATTTTCGATGGTTGAACTACATTTGGCATGTGATTGTGATATAATGTTTTGTTTTTAAAATTCAAGTTGTCATTTTATAAACTTGTTAAAAATATAAAATGAATCTCTCTAGATGGAAATTTTGAATTACAAACCATGTATACATGTGTATATTTTGGATAGTTGAACTACATTTGGCATGTGATCACATGTTGTGATATAATGTTTTGTTTTTAAAATTCAAACTTTGTCATTTTATAAACTTGTTAAAAATATAAAATGAATTTCTCTAGATGGAAATTTCGAATTACAAACCATGTATAGATGTGTAAATTTTGGATAGTTGAACTACATTTGGCATGTGATCACATGTTGTGATATAATGTTTTATTTTTAAAGCTCAAGTTTTGGATGGTTGAACTACATTTGGCATGTGATTGTGATATAATGTTTTCTTTTAAAACTTCAATTTGTCATTTTATAAACTTGTTAAAAATATAAAATGAATCTCTCTAAATGGAAATTTTGAATTACAAACCATGTATTCATCTGTATATTTCGGATAGTTGAACTACATTTGGGATGTGATTACATGTTGTGATATAATGTTTTGTTTTTAAAAATCAAGTTGTGACTATATTTGTTAAATACAAAATGAATTTGGGATGTACATGAAGTGTGAATGTTATATAATTTTAGGATGTACATCTATTATTTAGGTGATATTTATGTACAATACATATCAATGTTTTAAAATCTAATAAAAAATCATATAATGTACAGGTCAGAAGCCATACCATGGCCCCTCACCAGTGATATGTTAATGTTATATAATTTTAGGATGTACATCTATTATTTAGGTGATATTTATGTACAATACATATCAATGTTTTAAAATCTAAAAGAAAATCATATAATGTACAGGTCAGAAGCCATACCATGGCCCCTCACCAGCGATATGTTAATGTTATATAATTTTAGGATGTACATCTATTATTTAGGTGATATTTATGTACAATACATATCAATGTTTTAAAATATAAATAAAAATCATATAATGTACAGGTCAGAAGCCATACCATGGCCCCTCACCAGCGATATGTTAATGTTATATAATTTTAGGATGTACATCTATTATTTAGGTGATATTTATGTACAATACATATCAATGTTTTAAAATCTAAAAAAAAATCATATAATGTACAGGTCAGAAGCCATACCATGGCCCCTCACCATAGTTTGCCTTTAATGCATCGGTGCAATTTTATAACTTAATGGCCCGATGTGTTTTAGCACCTAGATGGCCTGGTGCATGCACCTTCCATCGACCAAGTGCGTCTTGCTGGGTGACATGCACCAGGACGTTTCTAAAAGCACCACGTCGTCCAAAATTTGTTTTCCATCCCGGAGCTTGGCATGTTTACAATATCGGTGTGTACATGGTAAAATGCACCAGTTTGTTCACACCTGATGTGTGTAGCAATGAGAAAAACATCTGTAAAAAACTTTGGATGTCCATTTTCTTTTAGGTGTGTTGAAGCTTCACCAAAACCTCTTTTACTGAAAACATATGTTGTAGCAAACGATTTTTTGACAATTTTGGCCAATTTCATAACACTAAAAACATCCTTTATAACCTCCGCTAGAGGGTATTCTCCTTTTAGTGTGTGAAATTGAAAAATTTATAGAAATATATTCCTTCTAAAGTTCATATGGAGTCCTATGATTAAATTATTCAATGATACTATGTAAACCCACTTGGTTGGGTAATTGAGTCATATATGTAATCCCATGTTGGGAAGTTGTTGGTATATAACATCACTTGGTTGGGTGGTCAATGTAAGTCTTTTCCAGTTGCATCGTAGAGTCAGGGGGAGTATTGGTTCGTAATTTTCCCTTGATGTCAAAGGGGGAGACTATCTTGGTGTTTGACTATGGTGTCTCTTTGAGGTATCTTCACGTGATGGTGATCAAAGTGTTTGACTATGGTGTCTCTTTCAATTATCTTCAATTTATGGTGATAAAATAAAACATGGTTGCCATCAAGTCCAAACGGGGATATTGTTGGCATTATGGTACATGTGTTGTCCTTGATGTAAACCCACTGGTAACTAGATGTGTACACAGATCAGTTCAAAGGTAACAGAATTATAGGAAAATTGTTTGGAGGTCAGAACCAAAATTTTGATGAAGGTAAATATTTTAAGATTTATACGTGGGTTAGTCAAGGCCAAGTCGCATACACACGTGGATATGAAGAAACAAATTTGTGTACATGTTGGCCCACTAATTTATTAATATCGAGGGTCTTTACCATGGTATTAGCCAATAATATTGAGCGCAACAACGATTATTTGATCCCGCCTAAGATTACCATCAACACTAGTATGGTTTTGGCTCATGGTATTGGCTAAGTCTCTAACTATATAAGGAGGTGAAGGTGAAAGTGCTAAGTGTGCATGAGCAAGGGTTTTATATGAATACTTCAACTTGAAGTATATTTGCATTATAAGGGCTATAATTGACAAGTGGATCTAAAATAATAATGCACTGATGAATACAATGATGGATCAAGATCATGAGACCTAAAATGACTTTCGATTGTATGATATACTCATGGATTCACTAGATCTAGGTATTGACACATGTTTAATATCTGAATATTATGATCTAGGTCTTTCCGAATTTCTGAAAAGCTGTGAAATTTTAGGTCAAAATTTGCAGATTTGTATGTAGTTTGGTCTCGGTGAAGTTGCATATACACGCGTGTTCGTTTCATAAAATTCTTGTACATAAAGGAATAGTTTATAGTTATAAATTATTGATCAATTAGATCAATGTTGTTTTATATATGTTGTCTATCAATGATTTCTTCATGTTGATATGGGTTGAGTGATAATGTCTGAAGTAGAATTGATTGAATGATGAAGTTGAAATTGGTTGCATTTTTATTGGTTGAAAAGATTCTTTATGTTGCTAACTGTATGAGGGTTTAGAGATATGTAAGCTAATTGACTCTTTTCAATTCTGTGACTAATTCATAGTAACAATTTTTGAACTTACTATATTGAGATTTGTAGGTAGGTTTCTCTACAGAAAAGTGCATATACACACGGGTTGCCTTAAGTGTAGTGTAGACCTTTTGGTTTATGAATTATCATGGTTGTTGTTGATTTAGTGTGTTGATGTAGTATTTAAATTTAGTTATGTGGCTTTCTTATAGTGATCTCACTGTTCTGTTTGAATGAAGTTGGTGTTTGGTTAAGTGACATTTTGCTTTAGTGGTTGGTTCAATATTTGAGTGATTGGCGACTATCTAGTTTGGTGGTTGTGTTCAGGAATTGGATGAATGTTTTGGGTACAGTAATTAGTTTCAGTTTTGATATTTGGCTTATATGATGTGAAAGGGTTCAACGTGGATTATGTGATGAAAAGTGGTATACATGTTGGGATGTATTAAATTTGGTGGATAATGTCTAGATTTATGAAACGTGTTCCATGGATGGTTCTAGGGGTTGGATCATTCAGTGAGGAAGTTGAAGCTTTCTACCACTAGTAGTTGGTGATCAGATCAAGGGGTTAAAGATCCTTTCTAGTGGGTGCTGGTAAACAAGATCAGGGGGTTGAAGCTCCCTTCCAGTAGGAGCTCAAGAATGAGTGAAGGTTGTAGCCTTCAATAGGTGGGTTCATGCGTACTGGCATGAGTCTGCACTAGTACAAGAATGTAAGAAGTTTTTTATCATAATAAGATTGAAGAATGAGATGAAAAAATCGATGGTTTTCTCCCACATTGGGTTTCCACCTTAAAATCATGGTGTTCATGTGTGTTGTTTATGTGTGATGCTTTATTCACTTATTACTTAACATTCTTACTACTTATCAAATGTCTGATGAATCTCTCACATTCTGATTTAAGTTAAACAGATAAAGAATTAGTTGATTTATAAGTTTACTAAGAATATGTTATTTTCCTATATAACATTCACGTGCATACACGAGTTGGATTTGGTATAGTCGCGTACCCCCCCCCCCCCCCCCCTCCCCCTCTCATTATTTTTCCCAACATTGATGAGGTACTTAGTAATTTCTCGATTTCTTGGATTACTATACCTTGTTTCTAGGAATTTGTATGGTTATAGTATGTTTTTCCCTTCCTCATTAATATATAGTTAAATAATTTGTATTAGGATCTTGTCACTAATTACCTTATCTAAGAAAAAATCATTGAAGACTAGGTGTATACATGAAGATAGAGGCAACTTAAATTTACAAGCCATACTTCCAATCCCCTGCAACACCATATTGGGGCCAAAATACATTAGCACTAATTTATTTTCCTCGTTTTGTTTCTTGGGGGTATCTAATTATATGGTTGTAGTCCCACAAATAATAAATTCTACACTTTCAGTTTCCTTTCACTATGGTGTTGATATGCTTGTTGTTTCATCCTATTTTATGTGATAACCAAGTTTTCCTTCATTAGTTTGAAAACCTCTTGTTGGTCTTCTATGCGTCCCTTTACTACTTGATCCTTTATAGTTACTTTCAAGGATGATGTAATGGATGGAAGATGATATACATAAACTACCAAAAATGGTGAATTTTTTTATGAAATATGAAAGGATGTGTTTTACCACCATTTTAACAAGGGAAACCATCTGACCAATTGTGTCTATTTATCATATGCAAAGTAATGTAGAAACACTTATAAATTTTTTTCATAATATCATTATTCCCATCAAATTGAAGATTATCATATGAGTTATGAGTCAAATGAGTATCCATGTAAGAAAATAATCAAGTCAAAAAATTTATAGTGAAAATTTGATCTATCGCTTACAACAATGTTTAATATTCCATCTAGATTTTAGATTGTTTCCATGATTCGTCTCCCATGGATTTGTTTTTAAAAGTGTGAGAAAGTGGGAAAAATTGGGCATACTTTTTAATTTGATATAACACTACCATCATGAAATCATTTCCTTTAGATTTTGTAAACATGTAATAAAATCTATTGAAGATGCTTCCCACTATTGGGATAGTATGGATAATGGATGGAAGGTATTTGGGGTCTTGATTTTCTCTCACTTATTCTAATGGAAAACCACACCTTCAACCACAAAATTTTGTATATCATCCTAAAAACCTTCCCATAAAAATTCTTCCTGATCCTATGGTGTGTATCCACGTACCTTGAACATCCTCCTACAAGAGAAGTGTTATCAACAAAATTTGGTCATCTAACCATTTACAATTACATGGATCGAAGACTAATTTTACCATAGTAAAATTGCTTTCACTATAAGAAATAATGTAATAAACCATATTTTATTAAGGAATTTATGGTTTGAACAAGAAACCCCATGAGGAATAATTAAATAAATCATTCTTTATTCGATTTTCCTCTAGGAATAATTAATTAAACCATTGTTTGAATAATATTCCTAGCCATATTTAACCCAATTATGAGAAATAATTAGATAAATCATTAATTATCTTATTTTTCTCTAGGCATAATTAATTAACTCATTATTATTTATCATTCCTTCTTAAATTTGACTAAATCACCTAGGAATAATTAATGGCCACTCTTATTATTCCTTTATTAATAGTAATGATTTATAAATAAAGGTATTTAACCAATTTAAATATCTTTTCGCTCCAATGAATTAAAAAAATCACAATAATTGCACTGTCATAGGTCGATGTTTCTAAAAATACAAAATGAACACCGACGCGTGTTAGTTACTATGCACTAGTGCATTTGTATGATACTATGCACCGGTGCGTTTCTATAGCCTATGGGCACTGAACAAATTCCAATACCAATTAGAACGTTCGGTGCGCTTTATCGATGACTACCACCTGAGCGGTCTAATAGGAATTGCATGCATCAGTATGATTTTCCTTTAACATGCCTGTGCGATTTTATAACTTAATGGCCCAGTGCGTTTTACCACCTAGACGGCCTGGTGTAGTTTTATGCCTTTACAGTCCGGTGCATGCACCTTCCATCGACCAAGTGTGTCTTATTGGATGACACACACCGGGATGTTGCTAAACACCCTAGGGCGTTCAAAATTTGTTTTCCATCCCGGTGCTTAGCATGTTTGCAATATTGGTGCGTACATGGTAAAACGCACCGGTGTGTTCACACCTATTGCATGCAGCAATGAGAAAAACATCTGTAAAACCCTTTGGATGCCCAATTTTTTTACATGTGTTGAAGCTCCTCCAAAACTTCTGTTACCGAAAACGGATGTTGTAGCAAATGTTTTTTTGACAATTTTGGCCAATTTTATAACACTAAAAACCTCCTTTATAACCTCTGCTAGAGGGTATTTTCCTTTTAGTGTGTGAAATTGTAGAATCTATAGAAATATATTCCTTCTAGAGATAATCAATAAACCAAAACAAAATATATTTCCCAACACAATTGGCATGGGTATAGTCAAGGAGCCCAACCCAAGTACTGCAAAGGATCCTGTCATCCTGGAGAGAGGAAACATAACCTATGCAAAAAATCACCGCCACATACCTACCATGAGACAACTCATCTAAAGGGTGCATGTAAAATGTGGAGGTATTAATGGTTACGAGCATGAAATTGACTGAAAACCAAGGCAGATATATATCCCCAAGATGCATTAACCTAGGGAACAGCAAGTTACTAAGAATAGTGGTGAGGTTCCTAGTGAAAAGCCATCAAGCACCAAATAAGGCAACATACAAGCCAACCCCTTCTCCCAGAATTTCCACACTAAATTTTATTCTAATCCAGAAATAGGTGAAAAAACCAACCATAAATGGCCCTTTTAAACACATACAATGCACAATGAGCATGGTGTGCAAGAGTTTAACAATCTCAACATACCATTACTGTGAGGAGAAACTTATCCAACAATGACTTGATCTCAAGAATTGTTTATCCCTCTCGCATCCACCCTATTCATGTTTCCTTTCCTCAAAAATATAGTTAAAGGAACATTGAGTGTTGAATACAATGCAACGCCATCTAAAACAGATATAGGGGTTATCACCGCATGCTCCTCCAAATGCCTTCCCACGTGCCTATTAAACATTATTGACAACTCTCACATAGGGTGGTTTGTGTGAGGGAGGCCATGACACCACACTTAGGTCCTTTCAATTAATTACATACCAGTGGCATGTATCCCACTGACACGCTTCTCCCATATCTCACCCTGATCACAGAGGGTTTATTAATGTTAATCCCTTAAGTTTATTAATATTATTAATCCTTTAGGATTATAATATTAATAATCCCTTAGGTTTATCATATTATTGATAATATAAATAATATTATCATATTATTACTATTAGTGTCTACCAGTCTTGTAAGTCAGCAGTGATCAAATATGCTCTTACAAGGTTGTTAGGGTCTTAAGTCAAAATTTTATGGTTTCAGTAGGTCTTCAAATAAAAATTTAGTCATTGGCTAGTGTGTCTAGGTGTGTTACTACTTTTAAAATTCATGTTTTGGTCATTTCCATCATTCATTTTGATGAGTCATCACCGAAATGTCTCCATTACCATCTTAGTCACATTACCATGGTCATCATTCAACTCATTGCATGTAGTGTCACCATTAGGTTTTAGGCTCAATATCATAAAAAATCATTCATTTCACCATTGAATTCATCATTGAAGGTGTTAGTGCAAGGCGTCACTCCTTGACTTCAAAGGAGTAAGCCTTAAAAATCATATTTCATTTCAATGAACTATTTTGAAATGGGATGGCTTCTTAAATAGTTTGAAATGATTTCAACTATTTTATACCTTCATGCATTTGGCAAGTTCTGGCAAGTATAAATTGTATCGACAATTTTGTAGTATAGGGGAGAATATTGTAACAAATGAAAGGTGATAGATAGCTGGTACTCAGTCTAATAAATAAACATATCCTAAATCAGTCACATTAATATAAGAGTGGACTTTTACATAAATTTTGTTTTATGTAAAGGAAACAACATTTAGAAATCATAATACATGCATAAAGAATTTCATAAATCCTTCATGAAACCTTCACTAGCTTGCTCTTCACAACATATAGATGATTTGCATAAGACTGAACAATAGATAATTAACTATTAGATCCTCTAACAGTTCTCTTACTCCTACTTTCTAGTTTCTACAACTCGTAAATTAGACAAATAAAACAACAAGAGAAACATGCCATACATTAGATAGTCCTTGAAACAAAAAGTACTCAAGCATGAAGTGCAAAAGGAGTTTTATTTATTATGAAAAAATCTTCAATTCGACCGAAATGCAACCCTGAAATGGTATTTAAAAATGATATTTATAGAGAGAGGAACCAACGCCATCTCACCTAAGAATAAGGATCCATTGTTCCTCTCATTACATAGGTGTTATAGAATATTAAAGACATATCCTATCGAACTATAACTAACATGGCATGTGTATATAGGAAGAAAAAGGAAATTCGAATTATGCTGTTGAGTATTCTGGAAACATGCATACTTTTCTGCTGATATGTCTCTCCATTATCTTGGTTCTTTAAAAACCATATAGTTTCATTAAATGTGTTAATTAACAAACTAAAAATCACTTATCAACCGTTACTTGACATGTGAATATCATTAGGAGTCCTTATCATCCTTAGACTAGCTCGAAAATTTTGCTGAAAACTATCAAAAATCATTAATAACGGACACTACCGAAACTTCCAGTAAAAACCTTTAACTATGTAGAAAAATGTAATGTTGTTGGAAGTTCCTGTAGCGCTCTGTTTCCTTTTCAAAAATGCATATCAAGATATTTGAAAAATTATGTGCAAATTAAAACATTCTAAAAATTGAGATGTTCGAAAATATAACTAATATGCAAAATGATACTACATTGGGACATCCTTTTACCTCTCCTCCATATGAGTTGCAACTTTTACAAGCTTGTCTAAATTTGTTTTACTATCAGTTGTTGATTGTGACCTTGTAGATTTGGCCGCTCTCTCTTTTGCAATGGCCTTTTTCTCTTTTGAGCTCTTTTGGATTTTTATTCCCTTGGAGGTTTCTGTTTGCTGGTCTGAAGAAGATTTACCCTTTTCTATCTTCTTGAACCCACTATATTCTGCAATTGAAGGAGTTACAATCGTAACCCTTCAGATTCCCTCTCCACATATATAACTCTTGACATCAAGCTTGGGTTATGTAGGGCTTTGGATCTCAGCATGAATTTGTTGCTATCTCTTGTATGCTTTTTCTTGCTGCTAACAACTTGTCTTTTCCTCCTGCTAACAACATATCCTGCATCCTTCAGGAGCTCCTCATCTGATTTGGTGGGCTAATAATCCTTCTGAAATTTATGCTAAATGTTTTCTACTGGAACTTCTGACAACACCTATTCTTTTTATTTTTCTGTAGATACAATATTTCTTTTCTTTGATCTCGCATATGCCTTGGGAAAAGGAGAAAAAGGAGGCACAATCTTCACTGATTTGGGCTTGCTAATAGACGAACTTTCTCCTTTTTCCAACTTCTCTTCGACTTCGGTTGGGGGGTCTTTTCATTTTCCTTTTTGTCCTTAGCCTTCTTGTATATATTTACCTTATTTTCTTTTCTTTTAGTGAAGTAGTTGGTTTCTGACTTTATCCCTTCTACTCAGTAGGTTGAGAATGTTGTTTTGAGGTTGGAGGTTGCTATTCAGGAATGTATTTTGTAGGTACATATTTTCCTACCCTATAAAATAGGAAATTCTCCCAAGACTGGTTTCTTTTTTTGAGTTCTTCAACAATCAACACCTTGATAAGAGCTTGATGGTAGATGCTACAATCTCAAGCTACTGCATGGATTTGTATTCTAGAAGAAATCTTAGTCAATATTTTCTGCAGGAAGAAAGGTAGGTTGAGAGTCTTCATACCTGCAAGGTGAAACAAAAACCTCATGTGATATAGAAATACAATAGTATACCTCGTCTCACAAGTAAGGTCGATCTTAATAGCTCGAAAATTTCAGCCGATTCATCCTTGAGATAACTACTAGGAATCCCTCTAGCCCATTTAGGGTCTCTATATTCATCCTTGATGAATTGTTCCAGGTCTCCTCCAGTAATAAATTGGCTTTTGAACCATTTCTCTCCTTCAGGTGGGAGGTGGAAAGTTTCAGCAATGGATTTTGTTGATACATGTAGTTTGAGGCCATACAAATTTTCTTATTGTCCATCAAATGAGAGGGAAAATTATTTGGCTACTCCTAGATGAGGGATTCCTAACCTTGAGAAAAATGGGTACCACCTAGCTTGTACAAAAAACCTACTCGCATCCAGTTTGGAATCTATTAAATCAGCCCCTTGAGGTTCATTATGCTTAAATTTTCTTCCTTTAGTCATCTTAGCAATAATGAAGGTTGTCAGCTAGATCAGAAAGGTGTCAATATTAGAAAAACTTACGTTACAAGTGTTTTTGAATACTCAATGTAAACTATCTGAAACTCATTTTCCTCTTCAAGCTACTCACTAGAACTGCTTATTCACCAACAACCGAATTTGAAAACTGATTTCTTTCCTTTTCTTTCGGTGATTTAAAGTGATATGTTGGTTCGTTTTTCCATATACAATATATTTTGATCATGGGAAGTATCGGAACTGTATACCAGACCTCTTGATATTCATAATTAACTTTTAGTTGCCTAGATTGTTTGAGATTATACGCAACATGTGGTTGGAGTTGAACAATGTTTGAGTTGGTGGTAACCTCCATCGCATTATTTATGGTAGGCCTAAACTTCCGGCAGTGCTCATGCATGATTAACTAATCAGTCGCCATATTAAACAGTAAATCCATGATTAATTTTGTTAACAAATATGTACCTTTGACACGTGGGCACAATGACTTGGGGCTGGCAGAAAAAACAAACAACAACTGGTCTTCATGACTGCACATTGACTTCTAACTCTTCCACGTATGACCACTAATAACTTGACATCATTCAAACTTATAGCATGTCCTCTCACGTGACATGGCTCATGATTAAAAATATTTAAACCTTAGTTTATATCGGGAACATGTGGCTAACTCAAAGGCAGGTGTGCTTTTTTATATTTATTTTTAAAAATAGGGGAAGTTATCCAAACTTTCGATAGCATCAGTTAAATGAAAAACAAGCATTAAATAGAGTTAAAAGAGACTCTCTCATAGGGTTAAAAGAGACACTACTAGAACTTCTGGCAGCATTCTAAATTTTTTTGAAATTTTGAATTTTTTTACCCTAAAAGTAAAACGATTTAAAACACACTCATCACAAAGCATACAACAATGCTAACATTGGCTCCACATGGGATAGATCTCTCCCTGTGAGGCTCTAAGAATATTTTTTAGTTTCAGTGCCTTGTCATTGGGTTATGGAGTCTTATTATGAAACACACCAGTATTTATAGTGAATTTATGCCACCAACAACCTTAGTAATATAATTGTTTGAGGAAGCACCCATTAAAAGGGCCTCCAAACAGTTCTTTCCCATCAAGATGTTGCAAATAAAAAGTAGTGTTCTGCAAAATATTGGATATTTTGAAAGGACCAAGCCATAAAGCATCAAATTTGGAATGCTTACCTGGAGCTTGATGCTGCGCATCCCATTGCAACACCAAATCTCCAAACTGAAAATCTTCCTTTTTAGTCCCTTTATCAAAGACTTTCTTTACAACTTGCTGACATTTTCTTACCAAATAATATTGTTGTTCTCACTTTTTCTGCACTTCTATGATTTGATCAATTCTTCTCACTTTCATATTTGGCCCAATTTCCGATGGCCAAAATGTCTCTATTGCAACACATAGGAGTTCCAAGAGCGACACTTTGAGGTTGGGAAAAACATTACTTCCTGTACCATCGCATATGCGACACTTCTAATAAATATTGGTAGCGCGACACTATACATGAAACATGTCTTATTTTAGTCAATATTTGAATCGTGTTGTTTATTTTTGTTATTCTGACATCATGTGGAGGCGTCGGTATTACGACGTCGATGCCTTCTCAGAATGTGTCACATATAGACGACATGTCGTCACACATGTTGTCGCATGCTTGGATCTATTATTTTTCCAGTGACGGAAGCAACCGTCGGAAGTGACACCACAGTCATCGCTAATCCAACATTTGGCATAACATTGTTGTGACGGTTGGGCCATACTGGCAACAGAAACAACTGTTGGAAGAGCCACCACAGTCATCACTGTTTGGACACTGGGCTCAAAATTTGTGATGGTTGGGCTAGATGAGTGACAGAAACAACCATAGATAGTTCAACCTTATCCGTCGCTAATCCGACACTAGTATTAGCCTTACGATGTTTGGGTCACTCCAACGACAAAAAAAACTGTCGGAATTGCGACCAGCTCCTAACAATGTTTTTTGGGGGGAAAAGTAACCCTGAGATAATAATCCACTTTAAGAAGGAACTCACATTTGGCTTATGGAATTATAGGAGTAGTTGGTAAAGGATAAAGGAAGATGTAAGACCTCCCAAGCGAGCTAGGATGAAAAAAATTTGTCTCAATGGTCTTGCATTCTAGTCTAGCTCACTTGGGAGGTTGTCGATCTTCGTTTCTCATTTATCAACTATTGGCATGATGCTAGAAGCGAAAGTTGATTTCCTTCCAAGATCCAATATCATAGTTGAATAATCTAGACATCACTGAATTCCATATAGATGAAAATTTTGTTCACTTGCGAATAGATATGTCAAAGCTTGGTATCCAAAATAGAGATGGAAGGTATGAAAAGAGATTTGAAAGTGAATTTTTGGATAGCCAACGTAAAATATAATAACTATAATTTGTTAAAAAATACACGCTACATTTTCCAATTTCGAAGAGAGGTATTGAAGATTTTTTCCATTTTACAGGAGAGGTTCTTCAACATAACTTCTGCCATTTTATAATATGGTCATAAGATGAACTTCTGCGATATTATAATATCATTTTCCAAGAGTTCCAAGATAGTAACCGTCTCTATGGCATCACAACAACATTGAGACATTGAGACTCGGGCACGAGAGAAAATTAAGATATTGTCAACAAAAGAGACATACAATACAAGCGTCGAAAAGAAGCATAAAAAATGGAAGGTAAGATAACTCCATCCAAATGTAATTAATTTTTGGATATTTCATAGAAAAGTAGTGTATATTTTATAATTTTCAACAACTTAAATTAATTTCCCTAGATGCGGGTGACACCATGCACATCTAGATCATGCGAGGACAGATCCTCCCATGCTTAAGCTGATGCCGCCCTACAACGCTGACTCTATCATGATGCGGAAAATGAAACTGTCAATCATTTAGATCGGCGCTCTGCCACTCCTGACCTCTTGCCAAAATTTGCATCACATGCATTCACACTTGGATTGTCCCTCACCACTTCTGCACTCATGCCACATGCCTTCAAAAGACACATAAGCTCCTCATTCTTCCATCTTATTTTTTCTCTAGACGGTCTCGATATCCATCACTTTTATTCCCCTAGTCATCACATTGATGCTCCATGCCTCGTGCACCTCCAATTCCCTCCATGTTGCGCACTCCCCCAGCTGCGTGCCCCCTCCTATGAGCCCCCTACCATGCACCCTCCTGCTCTGCGCCCCTCCCCCTGTGATTCTCCTTGTTGCGCACCCCCTAATGTGAGCTGCCCTGGTGCGTGCTTTGCTAATGCATGCCCCTCCCCCTATACTTCTCCCTACTGCGCGCCCCCCTTTTGCATGCCCCCCCTGCCGCGCGACCCCTCGTTGCGCACCTTTGCTTCCCATCCCCCTACTCTTGGCCTGGTATATCTACTTGAAATCCTCTCCATGGCCCCATGACAACGTTAAAATCCCATCAGGGGTAGCCACAGAGGCATGTTCTCGAGGCGCTATCACCGAGGCCAAGACCAGCGTCTGGATTCCATTGAAGGTTCCTCATTAGGTAGTCACGAAAGGAAGACTACTCAAACGCCTAACAACACCCAGGAAGAGAATTTCTTGACTCCAGAGAAGCCTAGGGGCAGAAGAGGCCCCAAAAAATCTACCATAGCGCATTTTGAGCCGCCCACTCCTCAAAAAACTGACCTGCTTCCTGTACATTGGCCTACAGAGGAGGAGACAGACCTTTGGATCATGGATTCGGATGCCGTATGGAACATATTTTAGATGCATAATACCTTGTTTCTCCTATCATCTGTGTGGCCCCTTTGAAGCCTTCATATGAGCCCATAGATGAGGAGGAAGCCATTACTCGTGACTATGGATGCCTCATCGAGGAGGAGAACCCTGTAATAGAATTCCATGACTGCTTGGTAGCATGGTTATTTTATGTTTTTTGTCAACTTAGGACATACTTCAGTTATTTTTTTTTCATATGTGTTATTGAATATTTTGTAAAACATGATTGTATGACTCTTCTAAGGGGTTGGTTTCCTCCCAGGAGGCAGCCCCAACCCTATTTTATTTTGAAAGCTACCAAGGCTAGGATCGGCTTAGCATCGCTTGCCATCTGAGCCCAATGCCTTTGTAAAGTCTCTTTTATGATCCAATATAGTTTATCCTAATTTACAAAAAAAAAAATAACATAAATGCATGCAGACTCCAATTTTATACATCAATGATCTAGAGGTCATCAAAGAACACATATTTTCAATTGTTCACAATGTAAACGAGCTCAAAGGCCATGTTTATATATGAATGGTATGTCATCCACACACCATATGAATTTTACGGTGTTCACAAGACAAATAAGTTCAGAGAAAGGAAACCAATAAATTAAAAACCATGAGTGCTAGAAGGTACACAATCTCAGAACAAACAAATCGAAAAAGCAAACTAGTCGTTTAACACACAGAAAACGAATATCTACAAAACCATATTTCCTTTTTACTAAACATTAGAAACAAAAATATATCGAAAGCAAACTATCAGGTTTACTAACGCCATTAGAAACAAAAATATCTCGAACATAATTAGAAAAAATGAAAATGGACATATATCTCATTATAAATGTATAATTATCAAAAAATAAATCTTGCAAAAAAAAATAGTAAAAATTTAGGAACAGAATAATATTGCAATGAAAATTTGGCAAAATTTTAGATAGACCATGGTTGATTTCCATAAAATGGACAGAATTAGAAAAAATGAAAATGGGAAAATATCTCATTTTAAATTTATAACTATCGAAAAAGAAATCTTGATAAGAAAAATTGGCAAAAATTTAGGTAGACCATGGTTGATTGTAATAAAATGTTTTAGGTATACCATGGCTGATTGAAATAACATGTAGATCAAAGGAAAACTTGACAAAATTTTAAGAATTTTGAATGCAACAAAATGTAAAGAAATAATCAGGATAGAATCAATTGCAGTAACTAAAGAAACAATCACTGATAGGAACTTAGTAAATAATCATTGATAGAAAAAAATAAATGATGAATGTACAGTTGAATTTGCATTTAGTATGTCAAAATAAAATCAGGGAATGCCTGAGTACGCGAAAATACTAACATCAGAGGATGACCAAGTACACAACATTTCGATTTCAAAATAGAAATTATCCAAGTACACAACATTTTGAATTCAAAATAGAAATGAGAACCACCAAGTACATGTACATTATCATAATTAATTAATTCAGTGTTGTCAATTACCTCTCCCTCTATTTTACCTTTCAATAGCCCATAGGAGAATATGGGCCATTAAAATATAAAATTCCTTCTATATGAACAATATTCCTTCTGACCATACTAAAAACAGTGTATACCCAAAGCAAAATAATTCAAATAAACAAGTTTTATATCAGCTACTACCATATAAACAATACGAGAACCAAATGCATGCATAGAAGCAAACTTTGCCAGTTGATCATGCATGATAATATTTGCTTGATAAAAATTTCATAAGAATATTTTCTTAATAAATATCATCGAAAATGGGAACAAATGATTTAAAGAATTCAAATGAGCATTTAAAACAACTTAAAAAGTTTATGTGTCTCTAATACTCATACTACATAGCAGTCATATTTACCTTGTAACATATGGTAAGCCTATGAAACAATGATTCAAAAATTACCTAGTTACTTTTAGTATAAAATGAAAACCTTTTGCAAAACTATGAACTCTACATTTTCCACTCTCGAGAATTTCATTCTTTGAGTAAGATCCAAAACTACATTTAACAAGTACCCATCACAAGTAATCCTTTGTGAAATAATATAGAAATCAATCACCCTTCTTTATAAAATATCAACCTTCAGTTAGTCATTATTTTCTTCTAATTGGCTGACATAGAACAATTTGGCAGCTCTCACATACAACAACCAGCTATGAATGACTGAAAACTATAGTGCTGCATGGTTCAACCATTAAGATGTTTAGAGTAAATACTAGCACAACTGTACAAGTTCAGATAACACAAATTCAAACACAACATTAAATGAAATCATAGTATACAAAGCAATCAACATATACTACTCACATGTTGAAGCAACCTTGGCACTTTTTAGTTCGGGAAAATGCGTATCTAAAAACTAATGTGATAACAACAATTAACACTCAAGCCAGTTGGTACCATGAAAAATGAGTTTTGATATTGCAAAAGCCTTTTTAGTTTGTACTTTCTCTTTTCCAGCTCAACTTGAGGATGAAGCAAGTCAATATCATTAGAAGGCACCTAGAAATACCATACATCAAAAGCATTGCAGTATGTTAATGAATGCAATGAAAATCCAATCCTTAATATATGCTAAAATGTTTTTAATTATATAAAAAACAATAGAACCACCAAAAAAAAAATTCTAAAAACATTTGAATCCCCTAGATTATAATAATAATGACGATCATAACCACCAATCGTCTCTAGGATTTAATTGAAACTCCACTAAAAGATTAAAATTTTTCAATAGGACATGCTTAAGAATTTTCACTCTAACACATTGGACTAAAGATAAGAATTTGCATGGCGCTAGGATGTAGTCAGATATACATGTCACCAGAGTATCATAAGATATAAAACTAGAGTGAGTGACTAGTTAGTGTAGCTTTACATTCAAGACCTAATTGGTCCTGTAATCTGGAAGAAACGAGCATTTTCCCACATTCAGTAGTATGTTGCAAGGCGTTGCATTATAGTGGTTGCATGGATGTTCCAATCTTTCATACTTTATTTGTTGCAACCCTCCAAATCGAAAGGCAAGTATAATGGTTAGTATAGCCTATTGTATCTTTGTATAATGTATAATGTAAATGGATAATAGATATTCAATATTAGACTCTCTCCCTATATATGCACATAAACTCTCTATATATACTCTTATGTCCCTCTTTGTATACACTTTTCGGTCTATATATGCTCTCAATATACACTATGTATCTCCCTATATATGTTGTATATAGGGAGATAAACTAAGTAGATACACTAGCATAAGTGACATGTGCAAGTAGAACTCCCCCAAATTGAGATACATAAGTTCGCCCCCCAGTAAACTAAACAGGAAGATCAGAATCCGTAACCAGAGCCCTTGCAAATGGAACACAATAATCATCGAGCAGATAACCATTAATAGTACTTTATATTGGGATAAACATCAATACTCAGAACTGAAGGCATACTTTTGAGTATATTTTACTGTTAAAAAATCTCTGGCTAGAAGTTATTGGTTACCCTTCAGAAACTCAAATCTAAATTTCAGAAATAAAATATAAAGCACATAATCCCATTTGTCAAATATGAAGCCAATCACTCATGTTTCATTTCAAAAAATAATACAATATGATAAAAGTCGAACAATTAAAGATATAAAAATATATATCGCGCAACCCTCGACTCAAAAACTAAAACAAAATATCACTTTCAATGTTTTAATATTCTCCACCAGTCGTTACATCCCCAAACCCTAAATCTAGCTTTTTTCCGAATCTTATCCTTTCAGACAAAACCATAAACCCTTATTTTTAAACACTTGAATATTTTTCTGAATCTTATCCTTTCATAAAAAATTGTAAACCCTTATTTTTAAACCCTTGAAATATTACTTTTAGCATATTTTGAGCAATGGAAGAGCATCTACCCTAATGACTATATTGGCAGTGAGCCGATCAATGTATTACTTTGGTCATTAGCACCAAAGACAAGTAGACTAGGCCTTCAATCGTGAGCACAAAAAATACAAGACAAAACTAGGAAAGATGCAATTGAGGTGTCCAACCTGTTAGTGCTCGAATCTGCCTTAGGCTGAAGGAAAGCAGGATTCAAGGTAACATCAAACCAAGCTCAGCCTCGTAGCTAGCCCTACGAGGACAGGAGAGGGCTCTCTCCGAGTCAACTCAGTAAACGATGTTTAATAGGGCCTGAGATGACATATAGTGAATGTTGATTTTAGGCTAGTAAATAAATAGGAAAGAAATATTTGATGAATGACTGGGTTTTCTGGGCTGTATGGGACCAAGGAACAGTATGAGCAAAGAAATTAAATCAAAGACACAAATTGTTTCATGAGGCAAGATAGGCAGGAAGTTTAGCAATCAAATTTGAAAAATATGGAATGGAAAGACAGTTGAGAGGCTGAAAAGGGCATGTGTTATGAATCCTTTTCAGACAGAAGAAGCCATACAAAACATGAACGTTTTCCCAAGGCAGAGCAGTAAACTGAATTCTACCTTTCTTACTTAAAAGCATTCAGCTGGAAATGATTATGAATGAAATGTAAAACATTACAAGATACATATGAAACAATAAGAAAACACTTATGCTAAACTCATACCACAGGAATCTCAGGAATCAGAGCTGCATCATTTCATTAAAATCTCTGCCAAAACTGTACATTGTAAACGCTGGGCTTTTCCTCCACACGTTTCCCAGAACTCCCCCTCTTTTACAGACGATTTTCAATACAATAAATAAACTCCATGTTGAAAACAGATTGACCCAAATAAGGAATGGTTTAATCATTATTAACAAACAAAACTGAAGATCCAATCATCTGTTCTGAAGGCAGAACAACGCTTCCCCTGAATTTCTCTGATGACCAATTAAAAAAAACCAAATCTGGAGCGTAGACCCTTTGAATTGCAACTGAATGTCAAAAATAGGCAATCTGTTCCTATCTTTCTGCTGGGGTAGGTATTCTGCGTTTTAATCTTGGCTTTTGGTTTTTGACCTTTCACCTTCCCTTTCTCGTTTGAATAAAAACCAATTTGTTGGACAGAACTAAAAATCAATGTTGTGATCTTAAAGTCCTTTGAAATTTGAATCGATTCTTCAAAGAAACACGTCCCAGAATAAAGATACTCCACTCCTTCTGTAATTAAAACAGTAAACCCATCAAACACTGTAACAGCCAAAACTAGCTTAGACAGATTTTTCTAAACAATGTTCCGCACAGGCACAGTTTGCTAGTCTTCCATTTCAAATACCACGTCGATTTCTTTAAAGGTAAAAGCAATGTCGAAATTGTATATATGTGAATTTATAATTTGAATCCAGAATGAATTGCAACTACGCCGCCTGCAAGGTTCTCATATTCAACTTTCTTAAAGCGTGCTTCCCTAATCAATGCAGTGAACTTTTCCTGAGATGGAAACTTGCGTATGCCCTCCACTAAATATTGGTAAGATGCACGATCCTCAGCAACCATTTCTCCAATAGACGGAATAACTAAAAATGAGTAAAAATCATATAATTCGCGGAAACCAGGGATGTTGACATGGCTCAACTCAAGACACAGAAATCTTCCACCCTGCCTTAAGACTCTGTATGCTTCGCTCAGAGCTTTTTCTACATGTGTTACATTTCTTATTCCAAAAGAAATAGTGTAACCATCCATTGACACATCTTCAATTTTAAGGGCTTCTGCATCTCCTTCCATCCATATTAGTGAATGGGCCTCTCCCAGCCCTTTAGCAATTGCATGTCTTCTACCGACTTCCAACATTGCAGGGTTGATATCACAGATAAAGACTTGAGTCTCATTTTCAGCATCTTCATCCACTGCAGCACCTGAGATCTTTTGACGTTCAAGGGTGTCGATAGCTTCTAAAACACGAAATTCTACATCTCCCGTCCCACCAGCTACATCAAGATGCTACATTCCTTTATAACAAAGACACTATTTCCCATACCACGTTTTGCACCCTGGCAAACTCCTTTCTTGTTTGATGATTTGTAGATTTCACTGACTGTATCAACCTGCATACCATCTTTACCAGCGCATTTTATCATCGGAAGTAATTAGTCACTGATATGAGAAATTCAATGCCTCTTCTTCAAATCAGAACACGAGCTAACATCATTGGCAAGGACGCATAAACTTTTACTTGGAGCAAAAGAGTGAGTCGATTTAAAAATTTAATGAAAAATTGATGAAATTTGGTCTTTTGATTCTATGCGCTGCACTCCAGCCCAACGCGCCACGCAGGATGGATGCACCGCGCCAGTGAAATTTTGCACTGTGCATTTCGGCTCTACGCGCCGCGCTCAGTGGGTGTGCCGCGCCTTCTCCCAGTGCACCACGCAGGTGGCTTTCAGCACAATTCGACCTTTTAAACATTGTTTTCACTCTTTGACACTTTAATTCGGTTTTCTTTGATGCCTTTTAATGCAAATGGATTGTCAAAGACAGCAATAGAATCCATTAGTCACATTTCAAGAATTTCACCTTCCACCTGCAGTGCATTTGCAAATACAAGCCTAATTGGACATGTGAATGTCAATAGAAATACACCTTTATAGCTTTTAAATTTTACAATTTCTGAGGCACTTTTTAAAACATTCTTGATCGAATCTGACTTAAATGACAGTTCTTTTTGGCTATTTTTGCAGAGATGACTGATTTTGAATTCGGCAAGGATCATGGCGAGGCTGCATGTGAACATCTTCGGCTAAAAAACTTTGAATAATTACCTATTTAAAAACACATTTTGATGATTTCTTCTTCAAAACAGGATTTTGAAGAAGAAACATTCTCAAGCCTTGTTGACGATGAATGACTGAAACATTGATTTCAATGAGTTTTGATGAACTTTAATGGTCAGACACACGCCAGCATATATATGACATGAGGGAAAATAAAGACAAGACCCTTCCGACAGATAATCTATGTTTCCTAACGGAGTGCAACTGGACTGGAATAGATGAAACACCTAAAACATGAAATGTAATAAGAGACATGATCTCTGACAGAGGGCTGCAAAGTCCGACTCTAACATTGGCTCCAATGGGGATGGCAGCTGCAATTCCTTGGAGGTGCCAAGAACAACAGATCTTTGGGAGAGCAGACAGTGCCTTCATCCATTGGGCAATGGAGTTCATTATTTCAAGAAATCGACACGACTAATTTATTGACTGGAAACTGACTCACAAATGACTCATGACTGAATAAAACAAGTATTTACAAATCTTTTGAAGAAGGCAGCAGTTCATCAAGATTTGAAAGCATGATGACAACCACCTGCATACTGATGAAATATGTACAATTATGTATAGCGGGCTTTCCAATGTAACCAATCAAGCAGATGCCTTCCTGACTGATTCTCCCGATCAGATCTCCTGGTCAACAAAAAATACTGGTAACTGGGCATCCAAAAACGTAATTGACCATGATCTCCTTCATCACTGAATACTGCAATATTCACCTTCACTGCTGACTGCAACAGATTTGCCAGTGGATCCTGAAAAACATGAAGATTTACCTCTTGCTGAAGAAACAAGGTGTCTTTCTCTTTTGATTCTGCTCTTTCTTCAGTAAAAGTCTGTTCCTGCAATGCTGGAAGTCGGTAGAAGGCACTTTTTAAAACATTCTTGATCAAATCTGACTTAAATGATGGTTCTTTTTGGCTATTTTTGCAGAGATTACTGATTTTTAATTCGGCAAGGATCATGGCGAGGCTGCATGCGAACATGTTCGGCTAAAAAATTTGAATAATTACCTATTTAAAAACACATTTTGACCATTTCTTCTTCAAAACAGGATTTTGAAGAAGAAACATTCTCAAGCCTTGTTGACGATGAATGACTGAAACATTGATTTCGATGAGTTTTGATGAACTTTAATGGTCAGACACACGCCAGCATATATATGACATGAGGGAAAAGAAAGACAAGACCCTTCTGACAGATAATCTATGTTTCCTAACGGAGTGCAACTGGACTGGAATAGATGAAACACCTAAAACATGAAATGTAATAAGAGACATGATCTCTGATGGAGGGCTGCAAAGTCCGACTCTAACACAACCCCTACCCAAAACACTACTATTAATACTTCATATAGATAAGTTAGCTCAATAGATTGCTTTACCTCCTTCCCCTACTTTTGTTTATGTGGATTAGCTCCCAATAACGAAGCAATGAGATGAAATCCTAAGGCTAACTACACACTGCTATTCACAACGTTCCTGCTCTTGGATAGGAAAAACTAGCTCCTTCACTTCTTTAGGTCTATATCTTGCTATGATGCCTCAATAAGTGCCTTCTTAAGACTGAAAATTCCTCTAAGATAACTGGATTGAGTTGTATTGCTCCTGTTCTATATGAAAACCCCTAAATCTATCTCGCCTTTTTTCAAAATATTAACCTTTCATACAAAACCCTAAACCCCTATTTTTAAACCCTTGAATCTTAAATCCATAGCATCTATGATAGTTTCTGAAACCCTTTGTTCTTATAAATTAAATTATAGATTCTATGCAGTATAAAATGTGAAAATTTTCAAGAAGATCAAAAACAAAAACAAGATATCTTATCTAAAACGTACCGTTATGTACCCAACGACTTCGAACACGTTCGGCATTCAATTATCAAGCGGGCACGGGAAGAAGAACGTGTAAATGTTTTCATAGAGACCAAAAAAATGTAATAAAACCACGACTTCAAAAGATTTATTCTGAGGCCTCTCCTACGAAGACGAAATGGAGTAACAAATGGGAGAGGAATGAATATCTATAAAAATCAATTTTTTTTATCATGATCTAGACCGTCGATAAGATCATGTTCTAGACCATTGATATCTTCGTGGTGTCGATTAGATTTTCGGTTGTGAGTATTTATCGATGCCAATGGTCTGACAATAAACTAGAAGCTTGGGAGTTAGGGCGACACCTATCAATATGCATGGTGGTGTGGCAGTTTGTTCTAGTATTTATGATGATCACATTAACTCTGTGTTAGACATAACCCTAAACGTCGTGTGGATTTTTAGATCGTCCTATTCTCTTTTTTTAGTTATTTAATTTACAAGAAGAAAAATTATGGTTAGATGATTATTTTCAATTCCACTTTTAATGGGTCTATTTTCCATAAATTATATATGATATTTTTAATGTGTCTATGGTTTTTTATGATAGTTTACAACATTATTTTTAATGGTTTTATTTTCCATAAATTATATTTGTGTTTAACCTCGTTTGTATTTTTAGAAAATTATATATGTGTGTTCAACATGGTTTGTATTTTTAAAAGTTTATAACTTTATCCTAAGTAAGGTTTTTAAAATGTTAATTAGGATTATTTTAGGGGTAGGGGTAACAATTATTATTTTCTCTATCTAGATTCAAATTCTTGCTAGTGACATGATGAGTTGTAATTGATTGATAAATATGGTTTTAATGGCTTCATTTTTATGAATAGTGTTGTATTGGCATCAAGTGTTGTGAACTTTAAACTCATTCTAAAGGGAGGCTAATTTCTTTCCAAATAAAACTAATATTTTTAAAATAAGTATAAATATTTATAAAAAGTTAATTGGATTTATTTTAAGTGGATGAGAAGAAGGATAATAATTTTTTTATTAGAATTATTATTTTTTAAATGATATATTAAGTTCGTATTAAGCACATAATTGTTAATGAAATTGTTGTTAAATGGCCTTAAAACCTTGAAATTTATTTTATTATCTAGTTATTGTTTATAATAAAAAATCAATCTTAATTTTGTTATTAAGTTGAATTGTATTTTTAAATTTAATGGAAATATATTCTTATTAGGGATAAAATTCTAGTGACGGAGCGAAGTGCTAGGATTTCATCTCATTGCAAGTATGGACAAATTTGTCACTGCAGAATAAGAGACCATATCTAGCACTAAAGAAAATTTGTGCAGTAAGATTGCGAGTCTCGTATTCATTCATGGCACGAGGCGAGAACAAAACAGTATTTGGCTTGTGGTGAAATGTGCACCGATCCACAGAAGTGTGGCACTAGATCAAGAGTATAAGCATGTGTTTGGATGTGCGGATGATGCCCTTGCCTACTTAGACTTCCTAAACTAAACTAATATTTTTAAAATAAATAAAAATATTTATAAAAATTTAATTGGATTTATTTTAAGTGGATGAGAAGAAGGATAATAATTCTTTTATTAGATTTTTTTTAATGATATATTAAGTTTGTATTAAAAAAAAATTGTTAATGAATTTGTTGTTAAATAGCCTTAAAACCTTGAAAATTATTTTATTAGCTAGTTATTTTTTATAATAAAAAATCAATCTTAATTTTATTACTAAGTTGACTTGTATTTTTAGATTTAATGGAAATATATTCTTATTAGGGATTAAATTCAAGTGACGGAGCGAATTGTTAGAATTTCATCTCTTTGCAAGTATGGACAATTTGTCGTCGTAGAATAGGAGACCATCTCTAGCACTAAATAAAATTTGTGCAACAAGGTTGCGAGTCTCATATTCATTCATGGCATGAGGCAAGAACGGAGCAGTATTTTTCCTGTGGTGAAATGTGCACCCATCCATAGAAGTGTGGTGTTGGATCAAGAGGATATGAAAGTGTTTGGACACGTGGATGGTGCCCTTGCCTAGTTAGACTTCTCTAATGGCAACCAGAATTGAAGGATAGTATCAAAACTCATGACGAAGCAGACATCTGAGTGCATGTGCTTCCTGCTAACCCAATTTAATCATGATAGTAGTTGAATGAATGAGATATGCGTAGAGGGATTGTATGTGATTATTTCAAATCCTTGTTTCCTCTTATGTCTTGTAGTTGAGGGAGGGAAGGGGGTTTGAAGTGGGATCTAGGTATTTTTTAGGGATTTTACATCATTTGATCCATTGCGTTCACTAGATTTTCCACTTCATGATGCTCATATTAGGGCCAATATAACAGAAAAATATTCCTTTCCTCATATTTTGGGGATAGAGGGGTGGCGAGAAGGTCAAACCTTCTCTCATCAAGCTCATTAGTATGGCATAAGTTCTACATGTCCAAATCAATGTGCTTCTTTACTCCTTAGACCCCATATATAAATAGATTTGATTGAAAATATTGATTATAAAATTGGGGACATGATCTGGACTATCCACCAGTCTCCTCCCTCATATATGATCAAGAGGACGGTGAAGATGGAAGAGGGAAAATTTCATATTTTCATAAGGAAACTTAGGGGGAATCTACCATTCTCTAGACCAGGAGTTTTGATCTAGTTGGAAGCTTAAAACAAGCATCAGGAAAATCCTTGGTATAGTTTCACCTTCTTAAAGTTTTTTATTTGATAGGAAACTTCTATAAGATTCTATCAAGATGAAGGAATATTGTATTGTGTGGGATTCCACCATTATCCTAAATTTGAGGATGTGAGGTGGAGCTGAGTGTTCCAAAAACCCCAGTGGATCAACCTCATATAAGTAAGTCGTTCAATACAAAATCCCCTTGAGAATCAGTCTCATTCAAGGCCATAGTGCAAGGGAAGACACACAATTCATCAAATCAAATTCAAAATAACCCATGAACTTGCATCATTGAAGAGATGGAAAAAGCACCAACTATGGTAGTTAATCTACCAAAGGTAAATGTTCTTTTTATAGTCCTCTAATCTAGAGTTGTTATTTGCATATTCGATGGGTTATGGCCCACATCAGAGGATCTATATTATTGGGTATTCACCACCTCGACCCCCAACTATGATATTTACTTATGCTCCAAGGGATTCGTTTTTGTTCAATTTAATACACAAAAAGATCTAAAATTCACTCTAAGCGAGGGGCCATGTTTTGGGCCAGAGCAAGACTCTTCATAACTCCATGGTTTCTGGAATTTGACGCTACAAAAATGGTGGTCACAACAATGTCGATATGGGTGAGACTACATAATCTCCCTCTTCCTTTCTGGAACCATCACTTCTTAGAGGACATTACACTAGGAAGGTTCGAAAATATGGATCTAGAAAGAACTGAAAAAATTAAATAAATAAATAAATAATAAACAATAAATAAAAATAAATAAATAAATAAATAAAAATAAAAGGTATACTTGATTGTATTCATGTGACTATAAAAGTTTTCAATGGACCCAATCATTAGGTTATTAAAACACGACATTCACATTTGTTTTCAAATAGGACACATGTAGAAGACATGTCCATTGGATAAAAAACCCCAAAGAGGAAAAAGAGACATCCCCAAAAGCTAAGGGGATGGCATGTTTCAGACCCTCATCTTTTAGAATAAGAAGAAGAAGCGATGGAGAACCCTCTAAACATGGTTGTACAAAATCAAAAAGGTGTACAAGTGGATGGGGGAGTCTAGAATCAACACAGAACCGCAAGTTCCTTTGAGAAAGGAACCGAACTAGTAGCAATCCAACTACCAAATAATCAGAAAGATGATATGCATATCACACAAGGCGTGGGTGGTACAAAGAGAAAACATGCTGATCTTGGTGGATATTGGTGGCCACCCAAGCAATTGTGCCTTTGTAGAATTTACAAACAATCATTAAACATTAGTGTGTATATAACAAATATTAAAATAATATAAAATTTTACTATATAATGAAAATGAAGATAGATAATGAATATATATATATATATATATATATATATATATATATATATTTCTAATTAATTACCACAAGACGATAGTCATTCAATCCACCATCAATGTGCGCATATTTCTTACAATGTTTTGTTGTTGTTGCTATTAAAACTCTAACATTACGTCTCAAACAACATTTGTTGCAAGGGAAATAAACTTTACCATCACCTCTTTCACCCTCTTGAATTTGTTTTCCACCTCTAATGTTTTCTGCCATTGATGCAAATTACCTATAAAGAAAAAAAATAATTATGATTTTTTTCTAAATAAAATACCATATACCCTTTCTGAACCATCGCTACTAAAGTAAAATGTGTCACTATTACAGAAATTTTTTTCGGAAAGCATCTTTACAATGCGTTGTATATATTAAAAATAAACCATCGCTATTGTGATGCTAGTTGAACAAGTAAACTTTGACTTTATCAAAGGGGAAGTGATCATTCCACAACAGTCTTTTCATATCCATCAGTATATCAACGCACATATCATGGACACCATTATAGCGACATTGTCTTCTATTATTGCCGCTATTGTGACACCCTAGCTGAGTGGGTCACAATAACGACGTTTGTTCGTAGTGTCACAAGACCGACAACGTTGTCATCGGGGTCGCAACAGCGACACTACATGGCGGGTTTAAAAAATTTGAGAAAATTTTGGGAACTTTCCGACAATACGTCAAAACTGTCGGAGCTAAAGTGTCGAAAAATTGACCATATGTACTAGTGTCTAGTCATGTGATTTGGTTCAACTTCATGATCTTGTAGAAATTTAGTTACAGGAATGGCTAATAGGACTGGAAAAAAATCCTAAGTTCCATAAACCATTTGAAACGGTAATGTATTAATAGATTTTTTCATTGTCACCCTATCAGCTCATAAAGAAAATTTTAGTTTAGAGTCCCAGGCTTCCTTGTTTTTCTCCAATAGCTTAGTGATGATTCTTACCAAAATTTTGTTAGATGATTCATCCAAACCATTCCCTTATATACAGTAAGTTGTAGAGTGAGTAAGATGAATACCATAATATTCACATAAATTTACCAATGGTGTAGATTTAAAAGAAGTTGCTTTATCTTCGACTAGCCTTGATGGACATCCAAATCCGGATATGATTCCCTCTATAAAGTTAATGATGAATTTATGAGTAGCATTCCTCGTAGGTATTGCTTCAATCCACTTGGTGAAGTAATCAGTCGCAACAAGAATCCAACGATGTTGTCCACTTGAAGGTGGATGAATTTCCCCAATTAAATCCAATCCCCATTGCTGGAAAGGTGCAAAAAAAACTATGGGCTTGAGAGGAAAATATTTCAAATGTTTTTTACCAATGAACTTCTGACATTTTTCACATGCTCTCACCTTAGCACATACATCAAAAATAATCTAGGCCAAAAATAGCCAGCTCTCAGCCTTTTTTATGCAGTAGTTATCCAATAATGATTACCTCCACAAACACTACTATGCATATCAAACATAACCTTCTTAGACTCATCTCAGTCAATGCACGTCAACAAAACTCCTGTAGGATCATTCCAATATAAACAGTTATCCTTGATGAAAAATTTAATGGTTTTCAGCTTCAAATATCTCACTCTACTTTTATCAAAATTTGGATGAGGTTTAAAATGTTGCAGAAAATAAATGATATCCTTATACCATCTACACTCAACAAGCTTTACATATACGGGCATGTTGTCAATAGGTTCTGAAATTTTCCCTTGTAGATTTTCATCCATGAAATTCAAGCCCAAAACTCTACAATTTTCTTCAGCTAGTAGTTTGGCTAATCCTTGAACTTTCATTACCTTGGTAGGCTTTTTCTCTAAATAAAATTCAAGAACTTTAGTCACCCACTTCTTTTTCCATCAATAACAGGCTGAACTAATATTTCTCTAACAACAGATGAAGGTACATAGGCTATAATTTGAGTATGCATAATATAAAATCTAAAATCCTTTAGATATTTAACTAATGCATAGGCATAATTTTCCAAGATTTCATACTTCAATCTCGCATCTCTAAGGGCTCTTCTGAAAATGCTATGGGGGCTTCCTTATTTTATGCATATTTTTGTAATAAAACAACAAAAATATTATCTTGTGAGGAAAATGAGAAGATTAATTAAGGCTTTGAGTATTTAGGGCTTAGCAACTGAGTTGCTTCAATGATAACTCTTTTTATTAGCACAAATGAATTTCTGGCTTCAAATGTCCACTTTATTTCTTTGTCCTTCTTTAGCATAAAGGTAATATGCTTGACTACTTCAGAAAATTTGGGAATGAATCTTCTTAAAAAATTGATCTTACGAAGTAAATATTGAATCTATTTCTTGGATCTTGGAAGTGTTAAGGCCTTAATTGTAATCACTCTTTTGGGATCAATTCTCACTCCATATTTAGAAACTACGTGACCCAACATATTACCTTCTTTAAGAGTGAAATGAGACTACTTTGGATTTAATGATATACCATATTTTCTGCATTTAACAAATACTTGCCTCAATTTTTGAAGGTGATCTTGATCTGAAGTTGAAAAACAGTAATATCATTCAAATAGATGACCAAGAATTTGTCTTTTTCTCCAATAAATGCATAGTCCATAGCATGCTAGAAATTAGCTCCAGCATTCATAAGCCCAAATGGCATATTTTCATCCATGAATGTTCCCCAAGGAGTAGTTAATGTTGTCTTCTCTCGATCTTCGGCCAAAAAGATACTTGGTTGTACCCAGAGAACCCATCTAACATGGAAATTATGTCTGACCCGATTACATTTTGAAGAACATTCTCCATCTTTGGCAATGGATAATTATCCTTCTTGGAGAATTTGTTAAGATTCTCGAAATCTACACACAATTTGACTTCACCACTCTTCTTTCTTACTTGAACTATAGTCACAACCGAATCTTAGTATCTCAATGGAATGATGATTTTAGCATCCAAAAGTTTCTTCACTTCCTTCTCCATCATTGGTAACAATAGTGGATTGATTTGTCTTAATTTTTGTTGGAATGGCTTAGTATGATATTTCAATGGTATTCTATGCTCAATGATAGTTGTGTCATATGTCTTCAGATCCTCATATTTCCAAGAAAAAATATCAACAAATTCACAAAACGGCGTGTGGTATTCAATATTTCTTTCTTCTGATAAACCTTTTGACAACTTAACATACTTTGGCTATAGTTTTGTACCCAAATTGTAATCTTCCAATCTTGCATCTTCTTCAGCTAACTATGATTCAACTGAAACATCATTGTGATCAAAAATATTCTCAAGTGGGATTAACCCATTGGGAATATGATTGGTAGGCATTTGTATGATAGGATGATCAACAATCTTCTTTTTCATATTTTTGGTATCTTGATAATCAACATTAGCCTTCATGAGATCTTCATCTTGATAAATGTTTAGGACAACAAATTCTTTAGCAGCTTCAATGAATCTTCTAATCTCCTGGTTATCCTCAAAACATTTCCAATCTTTGATATTATTAGGAAATCTAGGTCTAAACCTAACTTCCACTTCATATTTCATCTTTATAGGTATTGGATTCTTAAATGAGCTTGCTGAAATAGAAAGTGAATCAGCCAAAATGTTACTTTCTCTTGGAACAAAAGAAATGTTAAAGGCCAGGAATGAGTCTTTAATAATGCTCCATACTACATTCCGATAATATTCAATTATGGGATGATTAATTTGATAAACATTTCTGATTTGCTGAATAATAAGTTCAGCATCTCCAAAAACATAAATTGTTGAAATAATCATGTCTTTTGCTGTTTTTAAACCAGTTAAAAGATTTTCATATCTAGCCACATTGTTAGTCAATGCTTCAAATTCAAGTTGGAAATAAAAATTGGAGCTCTCTTTCAAAGGGGAAATGATAAATTTTCCTGCACAAACTCCTTCTCTAGAACATGAGCCATCAAAATACATTTACCACACCTGAGAACCCTCATGGCTAATTTTATTTTCATCAGGCTTCAAAATATGAAAACTTTCTTTATGCAGGGTAGAATTATCCATATGTAAAATGCTTGAACCCATATCAGTTGTGCTAGAATAAATCACATGATTAGTGGGGTCTTTTATGTCACTAATAATATATGCTAGCTAATATTCTCTATAAAGTCTTCTTTATTCTCCTCCAAAAAAATGGACATCACATTAAGTGAAATCCATTTGCAAAGTTTCTCCCAACCTTCTAATCCATGACCTAGAAAGTAACACACTAAATCTAGGAGGAATGTGAGCTACAACAATATCCATTAACATCCCTCTCATGGGTAACTCAAAGAGGCTTACTGAAAGGTATTTCATGACAACAAGGTATTGGACTTTCTGGGAATCAAAAGAGTAGAGATATTGGTATTCTCTAGTTACTTCTAGACCTAGTTCATCTATGACTACCTTGGGAATTAAATTATGTGAAGCTCTAGAGTCCATTAGACAATTATGCAGGATCTTATCATGAATATTCAAAGATAGATATAAGGGAGGGGTAGAGTCATCTATGTCTTCTACCAATGGACCTAAAATAATAGTGGGATTGTCATCTTGAAGGTTAAAAAAATCAGAGGCTACTTCGGTAAGCGAGACTGAAGATATTTCATAAAATTATTTTTGAAAGCATCATTTTTCATCAGTTCTACAAGAGGAACAAGAATCTTAATCTTTCGTATCTCATTTTCAAAATTGAAAGTAGGGGACAACTTGTGAGAAATTTTTACCTCAAGTGAAGGAGGGTTAGTTGCTTCTGACTTGCTTTGTTCAGCCACTTACTTTTCTGATGGAATATATATTGTATCCTTATTATTCGTTCGTTGTACCACTGGCTTGGAGTTATCATCAATATCATTTGATCTGAGATTGTACCTACTTTGATGATCAACTACAATCATGGAATGATCAGAACTCACTTCATTATTCTGAGTATATGACATGAAGTCTTCATACTATGCTTGTGTAAGATGAATCAGAACTTCTTTATCTCTTAGACAATTGATACCAGCACCTTTCTCCAACCCTTCAGCTTCATCTTCATCTTCAAACATAGCATTCTACAAAGGGATCTGAAATTTTTTATCATCAACATCTCTTCTTTATCGCTGCAATATTTGAGGAGCATTAGATATTTTAAAATGCCACCTATTAGGATAATCAGATGAAACATTTCTAGTAGTAGTTGGTCTTGTTTCCATCTGGAGCTTGGACATCTCAATGGTCAATGACTTGACCATCTTGGTTAGCTCATCTACCTTAGGATCTATGTCAGAAGTTACTGAGGATGAAACTTTAGCTTTTTGCTTGCTTTTGTCTCAGTCAATCCCTCCTCTGAGGCTATCACCTTCTAATACATTATATTCTACCTCTAGTGCATTGTCTTTCATTTATGTTAGTGATTTAGATCTTCTTTCTCTCAATAATAAACAAAATCAAGATCAAAGGCACCAATATAAGTGATTTTTGATGAAGCTTCAGTAGGCTTGATTTCAGTAGGTATTTTTCTATAAATCTTATTGAATCTCTTAGGAAAACCAGAAACTGTTTCTCCTTCTATTCTTTTGATTGCACCAAATTCAGTGATATAATACAAAGAATATTTCTTATCACCCCATTTCCTTAAAAATGTCTCATCTAGGGTTTCAATTCCAGTGACGCTACGACTGTCAAATATTTGAAGCATTTCCTAACATCACCCTTAAGGCTCTGAACAAAAACTCACATCCAAACATCTTCATGCTCAATATTCAAATTGTCATCATAGGCATAAAAATCAGCAAGGTGTTCTTCAACTGTTACTGTTGAGATTCAACAAGATGATGAGCCTAGTGAAAATTAAGCACTTCACTAGGTGGGGCCCGCAGGATATTTTTAGGTGTATGTCTATTTTTAGAATGGTGAGCATATTCTAAAATTAGTAGGATTCTGATTCTAGATGGTTGATTAAATTCTGTCTTTGGATGAATTTCTATTTTTAGAAGATGGGTGAATTCTATTTATAGATCGCAAATCTAAAAATAGAATGCACGTTGATTATTATTAGCCTTTAATAATAATCAGACAATAAATAGAAAATATTCTCTTTGAGGACTTTATTTCAGTGAAAAGATGTGGCACATCAATGGGCTAAAGGAATTACACAATTCCTAGTGTGGTTGGTGACTCATGAATGGAGGACTTTGCTATAACTGATTGTGGCAAGTTGTAACAGAGTTGGAAGAGTAGTTATGGGAGTTGCTATTTAGTTTAACTCAGTTAAGTGAGTGAAACTCAGTTGTGCTAGTTGTAAATAAAGTTGCACTAGTGAAAGATGAGTGAATTAAGTAGTTAATTAATTCACAAGTACTGTCTTACATGAAACTGAAGAAATACAACAATTAACTACTTGCATGTCAGATCGAGTGGAGACCTAGTGGAGAAATAGGTGAAAGGATGTGTTTGACTATCAGTTGTGACTATAGTGATGCATTCAATGCATCTACACAGACATTGGAGATTCCAATGAGGATTGAGCCGTCAAGGCAAGGCAAGATTGAATTCATTCAATGATCTTCTTCAGCAGGGATTACATAGTGGAGGCACGATGTCAGGAGGCAAGAAATTGGTGCATAGATATGCAAATTTCTGCATGACAGTGTGTGATGATTGTATATTGTATTGAGAGCTCTATTAGCTTAACTTTGTATGATATTTTTACATGTTCCATCGATATATATAATATATGATAGTTGGGGTTTTTAGCTTTAAGTTTTCCCAATAAAACATCTTTTTATGTGCGATTAATTTTGCTTCATATGTGTTTTGGAATTGGCGATTTAATTTCCACAAAGAATTAAGAGGAAGGATTCTATATTTAACATAATATTAAATTGTTAGATTAGGAGAATTCGGAAATACATTATTGTGTTTCGAAATTTATACATGGTATCGGAGCAGTGTTAATCACTAGAGATTGAAATATTGAAGCGGTGTTGAGTTTTGTGCTAGTGGGACAATTCGAATTTGCTACAAGAATTTCTTGGTGCAACAGTTGTGTAAACATTGAAATGGCTTTCAATGGGTTGTGGTTGGAGTATGCACTCAAGGCAAGCTCTAACTACATAGCCTAGAAGGAGAGGATGGAGGCAGTGCTTGAAGATAATGGTCTAAAGGAGTTCATCGATAGCGATGTTCCTAAGCCCACTTCGACAGATGTTGCATTACTTGACGCCTGGAAAAAGAAAGTAGTGAAGACAAGAATACTTTTTTTGGAAGGTGTGAAATACCATATTGTGTCAAGCCTTCATAGGAAAGCCACTCCATTTGCAATGTGTAAGGCTTTGACATATCTTTTCCAAAGCAGCAGCAACTATAGGAAGTTGGCGCTGAAAGATAAACTCAGAAAAATCAAAATGGAGAAGGGCGACAGTATTCCAAAGTATCTCATGAATTTTTTCCAATGTAGGGATGAGTTGGGGGTGTGGGAATTACAATTGCGGATGATGACTTGGTGAGCTTGGCTCTACTTAGGCTTTTGAAGAGTTGGCACAGTTATCAAGACTCTATCAATGGGTGGGAGACACTGTCAGATTGGGAGCAACTTTGCTCAGATCTAGTGCATGAGGAGATAAGGCAGAGTATCAGGGATGGCTCTTCCTCAAAGCATGATGATGAAGAGGATTGTGCTTTGGCTACCAAAGCGAGGAAAGGGAAGGGGAATAAATCCCATCCAAAATCTGAGGCTAAAGGCAAGAAGCTGGATTTTTCCAAGGTGAAGTGTTTTCACTGTCATGAACATGGGCATCTCACCACTAACTTCCCATAGAAAAAGAAGAACAAGAAGGTTAATATAGCTGTAGTTGGTGAGGCCCTTGCCTTGCAATTTTAAATTTATTTCTCCTTGATCACATGCTTTGTTTCAAGTGCAATGGGATCAGTGTGGTATCTTGATAGTGGTGCTTCCTTCCACATGATGGGAGACAAGGAGTTTTTCAACGACTTGGAGGAGAAAGATCTCCATATGCATATAAATATGGGTGACGATGGACGATACAGTGTGACCAAAATTGGTACCATTACCTTTGAGACAGAGTCAGGTAAACCATTTCTGTTGAAAGATGTTATGCATGTTCCAAGTATGAAGAAGAACTTGGTCTCAGTTGCAATGTTGGAGGACAGAGGTTATGAATTTGTTTTTAGTGATAGAAAAGATTTCCTGCAACATTAAAAAATAGGTCAAACCAAGAGGATAGGGATTCGAGACAAGAATCTCTACACGCTGGAGGTATATGGCTGCGCTACAATGGTGGGCAAAGAAGAAGAAGTGGTGAGCCGGGATGAGGGCGAATTATGTCACAGGAGATTGGGCCATCTTCACCATGGCGCCCTAAAGATTTTGCAGCAGATTTATATTGGACTTCCCAAGGGTACACTTGCACAGATAGATCGGTGCAATGGATGTACTATGGGTAAGTTTTTGAAGACCACCTTTCATGAAAAGGAGAATCGTGCTTCGGTGATCCTGGAGAGAGTTCAGACACACGTTTGTGGGCCATTCTCGGTTGCTTCACTAGAAAAACGCAGGTATTATGTTATTTTTGTTGATGACTATTCCCGTAGATGCTAGATCTTCTTCATGCAGAAGAAGGATCAAACATTCTCAAAGTTTTGTGAGTTTAAAGCATTAGTGGAGAAGGAGTCGGGGAAGCAAGTGAATGCTCTGCAGAGCAATAATGGTGGTGAATATATCACGAACAAATTCAAATACATCTGTAGCAAAGAAGGAATTTGAAGAGAACTCATAGCCCCTCATAACCTATAGCAGAATGGGGTCACAGAGAGGAATAACATAACGATCATGGGTGTTGCATGAGCTATGCTGCATGACCAGGACCTACCAATGCACTTGTGGGCAGAAGCATGCAACACTGTGGTTTATGTGCAAAACCGTTGTCCTCATAGAGTACTTGGCATGAGTATAATTGAAGAAGCTTTTACTGGTAAGAAGCCAGATGTTTCTCGTTTAAATATTTTTGGCTCATTTGTTTATGTTCATGTGACCAAGAACAGGAGGAAGAAGCTGGAGCCGACTGCAGAAGTTGGGATATTTTTGGGATACACAGAAGCACCCCATAATTATCATGTGTATTTTCCAAACAATCAAATGATTGTGGTGTGAAGAGATATAAAATTCAATTAGGAGAAAGCCATGAAGTTGTCGCTTCAGAGGAGCTATACTTGCATGTAGAGGAGGAACTACTTGTTCCCAAAGATGAGCCTCTAGATGCGGATCAACCATAGGAGGAGATTCATGGAGTGGAGGAGTCCAGTCATGTAGAACCAAACATTAGAATATGAAGAAAGCGTACCACAGAAGCTGAGAGGCTGAAGCTTGATGTGACAAAGAATGTAGGAGTCCCTACTTCATAGCGTAGATAGAGAGAGTCACTTGACCGATTCACTAGATACATGGCTCTCATGAGAAAGTGTATAATGACAGAGCCATATTCCTTGGAGGAAGTAGCACAGGAGCCCACATGGGTAGATGCCATTGTGGAGGAGTATGACTCCATTGTCAAAAATAGTGCCTGGGATATTGTTCCAAGGCCGTTTGGTAAATCAGTAGTAGGTTTAATAAGGATTTACAAGGTAAAGAAAGCTGCTGATGGGAGCATCGAGAAGTATAAGGCAAGATTTTTTTCCTGGGGCTTCTCATAGATCGAGGGGATTGATTCTGAGGAAACCTTTGCACCTATCGCATGGCATTCTTCCATAAGGACCATCCTTTCTCTCTCAGCATAGATGGGTTGGCACATTCATCATATGGATGTGAAGACTGTGTTCCTTAATGGGATCATTGAGGAAGAAGTGTACATTGAGCAACCTGAAGGATTTGAGATCTTCAGTAGTGAGTTGCAAGTGTGCAGACTCAAAAGAGCATTGTATTGGCTAAAGCAAGCACCCTGTGCTTGGTACACTAGGATCAACAACTATTTCACTGGACATGGCTTCACCAACAGTGAGGCGAATGCAAACCTATACCAGATTGTGGTGGAGGGTAATATTTTAATCATTGTTCTTTATTTTTATGATTTAATACTGACTGGTGATGAGCAGCTGATACACTCATGCAAGGATGACCTTGAAAAGGAGTTTGAGATCCAGGATATGGGCCTCCTTCATTATTTCCTTGGATTGGAAATATGACATTGAGAAGGTGAATTGTTTTTGTCTCAAGGCAAGTATGCTCAGGAGATACTCAGTAAGTTTCACATGGAGGACTGCAAACCCATGGATACTCCTCTTCCAAGAAACTGGAGGAAAGAGGATGCTACATCGATAGAGGTAGTGGATGCTAATGTCTATCAACTATTGTTGGTTTCACTCATGTATTTAGTTAATACAAGATCGGACATATGCTATGTGGTGAATCATCTTAGTCAAGCGATGGTTAAGTGTACCAAGCTCTTTCGGAAGGCAGACAAGCATGTCCTGAGATATCTCACGGGCACATCTGAGTATGTCTTATGGTACAAAAATATGAATGAGGTGAATTTTCATGGCTTCACGGATGTAGATTGGGCAGGCATCCCAACCGACAGAAAGAGCACATTAGGAGGGGTTTTCAGTATTGCATCTATAGTTGTTTCTTGGTACGGTAGGAAACAAAGATCCATGGCACTCAGCTCAGCGGAAGCGGAATACATGGCAGCAAGTTAAGCTGCATGTGAGGCTATCTGGATGAGGAAGATCCTGGTCGGTTTGTTCGGTTCTCATTTAAATCCTACAGTGATACATTGTGATAATCAGAGTTGCATTAAACTCTCAATTAATCATGTTTTCATAATAGATATAAGCATATAGATATCTGGTATCATCATATCAGATATTGCATGCAGTGGAAGGTCATTTTTCTTTAATACATTCCTATGGAAGATCACGATGTAGATATTCTGATGAAGGCGCTCACCAGGAGAAAATTCAAATACCAGAGAGACAGGATCGGGCTGAAGGATAATCCCTTTCTTGTTGAGAGGGAGTGTTGAGATTCAACAACATGATGAGCCTAGTGAAAATTAAGCACCTTCACTAGGTGGGGCCTGCAAGATATTTTTAGGTGTATGTCTATTTTTAGAATGGTGAGCATATTCTAAAATTAGTAGGATGTTTATTCTAGATGGTTGAGAAAATTCTATCTTCAGATGAATTTCTATTTTTAGAAGATGGGCGAATTCTTTTTATAGATCGCAAATCTAAAAATAGAATGCATGTTGATTATTATTAGCCCTTTATAATATTCAGACAATAAATAGTAACTTATTCTCTTGGAGCACTTTATTTTAGTGAAAAGATGTGGCACATCAGTGGTCTGATGGAATTACGTAATTCCTAAGGTGGTTGGTGACTCATCCATGGAGGACTTCATATAACTGATTGTCGCAAGTTGTAACAGAGTTGGAAGAGTAGTTATGGGAGTTGTTATTTAGTTTAACTCAGTTGTGCTAGTTGTAACTAAAGATATACTAGTGAAATATGAGTGAATTAATTAGTTATTTAATTCACAAGTAGTGTCTTACTTGCAACTGAAGAAATATAGTAGATAACTACTTGCATGTCAGATCTAGTGGAGACCCAATGGAGAGCTAGGTGAAAGGGTGTGTTTGACGATCAGTTGTGACTATAGTGATGCATTCAATGCATCTATACAGACATTGAAGATACCGATGAGGATTTTCCAGTCAAGGCAAGGAAATATTGAATTCATTCAGTGATCTTCTTCAGCAGGGATTGCACAGTGGAGGCAGGTTGTTAGGAGGTAAGAAATTGGTGCATAGATATGAAAATTTCTGCATGATAGTGTGTTACGATTGTATATTGTACCGAGGGCTCTATGAGCTGAGCTTTGTATGAGATTGTTACATTTTATATTGATATACATAATATATGATAGTTGGGGCTTTTAGCTTTAAGCTTTCCCAGTAAAAAATCTCGTTATGTGCGATTGATTTTGCTTCATATGTGTTTTGCAATTGGCGATTTAATTTCCACAAAGAATTAAGTGGAAGGATTCTCTATTTAACATAAGATTAAATTTTTAGATCAGGAGAATCTAGAAATACATTATTGTTTTTATAAATTTCTATAGTTACATCTCCATCAACACTAAATTTAGGCATATACTTGAGATAATCTCCTATGGGTAGTGCATTCATAGGTTGAGGTAAAACTAAAGGGGAATACCTGGCAGCAACAATTCCATCCATTCGATTAGGGGTGGGTTTTGACCACCCATGGTATGAGTTGTGGGAATTTTTGGAACAACAGTTGGTGGCTTTTGAACAACAGATGGAACTGTGGAATGTTTATGATATGAAGCACCATCACTTGATGTAGAGACTGTCTGTTGGATGGAACGCAAGGGAGGTACAAAATTTTCTACCAAATCAGGGGACAAAATTTCCAGCACTTCTTTAGGGACAACCTTTGAGAAAATAGTAGCAGAGGCAAAAAACTTTCATTTGCTTTTTCCTTTCTTGATTAGCTTCTTAGGATCAGGGATTGTGATTATCAAGGGGGAATATGGGTTAGCCCTATTTATATCCCTTCTCGGATCCATAACTTCAAAAATGGAGTCGTCGGGTGTGAAGCAGTCTAAAAATACAGTTGGAACTGTAAAGCTCAGAACCAAACTTATAACTTTATTATTCACCCAAGGATACTCCTCAATTCACCTCCCCAGTAATGGCACCAAATACGTTAGCGCAAGGAGCCACTCCTTGACTCAAAAGGATAATGTCTTACACATCATAGTTCATTTCAAAGCAAAATATTTTGGATGGTGGGATGGCTTCTTAAAGAGTTTGAAATGATTTCAACTCTTTTAGAACTTCATGCATTTGGCAAGCTATGCAACGTATAAATTGTATGGAAAAGTTTGTAGTATAGGGGAGAAGATTGTGACAGATGAAAGGTGATATATAGTTGGTACTCAGTCTAAGAAATAAACATATCCTAAATCAATCACTAAGATATAAGAGTGGCCTTTTACATAAACTTTGTTTTATGTAAAGGAAACAACATTTAGAAATCAGAATACATGCATAAATAATCTCATAAATCCTTCATGATACCTTCAATAACATGATCTTCACAACATATTGATGATTCACAGAAGACTGGATAGTAGATAATTAACTATTATATCCTTTAGCAGTGCCCTTACTCCTAATTTCTAGCTACTACAACTCATAAATTAGATGAATAAAACAACAAGAGGAACACACCATACATTAGATAGTCCTTGAAAGACAAATTCCTCCAGCATGAAGTGAAAAAGTGAATTTTTTTTACTATGAAAAAGTCTTCAGGTCGAGCAAAATCCAAACCTGAAATGGTATTTACAAATGATATTTATAGAGAGAGGCACCAATGCCATCTCACCTAAAAAGAAGGATCCACTCTTCCTTTCATTACATAGGAGTTATAACATATTAAATACATATCCTATTGAACTATAACTAATATGAAAAATGTGGAAAGGAAGAAAAAGACAATTCAGACTGTGTTGTTGAGTGTGTTGGCAACCTGCCTACTTTTCAGTTGATCTATCTCTCCATGATATTGGTTCTTTAAAACCCATGTAGCTTCATTAAATTTGTCATTTAACAACCTCAAAAACCACTTATCAACTGTTACTTAACAGGTCCATATCATTAGAATTCCTTATCATCCTTGGACTAGCTCGAAAAGTTTGCTGAAAGATGTCAAAAATCATTAATAACAGACACTACCGAAACTTCTGGTAAAAACCCGTAATTACGAAAAGAATATTAATTCTATCGGAAGTTCCCATGGTGCTCTTTTTCCTTTTCAGAAATGCACAATAATATATTTGAAAAATTCTGTGCATATTAAAACATTCTGAAATTTTAGTTGTTCAAAAATATAACTAATAGGAAAAATGATACTTCATTGGGACATCCTTTTACCTCTCCTCCATATGAGTTGCAACTTCTGTAAGCTTGTCTAAATATGTTTTAATGTCAATTTTTCATTGTGACCTTGAAGTCTTGGTGGCTCTCTCTTTTGCAATGGCATTTTTCTCTTCTGATCTCTTTTGGGTTTTTCTTCTCTTGGAGGTCCCTGTTTCATTAGGGGAATTTTTAGGTCTAAAATGGGCCTCCTAAGAAAAATGTACAATCAAAATTCACTTTATGAGAACCAATCACATTTTAGGGGATGACATTATCTCTAATGATTGAGGCGACATTATTTGAGTTAAATGTAATTACTTGTCACATTCTCAATGGTGGATAAAATCTCATGGTTAACCATGGTAGTGCTCTAAGTATTTTTAAAGTCAAAGTAAAGTACTCATAATAAATGTCATTTCACACTCTTTGAATAAAAATACATTATTTTCATTTCATATTTCTTGAAAGAATCAATGCATATATCTATACATTTATTATATTATATTATATTATATTATATTATTTTTATATAGTATATTAATTACATGTTATTATACAATTTAAATAATATAAATTTTAATTAATAGCATATAATATAATTAAGAATTTATAAATTTGTATTTATATTTTATCTTAAGTTATTTAAGTACAAAAGACAAATGCACTAGTTGTTCAATGATAGTGATTTTTTCTTGAAAAATACATTCCTATTTATAGTCACATCAATACAATTTTTTTACTAATTTTATTTTGGTACAACTTTTGAATTGAATTTAACTATGGTTACATGGATTGTGGTGCAAAAAGTGATTGCAAATTCATAAATATTATTTTATTGGTTTAGCTATTATTTTATTATTTCCTTAGGAGGCCCATTTTAGACCTCAAAATTCCCCTAACGGCTAGTCTGAATGATCTTTACCCTTTTCTATCTTCTTGAACCCACTAGATTTCACAATTGAAGGAGTTACAATTTCTAACCCTTCAAATTGCCTCTTCACATCTATAACTTCTATCATCAAGCATGGGTTATGTAGAACTTTGGATCTCAGCCTTAATTTGTTGTTATCTCTTGTATGTCTTTTCCTGCTGCTAACAACTTGTCTTTTCCTACTGCTAACAACATATCCTACATATTTCAAGAGCTCCTCATCTAATTTGGTGGGATAATAATCATTCTGAACCTTATGGTGAATTGTTTCTATTGGAATTTCCTGCAGCACATGTTCTTTTGATTTTTCTGCAGCTACAACCTTTCCTTTCTGTGTTGTGGCATATACCTTGGGAAAATGAGAAATAGGAGGCACAATCTTTATTTATTTAGGCTTGCTAATAGATGAACCTTCTAATTTTTCCAACTTATCTTCAACTTTGGTTGGGGGAGTCTTTTCCTTTTCTTTTTTGTCCTTAGCCTTCTTGTAGATATTTACCTTCTTTGATTTTCTTTTAGTCCTTTTACCAACTGATGAAGTAGTTGGTTTCTGACTTTCTCCCTTCTGCTCATCAGGTTGAGAATGTTACTGTGAGGGTTGGGTTTAATGAGTAGGAATGTTTTGTGTAGGTACAGATTGGCCTGCCCTATAAAATAGGAAATTCTCCCAAGATTGGTTTCTTCTTTTGAGTTCTTCAACAATGAGCACCTTGATAAGAGCTTTATGGTATATGTTATAATCTAAATCTGTTGCATGGCTTTTTATTCTAGTTGACATCTTAGTTAAGCTTTTCAGCAGGAAAAAAGGTAGGTTGAGAGTCTTCATACATACAAGGTGAAATAAAAACCTCCTGTGATACAACAATACAATAGTATACCTCCTCTCACAAGTAAGGTAGATCTTAAAGAGCTTGAAATTTTCAACCCTTTCATCCTTGAGATAACCACTAGGAATACCTTTAGCCCATTTAGGGTCTTTGTATTCATCCTTGATGAAAATTTTCAGGTCTCCTCCAGTGGTAACTTGGTTTTTGAACCATTTCTCTCCTTCCCGTGGGAGGTGGAAAACTTCAACAATGGATTTTGTTGATACCAACAGTTTGAGGCCATAAAAATTTGCTTCTTATCCATCGAATGAGAGGAAAAATTCTTTGGATATTCCTATATGAAAGCTTCCTATCCTTTAGAAAAATGTGTACCAACTAGCCTGTACCAAAAACCTCCTCACATTTGGTTTGGCATCTATTAAATCGTCCCCTTAAGGTTCAATACGTTTAATTTTTCCTCCTTTAGTCATCTGAGCAATAATCAAGGTTGTATGCTAGATCTTAAAGGTGTCAAGATTAGAAAAACTTACTTTACAGGTGTTGTTCAATCCTCAATGTAAACTTCCTGAAAACTCAGTCTCCTCTTCAAGTTGCTCACTGGAACTGCTTATTCACCAATAGCTGAATTTGAAAATTGATTTCTTTCCTTTTCTTTCGGTGATTTAAAGTGATATGTTGGTTCATTTTTCCATATACAAGATATTTTCATAATGGGAAGTATCAAAACCATATACAACACCTCGTGATATTCATAATTAAATTTTATTTGTCTTCTTTGTTTCCAATTCTCTGCAACATGTGGTTGGAGCTGAACGGTGTTTGAGTTAGTAGTCTCCTCGATTGCATTCTTTAAGGTAGGTCTGAAATTCTAGCAGTGCTCATGCACGATTAACCAATCGATCACCAGATTAATTCGTAAATCCATGATTAATTTTGATAATGAATATGTACCTTTGACATGTGGGCACAACGACTTGGGCTAATAGACAAAACAAACAATTATTGGTCTTCATGACTGCACATTGTCACCTATCTCTTCCACGTATGACCATTACTAACTCGACATCATTCAAACGTATAACCTTTCATATCACGTGACATGGCTCGTAATTAAAAATATTTAAACCTTAGTTGATATCAGGAACACGTGGCTAACTCAAAAGCGGGTGCATTTTTTTTTAACAGGGGAAGTTACCCAAACTTCCAGTAGCATCGGGTAAAGGAAAAATAGGCATAAAAAAAAGTTAAAACAAACCGTTCAACATGTTTAAAACAGACTCTATTGGAACTTCCGGCAGCATTCTAAATTTTTTTGAAATTTACAAATTTTTTATCCTAAAAGTAAAATGATTTAAAAAACACTCATGACTGAGCATAGAATTGTTAACAAAAGGAGTAGTAATATTGAAAATTTTTAAATAAATGTTTTAAAATTGTAATTTCATTTCAATCATGATGTAATAAGTTTCTTAAGGTTTGAAAGCTACAGTTTCAAAATCAAAAAGTGAAAATGACTTGGTGGGGCCACTTAACCACCAAAGGTGAAAATCAATTTCCAAAGCTACAAAAGACTAAATGAGCTTCTCATTTTCTCATTTCATTTTCACTAAACCTCTCTCCCATAATAAAAATCACACTCACCCTTAGAGCAACCATTTTTTTCCTTGGGAAGTGCCATTTCTCCTCTGTGATGTGCATTTGCTACGCACGTGCTGCTCTTTGCCAGAGCATTGCGTTTTCTTCATTGTTGGCATGAAAATTAATTTTAGAGTGATTCTTCATCAGCAAGAATGACCAATGTATCAGTTACAAGTAAGTAGGCCTCCAAAAACACCTCTTGTGTCTTCATTTCATGCTTGGAAAGAGAAATTCCCTCTTCTAAGGTTTTTGAGTCCTTTGCTTGGTTTCACGTTCAAATTGAAAAATTACTATATAAAACCATAATATTTAAGCTCACGCACTTTACTCCACCTTTTATACACTCTCCTAACCATTTCACATCACTCTTATCCCTCATTTACCCTATTTTCCTACAAAGTCTAGCCTGCACTAGACTTTCCTAGGCTAGGATTGTTTTTTCCCCTTTGGGGCCCTTTCCCCTCACTCTTTCCCTGAAGCTTCACTTCTCCCTACTCCCTAACACCTCTCCCTATTCCCCTAAATTTTTCCAATAATTTAGGAAACACCTGACCCATTTATCTCCCTTCATTTCATAAAACTACCTAAATCCCCTATTTTTCCCTCACTAAACACTAATTCCCCATCCCATTGAGCTAGGGTTAGCTTGGGATTCTGAAACCACTAAGAAGAAGAGGCACAAAGGAGGGCAGATTAGCAAGTATGATCCCACCAAATTAAAATAAATCATAGCTTCACCTTTCCAAGATATGGGCCGCTTAGGGTTTACATTTCACATAGGGACAATTTTGCTTCATCTGACCAAATGGAGATGAATTTTACAAAAGTGAAAGAGGTGTTTTTGCATAATATACAAAGAAAACAAATAATTCCTTATATTTATGCACAGGTGTTATAATTTGAGAGAAATTCCCAAATTACAGTTGCTACAACAGGTTTTCTGCACTTCTGGACAGCTTGACTTCAAGTAAGTGTTTCAGGCGTTTGGAGAAGGTGTTTGCAGTGCTTGATGATTGTATTGTATAGCATAAGTACTAAAATTTACAATGGTACCTTCTGATCTATATTTGGAGCTTTTTAAGGTAGTCAAAAGTTCCCTGCAATATGTAGTTGTGCATTAGCAAAGAGGTGTAGCACTTTTGCGACTACCTCTGGGAAAATGCATATTCTACCCTCATGGAGTGTCCATTTGGCTTGTTGGAGGTGTCTAATGAAAACTAGACATCCTCAGCTTTCAAAAAAATCTTTCAGAAGTGGATTTGGAGCATTGGAAGGCCTCTAAAAGTCTCTCACAAGCCATGCTTTTCCCTTTATTAGAAGTGCATTGCACTTTATCAGTCAGGTGTTGCGCTTTTCCCTGTGTGTATTGTTTCAAAGTTTTTCTCAGTGAATCTTGGTCTGATGATGTTTTTTCTTTTCTTTCATGTTGAGTTGCTGTAATATGATGTAAATAAGCTTTTTATGGTCATTTTGATGTAATTTTTTACCTCATTAATGAGGAGCATGTCAGTCAAACTCTAAATGGAGGGTTTGTTTTAACCTCCCTAGTCTTTAGGGCTTTGTGGTGAGAATCTTGTGAGTTGTTCCTACACTGAGGGATTTGACCCATGAGAGAGGGGAAGCTAGTTTTGAGTCTATATGTATGGATTTTTTAGTCATTTTTATGGTTGTACATCAGAGGATGAAACTCTTGTAGCTTGTACTTCATCTTTTCATATACGAAATCAAAGGACCAGTTGCAGCTATTATTCCAGAATTCTCGTGTTTTATTTTTGTGATAATTTTTTTCACTGTTATAGCTTTATATGAATGATATAATTGTCTCCTTATAATATCTTCCTTCTTCAGTGATTTTCCTAAGAGATTTATAAGCATAATTCTTTCATGAAAACTCTGTTTTCTTGGGAATGACATTTTGTGTAATCTCTTTTGCTTTCAAACCATACAATACACTGAAAAACTCCTAAATACATATATATCTTGGAGTTGTAACCTTTGATACTCTGACCTAGTTACTTGGCTTTCATCCCTGATCCAACAAAAAAACCATAAATTTTTAAAAACCCTAGAGTTGAGCTATCTAGCCTAAAATCCACTCTTGCACCAGTGAAACCATTGAATGTGTTTTTCATAGAGAGATCCCTCTCTGGTTTGGTAGGACTAGCTACCAAACTAAAATCTTGGTTTGAGATTACCTCTATCGATTTCCTTTCATCCTTGGGACATTGTGGAGGCTAAAATTTGTGGTGTTGTTTCTAGGAAATGTGGTGATAGACCTTCCTCGGGAAAGCACGAAAAGAATCAGGTCTAATTGCTGATAGTGCAGTGATCAGGCACAAGAACGATGTGAATCTTTCACCTAGCGATTCCAGTGTCGAAGAATCCAAAGGTTCAAAATTTTCATGGCTACTTCACTATTAAAAAACCGGTAGATTGAAGAAATTCCTCGTGACCTCACTATTTTCAATATGGACTGAACTTCTCGAGGGTATGCCCCTTTGAATAGAGATCATATTCCTGGTTTTCCAACTGTATTCCTTGTACAAATTGGAAAACATGGCTTCCAAAATTTAAAGGTTGGGATGGAGAAGATGATAGTTTGCATTTGGTCAAATTTCATTTTCTTATTCACGGACTAAAGATCAAGTTTCCTCAATATTGACTGATGAAGACGTTCATGGCTACTTTGGAGGAAAAATCGAGGTCATGGTATGAAGTTCTACCATATACTAGTTTATATTATCTAAAGGAATTTCATTATTTTTTCTTTCAAAATTATCAAAGCTATAAATATTCGCTATCAATGCTAATTGGTTATTATGCGTAAGCTGTAGCTTAGAAGTGACTACGGAATTCTAAAGAAGAATAATGGGACTAAGATTCTAAGATTGTACTGGGTCATTAGGGGAATTTTGAGGTCTAAAATGGGCCTCCTAAGGAAATTATAAAATAATAGTGGAAATAATAAAAGAACATTTGACTACATCAACAAATATTAGAGGGAAAAAAGAAAAAACTATTTTTTCAACTCGTATTTTAAAATTATCTCCCAAAGTTTTTACTCAAATTTCGAGCCGGAGTACTTGTTGGATGAAAATTTTAATTCCTCATCCAAGGAGTACCCATGTTGCATACTTTCGATGGGTGCTACTACACGAAAAATGAGAAATACATGAAAAACATGATTTCAATCACGTTTTTTTATTTATTTTTCATATTTTGTGTAGTAGGGTCCATCAAAAGTATGCAACATGGGTACTCCTTGGATGAGGAATTAATTTCCCATCCAACGAGTTCTCCCGCTCAAAATTTTATTAAAAACTTTGGGAGATAAGTTGAAAATACGAGTTGAAAAAGTAGTTTTATTATTTTATTGTTTTTTAATATTTTTACTCTTTTACTTAAGGGGTGAATCATCCCCCATGGTTGACATCATCCTCTTGAATCCTATTGGTTCTTAAAAAAAAAAATTGTTGTACATTTTTCTTAGGAGGCCCATTTTAGACCTCAAAATTCCCCTAATGCTAGCAGGCATGGCATGGAAAATAATGGATGGACACAACAATGCAGCTTACTTAAGAGTGTGATATGGGGGAATCAAGGGGAGCTCAGATTCATTCAACAGGAGAAGTTAGTCTTTCTTTATGGGCATTTAAGAGCAGGAGGAGAGGGGAATAGCTGGGATGGCACTAATGAAAAAATTGATACAGAATTGTTGTGAGATTTCTGAATATTTCATTAAATTTATAGAAAATTTGTATGGGGATGAAGAATGTATGGAGGAAGAGATATTGGAAGCCCTTTATGATTTTTCCTCCCAAAAAGAATTAGTAGATTCCTCTTTGGATGAAATAAACTGGGACCAAAATAGAGAAAGGCCTATTCCTGATCTTGAAAATGAAAATCACCAAGTCAATATTAATTGCTATAAAAATGAGTTTTCTCCTTTATCTGAAGATGAAATAGATCATCTCCTGAATAGTCACGTGAAAACCAAAGCTAATCAAGGTTTTCATCTATTACAGTGTTCAAACAGTCAAGAATGTGTGTGTGAAATTTCTTCCATTATTGAAAGTGAAATCTGGGTTTAAATGATGATAGTCATGAGACTGATGAAACTATACACGAAGTTGTTGTGATTAAGCCAATTTTTAATGATGATTTCCTGCAAGGAAATCAGCTAGCAAGGATTGTTTTCTTTCATGAAGAGGATAGAGATGTCATGTTTAATAATCTTGAGGTATTTTTCCTGTTCAAGGATGATTTAGACTATAAATTGGATCTGTATGAGTCTGAGATAGACAGTATGCTAGAGATAGAATCAAAGTTTCTCATGCTTAAGGAATTTAAAACAAACACTCAGGTAGTAGAAGGTCATACTTCCCTATGCCTTCCTATGGATCAACAACCAAGTATTCTTTCAGATCAAAATGAAAAGGGTACTTGTATTTTTGTTGGATTTCAAGACAAGGTAACATTTCAAATTATTGAGGATCCTTACACTGATTTGATATAGTCACGAGGGGATATGAATTTTCTTGTATTCATTGATCATGAGATAATATTCAGGGGACACTCGGAGTGGTCTATATTTTTTTTTCTCTACCTGCTCAAGAAAAATGTGAGCGTGATTCTAGTAAGTAGCCATTTGTTGAAATGGTTACATTGGAGAGATCATTTCACATGATTGTATATATGCCTTCAGCAGGTGGGCGGTTATCATCAGGATTTGAAGATTGAGGTGAAGGCCCTAAGATCTCGATGATATGTTGCCATCAATAAGTTCTATAAGTTTTTTTGTAGTGAGTAATCAGTTTTTTTTAGTCAAGTTAGTTGAGTTTATTAGTCAGTCCTCAATATTGAGTTTGACCTTTTGATTTTTGACTCCATGCCCAATGGATAAGGCTACTTGGACTATGGTGTTCTTGACACCTCTAAGGAGCCACCATCCATAGCTAGAGACAATGTTAGTGTCTGCTAGTCCTACCAGTAAAAAATGATCAAATATTCTCTTACACTTTTGTTAGGGTCTTAATTCAAATTTGTATGGTTTTAGTAGCTCTTCAAATAAAAATTTGGTCACTAGCTAGTGTGTCTAAGTGTGTTACTACTCAATTTAAAATTCATGTTGTGGTCATTGACATCATTAATTTTGATGACCCATCACTGAAATGTCTCCATTACCATCTCAGTCACATCATAACAATCATCATTCAACTCAATGCATGTAGTGTCACCATTAGTTTTTAGGCTCAAAATCATAAAAAATCTATCATTTCACCATTGAATTCAGAATTGAAGGAGTAATAATATTGAAAAAAGTTCAATAAAGGTTTTAAAAGTGTAATTTAATTTCAATCATGATGTAATATGTTTAGTAAGGTTTGAAAGCTGCAGTTTCAAAATCAAAAAGTGATAATGAATTGGTGGGGCCACTTAACCACCAAAGGTGAAAAACGATTTCCAAAGATACGAAAGAATAAATGTGCTTCTCATTTTCTCATTTCATCTTCACAAAATATCTCTCCAGTAAGAAAACACACTCTCACCCTTAGAACAACCATTTTTTTCCTCGAGAAGTGTCATTTATCCTCTGCGTTGTGCACTCGCTGCGCTTTGATAGAGCATTGTGCTTTCTCAATTATTGGCAAAAAATTTATTTGCAGATGGATTCTTAATTAGAAATGAGGACCAGTGTATCAGTTACAAGTAATTAGGCCTCCAAAAACACCTCTTGTGTCTTCATTTCAGCTTGGAAATAGAAATTCCCTCTTCTAGGGGTTTTCAGTGTTTTTCTTGGTTTCATGTTCACATTAAAAAATTACTAATTAAAACCCTAATATTGAAGCGCAATCACTTTCCCCCACCTATTATACACTCTCATAATCATTTCCCATCGCTCATATCCCTCATTTACCCTATTTTCCTACAAAACCTAGCCTAGACTAGACTTTCCTAGACTAGGACTGTTTTTTCCCGTTTTCGACCCCTTCCCCTCACTCATTCCCTAAAATTTCATTTCTCCATACTCCCTAACATATGTCCCTATCCCCCTAAAGTTTCCCAATAATTTAGAAAACACCTAACCCCTTAATTTCTCTTCATTTATCAAAACTGCACAAATCCTCTCTTTTTCCCTCACCAAACCCTAATTCCCCATCCCATTGAGATAGGGTTAGCTTTGGATTCTGAAACCATTGAGAAGAAGAGGCATAATGGAGGTCATATCAGCAGCTATTAGCCCACCAAAGTCCAAGAAATCATAGCTTCACCTTTCCAATATATGGGCCGCTTAGGTTTTACATTGCACATACAAATAGTTTTTCTTCAAAATATCTTTTTAACCCAATGGAGATGAATTTTACAAACGTGAAAGAGATTTTTGTCCATCATTGAGAAATGAAAAAATTCCTCCATTTTATACATAGGTGTTACTAGTTGAGATAAATTCCCAAATTACAGCTTGCTGCTGTGTTTTCGCACTTTCTAGACAACCGGACTTAAGTAAGTTTCGAGATTTGAGAAGGTGTTCATAGCGCATTTGATGACTCTATTGTAGCCAAAAATCCCAAGACATTCAATGGTACCTTAATATATATATATATATATATATATATATATATATATATATATATATATATATATATATATATATATATATATATATATATATATATATATATATATATATATATATATATATATATATATATATATTTGGAGCTTAGTAAGGTAGTCAAAAGTTCCTTGCAAGATGGAGTTGTGCTTTAGTAGAGAGGCGTTGTGCTTTTGGGAGTACCTGTGGGAAACTGCATTGTTCTCCCTCATGGAGTGTCCATTTGGCTTGCTCGAGTAATCTACTGACAACTACACAACCTCTGATTTCTAGGAAATCTTTCATATGTGTATTTGGAGCTTGGAAAGGCTTCCAAAAGCCTCTCATAAGCTAAGACCTACGCTTTATCAGAAGTGCATTGTGCTTTACTAGTCCGGTGCTACACTTTTCCCTGTGTGTATTTTTTAGAATTTTTTCTCAATGACTCTTGGTCTGATGATGTAATTTCTCTGACTTCCAGTTGAGTTGACATAATATGGTGTAAATAATATTTTTATGCTCATTTTGATGTAATTTTGGACCTCATTAATGAGGACCAGTTCAGTCACACTCTAAATGGGGGGTTTGTTTTAACCTCCCTAGTCTTTAGGGTTTTTTTGGGAGAATCTTATGAGTTTTTCCTACACTGAGGGATTCGACCCTTGAGAAAGGGGAAGATATTTTTGAGACTATATGTATGTATTTTTTAGTCATTTTTATGATTAAACATCATAGGGTGAAACTCTTGTAGCTTGTACTTCATCTTTTTATACATGAAATCAAACTAGGACCAGTTGCATCTATTATTCAGGAGTTCTCGTGTTGTGAGTTTTTATATTGTTTTTTTTTCTGTTATAGTTTTATATTAATGATACACTTGTCGCCATACCATATATTCCTTCTTCAGTGATTTTCCTAAGAGATTTATAAGCATAATTCTGTCATGAAATCTCTGTTTTGTTAGGAATGTCATTTTGTGTAATCTTCCTTCTTGAATAATGAATTCATGGTGCACATGCTCATTAATATTTTTTTCTCTTTCAAACCCTACACTACACTGACAAAATCCTAAATCCATCACAAAAGCATAGCTATATTTCTCCTCTATATATCTTGCAGCTGTAACCTTTGATACTTTGACCTAGTTACTTGGTTTTCATCCCTGATCCAGCAGAAAAACCATAAATTTTTTAAAACCCTAGAGCTAAGTTATCTAGCCTAAATTTTACTCTTTCACCAATCAAACCCTTGGATATATTTTTCAAAGAGAAAGCCCTCTATCGTTTGGTAGGGCTAGATACCAAGCTAAAATCTTGGTTTTAGGTTACCTCTGTTGATTTCCTTTCATCCTTGGGACATTGTGGAGGTTAACATTTATGGCATCGTTTCCTCGGAACGAGCCAACAGATCTGCCCCGGGAAAGCATGAAAAGGATCAGATCTGATAGCTTATGGTGAACAGTGATCAGGCACAAGAAAGTTGTGCATATTTCACATGGTGACTCTAGTGTCGAAGAATCCAAAGGTTCAGAATTTTCATGGAAACTCCACAATTCAAAAACTGGTATTTTGATGAAATTCATTGTGACATCATTGTTTTCAAGATGGATTCAACTGCTCGAAGGTATGCTCCCTTGAGTCGAGCTCATATTCTTTGTTTTCCAAACCATATTCCTTGTATATATTGGAAGGAAGGGTTGCCAAAATTTAAAGGCTAAGATGGAGAATATGCTAGCTTGATTTTGGTAAAATTGAATATTCATATTCACACACTAAATATTGAGTTTCCTGAAGATTCTCTGATGAAGATGTTCATGGCTACCTTGGAGGAAAAAGTGAGATCATGGTAGGAAGGTGATGTAGGTCTAGAAGCTAACCCAAAATTTTCAGCATGGTTATCTTACAAACCCCGCCATATCCCATGAGTATGCTCTCAACAACGATTGAAATAAAAAATATACAATAGTTAAACCCCTTTCCAACCATATAATATAACTTTGAAGCCCAATTCATTTCATATTCTAAAAGTGGAATTCTTTTAATCAAACTTTACCAAATTTGTTGTCTAACCTTAACTTATAAACTCAAACCAAAGTTATTGACACACACCCCAAATATACATTAAACCTTAGGTAAATTGGTGCATTAATCAACCAATAATTTAACCTTTATATTTGTGGTCCCACATCGTATGAAGAAATAGCCGTTGATTCCTTTCGCTCATATCCAATGATCGTAGCACTATATCGCACTCCAACTAGCACGAGGGATAATGAGTTGAAAGTGCGCGATATGGGTAGTTTCCCATTACTACCAAACACGACATGCCAACACCTCGTTCCATCGCATTGAAAAAAACTTTACCACTTACTGCCTCAAATCTATGCAATAACCACTTACCAGTTGAAGAAAATCACTTCAGGGTTCCGCCATGATACTCGCCATGTCCAGGTTCCAATAAAATTTAGCCATGAAACTAAAAAGGGGTGTTACATTAATTTAAAGGTTATGGGTTTAGATCTAACGCAACACTCTATACTCATAATAAATGGATAAAAATACCATTGATGCTCAAAGGCATCAACATATATGATTCAAATATTTCTGAATAAGTTATATAAACAGGAATTAACCCGATCTCTTGAAATACAATTACACAGGGTTTGAAATAACCATTTGCATTTGAACAATGAGTTCACACCATACTTCAATTAAATGTTCATTGAAAATGAAATTATAGAGTCTCGACCCTTCCTAGCCTGATTACATCAGTTTTCTAACTTCCATTTCTGTCACTCTCAAACCCTACACCTACCTTAATCACTCTTGTCCTTGCTTACTTAGGTCTCTCTCCTTTAATGCATTAGAAAATATACAATTTATACAGAAAAGGATTCATGAACCAATTTAGTTCAGATCCATTATTTTCCCAACCAAATCCTAATTTATACTTTGAATCCCTCAAATCCTCACTCTTCGTAGGATTATTCACTAATCGCTAAGATCTCTACAACTCATGACATATTATCCATAAATCAATTTACAATTAAATTTCCTTATACTCAACTAAACATAGGAAAACAAATAAAATGATTAAGGGAACCCCATGGATCTTATAAGCTTTGAAGAATGCTCTTGCATCAGACTTCCCAAGTTTAAATAATTCATGGACTCCTGTTCATGAGTCACCCAACTGCTTTTGTTGTAAACTTCATCAGATTTTATTTTCCAACTGGCTGTCTGTCTTTTTCTAATTACAGGTGTATTTGCTACATTCTCTCCTTCTCCTGGATATCAAACTCTGTGTTGTGTATGTCCTTTTGCTCTAATGTCATGATATTCTCCTTTGCATAATGCTTTGATGTTTATATCCTACATAAACAACTCCTCAAACAACATAAATTTTTGCTTCTTTATCTGTTGCTGTCTTGTGATCATCTCAATAAAATTTAACTCCAACTTTATGTACTCTCCATTGTCTTATCTGACTGTTCATTCTGATTTCTGACCCAATCACCAAAATTCTCTTCTGTGTCCAAATTATTTTCTTTATGCTGTCATGTATATCCTTCCATCTTTCCTTGACTTGCTGACTTTGACAATTTCTCATGCTCATCACTTTTGTAGTTTTCATCATCCATTTATCCAATAACTTGAGTAGAATCCTCTCAATCTCAAAACAAGTTTTTTTCTTATTTTATACAAGAAAATATAACATTTCAACTACATATTTTTCATCAACTGCAAATAATTTTGTTATTGAACCTTTTTCAATTTCCTCCATATTCCTATTAAATTTAACTGAACTGTTCATCCCAATTTTCAATTGCAAATTCAAAATAAACTCTCGAAATTCAAATCTTCTTTGGATTTAAAACAAAATCTATTTGTGGAATATACTTTCACATCCTCTGCAATCTTCTTTTTCTCCTGCACTAACTTGTATAAGAGCTATACCAACTTTCCTTCCTTCATCCCGAACTTTTGAGTCAACTAGTTTCTTTCTCTCATCTTCTTGTTTCCATAAGGAAAAATGACTTTCTGCATTTCCAGAATTTACATACTTCTTCATGTTTTCACAAACAAACATATATTCAAGAGAAGTTTGTCCTTCATCCTGGAAAACACATTCAACAATTAATAATTCAAAATCAGAAAATGCATTACATTTTCCACTAACTCTGTTCCATAATTTCTCTGATTTGTCATCCTCTTGATGCACATATGACATGTCAAAATTGTCATATCCTCCTCCATATTGTCTTGTCCCGAAAAAGTCTTCTTTGTCTTCACTTTTCCCTTAATGTTGTCTAATTTCAAAATTCTGTTCTCTGCTCTTCTCTTTGGCCTTCTTTCCTTTCACGCTACTTTTTATTCTTCCTTTTTCTCCCTTACAAATCTGTAAGCCACTAAATAGTCTTTTCCATGCCTCTTCCTTTTCAATCAAAATATGCCAATCTCTAATTCTCTTTTCTTCTGTACAGGAAACAAAATCACCATATACAATAGATTTTTCATTCCACCATAAATTCCCTTTTATAATAGTAAAAATTATTGTCAATACCATGAATATCAACTTTCATTGAGCCTCTTTGTTGTTTAATGCAAATGCATAGTTTATGGAAGAATCCTTGCCTTCATCTTCTGATATTTCCTGTCTCTTTTCAATTTGTTGTTTACATTCATCTTTACTCTTTTTGCAATTTGCACAAATAACACTGTCTTCAAATTTCTGTTGTGCACCAGCCTCTGCCAATCTATTCTTAAGTTCTTGACTGTCATCCTTTCCTCTCCTCTTCATAGCCTTTTCTGGACTAACTGTACCTCCTTGGACTAAATTCTCCTTATAAATTCTTGTTCTATCATTTTCCATATTACACTCTTTAGCAAGAGTTCTTTCCATTAATGCTCCATTATGTCCTTTCAAGACATTTTCTTGTCCATTAACTATCAATACAGGTTCGTAATTTTTTGAAAAAAAATGGAAGAGATAATCCCATTACCTCAAGTGTTTGCACTGTACGTATACTCTTGTTTGATCCTGTCATAAGGCTATCTTCATACCTCTTCTCTACTTCTTCTTTTGTGATCTACAATTTCCTTTTGTCTTCAGACTCTCTGCCATCTGTTTGCCAAGTCTTATTAAATTCATCATCTTCAAATCTCTTAGTAGTCTTCAATAATTTTCCACCTTTAGTGTCTTTGAACACATGCTCAATCAAGAATTGTTCCATTACAACCATCTCTTCTAACATCTTCATTTCTTCAGCAACCTGCATAAACATATCTTGTAAAGATTTTTCATCACCTGCATACATACACAAATCATCAGTTTCAGATATACTAGGTTCCTCTTTCTTTGATGTCTCAATCATCACATCTCTCTGCTGATCCAAACTTGTCAAACAGTTCATAAATTCATCAATGATTCCTTCCTCAGTAAGGTAATCTTCTTGATCAGGTCTATATTAGTCATCTTCCATCTCTAACTCAGCTGCTCCGAGTTCCTCTCTTAATCTGATGTACACTCTCCTTTTTATTTTATTTTGCAATAGCTTCCACTTTATATTCTTTATTTTCATAGTCCAACCATAACTTTGACTCTTCTCACAATTTTCTAGCAGCATTATTATTGCATCAATACTTGCTTTTAATTCTGCAATTTCTCTGTCAAATACCTCTTGACTCATTTCCTTTCCTTTGCCATTTTCCTTGGCATCTTTCTTTCTTCCATTGTGGCTTCTCTCTGAACCCCTGTTATGACTATCAGTAGTCACTTTCTCCTTCATCTCTATGAGCTCCTCACTTACTATGAGCTGCACTAAGTCTCTGCAACAACAAGTCCTCCTTGCTGCCACTTACCTCACCAATCCACTCTCTAGACTTGGTCTTTTGGCAAGCATTGGTTCTCTGTCTTTGGAACCTCTTGAGCACTCTCTTATACTCTCTCTAGGCTTATATCCTCAACTCACCTTCTCTTGAGAACACTTTAGCTGTCCTCCCTGTCCAACCTTTGGCTAGAATATTTAAGTTCACTGCCACAAACACAACTCCTCTTTCTTTTTACACAGTTTGCTACTGTGTGTTGTTGCTTATCATTCTATTCCTTATAACAACAATTCAAATGCAATCAAACACTAAAATATAACTCATACCAAAGATATATTTAAATGATTTATCTCTTTAAGCTCCCACTGGATTGGACAATACACATGTTGCTTTACTTTTCGTTGTCTGCACTTCAGTTCTTCTTTCAAATAAATTTATTTTATTGTTGAGTACATCCATATTAATTTTATTTCCTTACAACATTTTTGTTGCAATTTCTTCATTCACTTCTTTGTCACAACTACTTTTCTGAAACTTCTATTGCTACTTTACACTCTCATACATATATCATTGAAGTTTTTAAAACCTACAAAACCTCTACCTGATTCTGTCTTTATCAAATATTTTCCACAATCTTCCTTTGACGAAATGTTGAAGTTCTCATTACCTGCAATATCTCATAATTCTCTTTGCATAAAATATCTGGTGTCCTATTCTCCCTCTGTATTGAATCCATTATAATGCAAATCATATACATGCTGGAAATAAAATTCAATCTCTCAACAAACCTCCACAGAGAATTAGTCTCTACTCTGATACCACAAATGATGCAGGGATAGAAGCTAACCCAAAATTTTTAGCATGGTTATCTTACAAACCACACCATATTCCAAGACTATGCTCTCAACAATGGTTGAAATAAAAATATACAATGGTTAAACCCCTTTCCAACCATATATTATAACTTTGACACCCAATTCATTTCATATTCTAAAAGCGGAATTATTTTAATCAAAATTTACCAACTTTGTTGTCCAACCTTAACTTATACACTCAAACCAAAGTTATTGATGCACACCCCAAATATTCATTAAACCTTAGGTAAATTAGCACATTAATCAACCAATATGCTAACCTTTATATTTGTGGTCCCACAATGTATGAAGCAATAATCGTTGATTCATTCCACTCAAATCTAATGATCGTAGCACTATATCGCACTCCAACTAGCGCAAGGGATAACGAGTTGAAAGTGTGTGATATGGGTACTTTCCAATTACTATCGAATGCGACATGTCAACACCTAATTCCATCTTGTTGAAAATTTTTTTACCACTTATCGCCTCAAATATATGTGGCAACCACTTACCAGTTGAAGAAAACCACTTCGGGGTTTCGCCATGATACTCGTCGTGTCAAGGTTCCAATAAAATTTAGCCACAAAACTGAAAAGGGGTGTTACAGGAAATTAAAGGTTAAGGGTTCAGATCTAATGCAATACTCTGTACTCATCATAAAAAGATAACAATACCATTCATGCTCGAAGGCATTAACGTATATGATTCAAATATTTCTGAATAAGTTATACAAACAGGAATTAACTCGATCTCTTGAAATATAATTACACAGAGTTTGAAATAACCATTTGCATCTAAACAATGATTTCACACCATACTTTAGTTAATTATTCATTAAAAATGAAATTACAGAGTCTCGACCCTTCCTGGCCTGATTACATCAGTTTTCTGACTTCCATTTCTGTCACTCTCAAACCCTACACCTATCTTAATCACTCTTGTCCTCGCTTACTTAGGTCTCTCTCCTTTAATGCTTTAGAGAAGCTACAATTTATACAGAAAAGGATTCATGAACCAATTTAGTTTAGATCCATTCTTTTCTCAACCAAATCCTAATTTAGACTTTGAATACCTCAAATCCTCACTCTTCCTAGGATTACTCACTCATCCCTAAGATCTATACAACTCACAAGATATTCTCCATAAATCAATTTATGATTAAATTTCCTCAAACTCAACTAAACTTATGTAAATAAAGAAAATGATTAAGGGAAACCACTTCCTTTAGTAAATGTGAAATAAGACTCATCTGCTAGTTTATATTCTCTAAATGATTTTCATTCAATTTTCTTTCAACATTATCAAAGCTATAATTATTCCTTATCGATGATTGATAGTTCTTGTGAGATTTATGAAAATTTCATTAAATTTCTAGAAAATTTGTATGCGGATGAAGAATGTATGGAGGAAGAGATATTGGAAGCCCTTTATGATTTTTCCTCCCAACAAGAATCAGTAGCTTCCTCTTTGGATGAAATAGACTGGAACCAAAAAAAAGAAAGGCCTATTCCTAATCTTGAAAATGAAAATCACCAAGCCAATGTTAACTACTATAAAACTCAGTTTTATCCTCTATCTAAAGATGAAATAGATCATCTCATGAATAGTCATGTTACAACCCAAGCTAATGTAGGTTTGTAGATATTACAGTGTTTACACAATCAAGAATGTGTGAGTGAAATTTCTTCCATTATTGAAAATGAAAATCTGGGTTTAAATTATGACAGTCATGAGAGTAATGAAACTATACAGGAAGTTTTTGTGAATAAGACAATTTTTTATGATGATTTCCTGCAAGGAGATAAACTAAAAAGGACTGTTTTCTTTCATGAAGAGGATAGATCTGTCATTTTTAATAATCTTGAATAATGTTTTCTGTTCAAGGATGATTTAGACTATGAATTGGAAGTGTATGATTCTGGGATAGAGAATACTCCAGAGATAGAATCAGATTTTCTCATGCTTGAATAATTTACAGCCAACAATCAGGTCTAAGAAAGTCATACTTCCCTATGCCTTCATATGGATCAACAACCAAGTATTTTTCAAATCAAAATGAAAGGGGTACTTGTATTTTTTTTGGACTTCAAGACAAGGTAACATTTCAAATTATTGAGGATCCTTACACTAATTTGCTACATTCAACAAGGGGGATGAATTTTCTTGTATTTATTGATCATGAGTGCATCTTTAGTGGACACTCGGAGTGGTCTATCTTTTGTTTTCTCTACCTACTCAAGGAAAATGTGAGTGTGATTCTAGTAAGTAGCCATTTGCTAGATTGGTTACACTGGAGGGATCATTTCACATGATTGTATATATGTCTTCAGCATGTGGGTGGTTATCATCAGGATTTGTAGCCCGAGGTGAAGGCCCTAAGATATCAATGGTGTGCTACCATCAATAATTTTTGTAAGTGTTGTTGCAGTGAGAGGTCAGATTTTTTTAGTCAATTCAGTTCAGTTTGTCAGTCAATTTTCAATATTGCGTTTGATCTTTTGATTTTTGACTCCATGCCTAATGGACAAGACTACTCGGTCTACGGTGTTCTTGACACCTCTAAGGAGCTGACATCCCTAGCTAGAGCAAATGTTAGTGTCTGCCAGTCCTGCCAGTCACCAGTGATCAAATATACTCTTACACGTTTGTTAGGATCTTAAGTCAAGTTTTTATGGTTTTAGTAGGCCTTCAAATAAAAATTTGGTCACTCGCTAGTGTGTCTAGGTGTGTTACTACTCCTTTCAAAATTCATGTTTTGGTCATTTCCATCATTAATTTTGATGAGTCATCACTGAAATTTCTCCATTACCATCTCAGTCATATCACCATGGTCATCATTCAGCTCATTGCATGTAGTGTCACCATTAGGTTTAGGGTCAAAATCATAAAAAATCAGTCATTTCACCATTGAATTCAGCATTGAAGGAGTCGTAATATTGAAAAATGTTCAATGAATGTTTTAAAAGTGTAATTTCATTTCAATCATGATGTAATATGTTTCTTAAGGTTTGAAAGTTACAGTTTCAAAATCAAAACATCAAAATGACTTGGTGGGGCCACTTAACCACCAAAGGTGAAAATAGATTTCCAAAGATACAAAATACTAAATGAGCTTTGCATTTTATCATTTCATCTTCAAGAAACCACTCTCCAGCAATAAAAATAACTCTCACTCTCAGAGCAGCGATTTTTTTCCTTGGGTAGTGTCATTTCTCCTTTGCACTACCCACGCATGGCGCTTTCCTAGAGTGTTGTGTTTTCTTCATTATTGGCACAAAAATTCATTGCAAATGAATTCTTCATTAGCAAGCAGGATCACTCTATCAGTTATAATTAATTAGGCCTCCAAAATCACCTCTTGTGTCTTCATTTCATGCCTTGAAAGAGAAATTCCCTCTTATTGCTTTGCTTCGTTTCATGTTCACATTGTCCAATTACTAATTAAAACCATAATATTGAAGCTCAATCACTTTTCCCCATATTTTATACACTCTCCTAATCATTTCCCATCACTCTTATCCCTAATTTACCCTATTTTCCTACAAACCCTAGCCTAGACTAGACTTTCCTAGGCTAGGCTTGTCGTTTCCCCTTTTGGACACCTTCCCCTCACTCATCCCCTAAAATTTCACTTCTTGTTGGGAAAAATACTGAGAGGGGGAGGGTGAATCAGTATTTAGTGCAGACAATCAAACTTGTATTTTTTCTTTCTAAAAACCCATACGCTACTTTACTGAAGGAAACTAGCGTATATACGCGGATATCCTTTACAGAACTCGCTTATGTCCAGAGATCTAGTTTTGTGGTTGAATCTTAACTCATATCATTGCATTATTCATTCATTAGATATTTCAGAAACAGTAAACAGGAGCAGACAGAACAGAATAATCATCACACATATGCAACACACATGAACACCAGGATTTTTAGGTGGAAACCCAATTCGGGAGAAAACCACCGCTGCCGTTGTTTCAGCCTTCAAAATTTATTATTAAGAAAACTTCTTGCAATCATGTACTGGTGCAGACTCAAACCAGCACGCAGGCACCCACCTGCAGAAGGCTACAACCTTCTCTCGTTTACCAGCCTCTCCTGGAAGGGAGCCACAACCCCCTGCACTAGTTTACCAGCCTCTCCTGGAAGGGAGCTACTACCCCCCTGTGATATGAGTACCAACTTCTACTGGCAGAAAGCTTCCACTTTCATACTGAAGGCTTCAACCCTCAGATCCATTGCAGACCACGTTTCATCAATTTTCAAACTGGATCAAACAACTCCAACACAACCCTTTACTTGTCAATAAACAACCTTTGCTCAAAGCATCAAACAGAACATTGAAACCACTGTAGCCAGAATATCAGATATAACCCAGACTTCAGAATGGATATGTAAAAATAAATTCTACCTTCAGCTACCATTAGATCAGAAATCATACGCGCTTTTATTTCATCAGACCCGCGTATATACGCGCTTTACATAAGACGAACCCGCGTATACTTCAGTAAATTTTCCAAAGAAAACCCTAACTGTGCATACGCACTTTTCCTTCCACAGACCCACGTACACACACGCTTTTCATGAAACGAACCTGCGTATAGATCTATAAAAGATAAATTTTGTAGTACAGACTAGATCTATAAACTTACCCAGATTTCTTCAATCTCTTCAACAGGATTGCGCCAGGTCTTCTTCACTTCTTTTCAGATCATCCTTGACATTCACCATTTCTAGATCTAGAGATCTTGAGCCTTCATCATGTTCATAGGAGCATCCTAGATTAAGATCTATCAATTAGGAATAGGGTTCACCCATACAGATATACTTCAGAGTGAAGTATTCATCAAAGCCCAGACACATGCACACCCCCATGCACAATGATTTTCTTCTCCTTATATAGGTTTACCCTTTTTCAATACCATGAGCCAAAACCACATCTCAACCGATGGTATTCCTGGACGAGATCAAATAGACAACCCAGCGCTCAATACAATGGGTCAATACCATGGTAGTAACCCTTGGTTTTACAAATTTAGAGCGCAATTGAGCATATGTGACTTGGCACGTACTTTTCCGCATGCATACGCTACTTCTCCTAGACAAACCCGCGTATGCCTTAAGACACACACTTTTCATCATTATTCTTGCACATGCTGATATTTATTTTCTGGTACTTCTTCCCTTCTTGTAGAACATCAGATTTACATCATTAATGCATCAAGAACAACTTCATTAAGTAGGTTGCCATCATCTTCATCAAGTGGGTTGCCATCAAGGACAACACTCTGCATCATATTTCCAACAATCTCCCCCTTTGGACTTGATGGCAACCACGAAGGTGTTTGATCACCACAACAGATAGATACATTGATTATAATCATTACACAATAACCATGTTACTCTCCCCTTATTCAAATACCATGTCACTCTCCCCCTTTGACATCAAGGGCAAAGGGCGGATCAAAACCAACACAAGGTTTTTCTCCTCATGTAGAAGGAAGCGCTCTGCAGATCTGATGTGCACTGAAGTTACCATGCTCCCCCTGAGTTCATGCTGGAAGTTCAAACATATTTTTCAATGAGGTACATGACTCTATGACCTTCCTATCACCAAGGACTCATACATACATCAAAGATCCAACCAAGTGGATTTACATAAGAGACTCAAATACCCAAAAAAAAAGGGTTTACAAATTTGAACAAGTCCTTACATGACTGAATATTACAATTTTACATCATAGGTCTCAACATGACCTTTTTCATCAAATTACAAATATGACCTTTTATGACCAATATCAGAAAGACCTCTCGAGAGATCATATTTCAGAATCATAAGCCAACAATTCATAATACCCAGCAAGGCTATTGCTCCCCCTGAACCTGTACATCAATTTACTCCTTCATCTCCCCCTTAGCTTGTGCATCCTGAAAAATTTTCAACAGAAGATAATCAAGGCATCTTTACCCAATATCAGAGAATGAGACAGAAATATGAGAGATAAAACTTCACCAGAGATACCATACAGCATCAAAGATATCAAACAGTGCTGCAGATGTGCTGTAAAATGCTGACCCTAACCAAAAATTGTCAGCAACTGACCATACGCGGCTTTCTGTGGATAAACTCGCATATATACGCGACTGTCTTTCAGGAAACCCGCGTATCCAATTTGATCTTCTAAATTTAAGCAGTTCTGATTTTCTTCACAGCAGAGACTACTCCCAGCTTCTGTCTGAGATATTCGAATGCTTCCCTGGGTAGAGGTTTGGTAAATATATCATCAACTTGTTCTTTGGAGGGAACATACTCCAACTTCACCTTTTTTTCAAGCACTTGTTCACGTAAGAAGTGATACTTGATGGGAATGTGCTTGGTATTTGAATGCATAACAGGATTCTTGGAGATACTGATGGCACTTGTATTATCACACATAATGGAGATAGGAGGTGTACATTTGATTTGAAAATCTTGCAAGGTTTGCATCATCCAAAGGAGTTGAGTGCAACAAGACGCGGCAGCCACATATTCTGCTTCTGTTGTAGATAAGGCAATAGAATTTTGCTTCTTGCTGAACCAAGATACCAACCGGGGCCCCATATATAATGCACCACCACTAGTGCTTTTCCGATCATCAACATTTCCAGCCCAATCTGCATCCGTGTAAGCATGAAGAGTAAGATCAACATTCTTTGGATACCATAGTCCAAAGTCTTGAGTTCCTTGTAGATATTTGAATATTCTTTTGACAGCCTGAAGGTGAGACTCTTTTGGATTAGCTTGGAATCGTCCAACAATCCCAACTGCATGCATAATGTCTGGTCTAGTCCCAGTGAGATAAAGTAGGCTTCCTATCATTGATCTGTATTCTAGTTGATTCACTGCGGGAGAATCATCATGAGAATTGAGGTTACATCCGGTTATCATTGGTGTACTCACAGGTTTGCATTCTTCCATGCCATACTTCTTCAAAACTTGCTTAAGATATTTTTCTTGTGAAAAGAATATTCCATCTGCAGTTTGATGCACTTGCAACCCAAGAAAGAATGTTAGTTCTCCAAGTAAGGACATTTCAAATTCTTGCTGCATGACAAAAGTAAATTTCTTACTCATAGATTCTTCATTACTCCCGAAAATGATGTCATCAACATATACAACCACAATCAATAGTTTATCATTTTCAACCTTGGTGTATAAGTTGCTATCAGCAGACCCCTTTGAAAATCCTTGTTGATGAAGATATTTGTCAAGACGATAATACCATGACCTTGGAGCTTGTTTGAGACCATATAGAGCCCTTTTAAGTCTACAAACAAGATTTTCATCATTTCCCAAAATGAATCCTTCCGGTTGTTCTATATAAACTTCTTCTTCTAGATCACCATTGAGAAAGGCATATTTAACATCCATTTGATAAACTTTGATTTGTTGAAAACTTGAAAAAGCAAGAAACATTCTTATGGCTTCAAGTCTAGCTACAAGAGAAAAAGTTTCTTCAAAGTCTATACCTTCTTGTTGAGTATACCCCTTGCAAACCAGTCTAGCTTTGTTTCTTATAACATCCCCATTCTCATTTAACTTATTCTTGAATATCCATTTAGTTCCAATGACATTTTTATCATGAGGTCTTGGCACCAATTCCCAAGTGTGATTCTTTTCAATTTGATCAAGCTCTTCATTCATAGCTTGAATCCAACATTCATCTTTGCAAGCTTGATTGACATTGTGTGGTTCAATTGTGGATAGAAATGCCATATAGCTAGAAGATCCCACAAGAGTCCTCCTTGTTTGTACACCTGATTCCTTGTCTCCCAAAATTTGAGATTCAGGATGATTCTTTTGAACATATCTGGATGGAGCCTTGTTAGATAAATCATCTTCAGGTTCTTCATTGGATCCACTGTCTATATCATTTCAATTTGATGTAGAAGGACAAAAATCACCATCATCTTCTTCTGTTGCTTGTTTTTCTTCTTTAGGAGCTGCAGGAGACTCATCAATAACAACATCAATACATTAAACAATCTTTCGAAGCCTTTTATTGTAACATTTGTATGCTCTGCTTGTAGATGAGTAACCAAGAAGTATCCCTTCATCTGATCTAGGTTCAAACTTGCCAAGCTTTTCATCATTATTTTTGATAAAGCATTTACTTCCAAAAATTCTAAAATGCTTCACAGAGGGAGAATTACCATACCGGAGTTCATATGGAGTTTTGTCACTATTTACCCGAACATGTGCCTTGTTGAGAATGTTTGCTGCTGTATGTGTTGCTTCTCCCCAGAACATGTCAGGAGTTCCAGAATCATCAAGCATAGCTCTAGCCATTTGTTGAATTGTTCTATTCATTCTTTCTGCTACGCCATTTTGCTGTGGAGTGCCTGCTACAGAGAACTGTCTTTTTATGCCATGTTGTTCACAAAATTCAAAGAATTCATTTGATGTATATTCTCCTCCTCGATCAGATCTAAGACACTTGATTTTTAGATCTAATTCATTTTCAACCAATGCTTTGAAGATCTGAAATTTTTCAAATGCTTCATCTTTGTGTTTAATGAGCCCGATCCAACACATTCTAGAGTAATCATCAATAAATACGATATAGTATTCTTCCCCACGTGGTGACTTCTTCCTCATAGGTCCACATATGTCAGTATGAATGAGTCCAAGAGGCTTACTTAATGATCCTTCTTTGGCATTAAAACGTACTCTGGTCTGCTTACCGAATTGACAAGATTTGCATATGATGCTTTCTGGTAGATTAATATTGGGAAGACCACGAACAACTTGAAGTCTGCTTGCTTTGTTGATTTGAGAGAAGCTCAGATGCCCCAGCCTTCTATGCCATAGCCAATTTTCTGAAGACTTGCTCAAGTAACATTGATCTTTGCAGTTCTTCAATACATACAGGTTGCTTGGAGTTCTTTTCCCTTTTATAATAGTTTTACCTGTATCAAGATCACGAAGCACACATTCTTTTGAACTAAAGACAACTTCTGTTCCTTGATCACACATTTGACTTACACTTAATAGGTTATGCCTTAATCCATCCACATACATGACATCATTAGCCTTCACCTTTTCTTTTAGAAACATGGACCCTTTTCCTTTAATTATAGCAGGAGTATCATTTCCAAATGTAACTTTCTTTTCCTTTTCTAGAGCATTATATGCAAGAAGTTTGCTTTTGTCACCTGTCATGTGTCTTGAGCACCCACTATCAATGTACCATTGATTTTCTTCACCTTTTGCAAATAACGCTATTCCACAATTTTCAACCTGTAATTCCTTCTTTTTCCATACTTTGGAACTTGAGGGAGAATGTTGTTTTGGCTAGACTTTGCTCCTGCATTCAGATTCTTCATGGCCAAAGTTATTGCAATAAGCACATTCAACTTCATTTTGAAGAGGAGAAATGTTGTTATAGGTGTTCTTCTTTGGTTTAATATCCATCCTTTTCTTTCTTGCTTCTCTTGTCATGATGGTTTTATATGCGACACATTGAACAGCTTTATGACCAAAATTGTGACATGAGAAACATTTTCCATTGAAGTAGAAATTTCTGCGATCATGAAATCTTCTGTTTGAATTTACCTGTTGATTGTTGCCTCTTTGAGAGATATCCCTTGTATTGTGATGATCATGCTTTACCTGTAAAGATTCTTTATTCCCTTGCTGAGTGGCTGAATGAAGTAAACCAGTTGTAGCTGCTTTTAGATAATTTGGTGTAGAAGCCTGAGAAGATTCTCTGGTATATCCAAGACCTGTCTTAATAAGAGGAGAACGTTGAACCTTGATAATCTCATCTAAGGTTTCAGATCCTTTAGCAAATCTAAGATTCATAGTCTTTACTTTCTCAAGTTCTTTTCTTAGACTTACTACTTCACATTCTAATTTTTCATTATGTTTCTTTGCTTCTTCATTCTGCCTTTTTAGAGTCTCTATGATTATTTTACTTTCTTCCAAGCATATTTTGAGTTGATTGTTTTGATCAAGAAAATCATTGTCATCTAGAGCATCCACAAAAGCATCCTTATCGTCTCTAGAATTATTTTCAAATGCCATGAGAAGTCTAAGATCTTGTTCACAGTATTCCTCACTATCAGATAACCCATCACTGTCTTCATTTGTATAGTAGCTTTTCTTAGAGCTAGATCGATTCTTATTCCTTCTTGCTACTTCTTTCTCTTTAGCATATGTTTCTTTATAAGGAAATTTTGCAGCATAATGACCAAATCTTCCACAATTGAAACATTTGAAAGGAAGCTTACCTTTGAATCTTCCGGTTCCTAGTTGGAGTCTTCTCACAAAGTTTGCCTCATCTTCTTCTGAGATATATCCTGATCCTTCCGATTTTTGAACTTCTTTCCCTTTTGTAGAAGCTTTAAAAACAACTTCTTTGACTTTAGATGGTCCTCCTCTCCTCATTTCATAAGTAGTCAATATGCCATGAAGTTGCACCACAGAAATATTTTGAATATCCTATTTTTCTTCAAGGGCAGAAACTTTTGATTCAAATTTTGCTGTTAGCGATCGTAAAATTTTCTCAACCAAAGTAGTGTCGGATATTGTTTCAGCCATATTTCTCATACGATTTACAACATCATCAATACGTAAAAAGAAACTGGCAATACTCTCATCACCATGCATCTTTAAATTTTCATATTCAATTTTGAGAGTTTGGAGTTTTGCACTTTTTACCTTTGCATTGCCTTCATAACTTAGAATGATTTTGTCCCATATTTCCTTTGCTGTATTCAGCTGCATGACTTTGACAAATTTTGATTCAGTTAGACTTCCTGTTATAGCATTGACCGCTTTTGCGTTTGATTCATAATTCTTCCTTTCAGTTGGATCTGTTGGTGTAGCAGTTGGATATTGATATCCTTGTTCAACAATGGCCCATACATCAGCTCCCATAGACTGAAGATAGGATCTCATCCTCATTTTCCAGAAGATTAAATTGCTTCCGTTGAAGAGCGGGGGCTTGATAGATGTTGTTCCCTCATGATTGCTCATCTTGCTTGATCTTCCTTCTAGCGGCTAAGCTTTTTCAGAAGGACCTGCTCTGATACCAATTGTTGGGAAAAATACTGAGAGGGGGGGGTGAATCAGTATTTAGTGCAGACAATCAAACTTTTACTTTTTCCTTTCTAAAAACCCATACGCTACTTTACTGAAGGAAACTAGCGTATATACGCGGATATCCTTTACATAACTCGCGTATGTCCAGAGATCTAATTATGTGTTTGAATCTTAACTCAGATCATTGCATTATTCATTCATCAGATATTTCAGAAACAGTAAACAGGTGCAGACAGAACAGAATAATCATCACGCATATGCAACACACATGAACACCGGGATTTTTAGGTGGAAACCCAATTCGGGAGAAAACCACCGCTGCCGTTGCTTCAGCCTTCAAAATTTATTATTAAGAAAACTTCTTACAATCATGTACTGGTGCAGACTCAAACCAGCACGCAGGCACCCACCTGCAGAAGGCTACAACCTTCTCTCATTTACCAGTCTCTCCTGGAAGGGAGCTACAACCCCCTGCACTAGTTTACCAGCCTCTCCTGGAAGGGAGCTACTACCCCCTGATATGAGTACTAGCTTCTACTGGTAGAAAGCTTCCACTTTCATACTGAAGGCTTCAACCCTTAGATCCAATGCAGTCCACGTTTCATAAATTTTCAAACTGGATCAAACAACTCCAACACAACCCTTTACTTGTCAATAAACAACCTTTTCCCAAAGCATCAAACATAACAGTGAAATATCTGTAGCCAGAATATCAGATATAACCCAGACTTCAGAATAGATATGCAGAAACACATTCAACCTTCAGCTACCATTAGATCAGAAATCATACGCGCTTTTATTTAATCAGACCCGCGTATATACTCGCTTTCCATAAGACGACCCCGCGTATACTTCAGTACATTTTCCAAAGAAAACCCTAACTGTGCATACACGCTTTTCTTTCCACAGACCCGCGTATACACGCGCTTTTCATGAAGCGAACCTGCGTATAGATCTATAAAGGATAAATTTTGCAGTACAAACCAGATCTATAAACTTACCCAGATTTCTTCAATCTCTTCAATAGGATTGCGCAAGGTCTTCTTCACTTCTTTTCAGATCATCCTTGACATTCACCATTTCTAGATCTAGAGATCTTAAGCCTTCATCATGTTCATAGGAGTATCCTAGATTAAGATCTATCAATTAGGAACAGTGTTCACCCAAATAGATATACTTCAGAGTGAAGTATTCATCAAAGCCCAGACTCATGCACCCACCATGCACAATGATTTTCTTCTCCTTATATAGGTTTACCCTTTTTCAATACCATGAGCCAAAACCACATCTCATCTGATGGTATTCCTGGACGGGATCAAATAGAAAACCCAGCGCTCAATACAATGGGTCAATACCATGGTAGTAACCCTTGGTTTTACAAATTTAGAGCGCAATTGAGCATACACAACTTGGCACTTACTTTTCCGCGTGCATACGCTACTTCTCCTAGACAAACCCGCGTATGCCTTAAGACACACACTTTTCATCATTATTCTTGCACATGCTGATATTTATTTTTCTGGTACTTCTGCCCTTCTTGTAGAACATCAGATTTACATCATTAATGCATCAAGAACAACTTCATTAAGTAGGTTTCCATCATCTTCATCAAGTGGGTTTCCATCAAGGACAACACTCTGCATCATATTTCCAACAATTGGCGTATGAAGATGGTAATGGTTATGATATTCATGTATGAATCAATATATTCGTGAATATTGTGTCGTACTAATCTGGACTGACTTATGTAGATGTGATAACCCCCCAAGATAGATTGAGGTTTGAGTTTGATTATGTTTCCATTTGGTGTTTTGAGTATTTGATTATGTTTCTATTTGGTGTTTGAGTGTTTGATAATGCCATCTATTTGGTGTCATAATGTTTGATAATTTCATCTATTTGGTGTCTGAGTGTTTAATTATGTCATCTATTTGGTGTCTGAGTGTTTGGTGTCTATTATGCCATATAGCTATTGTTTGAATTTTTTATTAGTGACATGATATGAGTATGTGTCTATAAGACTACATAAAGGAATGATCTTGTTTTAAGACGGTTGTACTAACACAATATGTGCTGAGACAATTGATATGCACTTGAGTGCTAGTGGGTGATAGTTGTAGTATTATGACTGATGAATGTGTGTTGATTATGACATGGATGTTAGTTTTGGTAAAGGTTATTTAAAATTAATATACATGATATTCTTGATCTTTTGAACATGTGACTAACATGTGTGAGCATTTGCAGGGAAACATGCTTGGTATTAGCATAACAAGGTAATAATTGGTTTTCTTATATAACTAACAACTAGGTGATGTGATAGTAGATAATAAGACTCAGTGGCAACAAGGTAAAAGGTAAAAGAAAGGAATTTGGTGAGAATTCCTTTGACTATGTTTGGAAACCACAATTCCAAATGAATGCGTGCTTTTCATAAATACAATAAGTCTTCTTAACCTTGATTTTGTCTAAAAATTATGTATTTAGGTAGTATGATGCAGGGGATTACATGGAAAAATAGATTTCCATGAAATCTTGAAGAAGAATCACGTTGAGATTTCTTTTCGAAGCATTGGGAAACATGGGGTTGAGTCATCGTGTCTACTGCTAGTTTTGTGCTTTCAATATTTTGTTATTTTTTTATGTTTGTTTTGAAGTTTGTTGTGTCTGGTGCATGGCCATGCCACTCTGTTTGTGGTGTTGTATGGTTATTGTTTTTTATGGTTATATTATTCTTTGTTTGTTGTTCTTTCCTTTTATGTTTTGAGAGACTTGGGAATTGGTTGGGAAAGAGGAAAGTTAATCGAGTTTGGGAAGAATTGGATGAAAACCAACAGGTAATGTAAGACCCGGATGAAGCTCAGTGCATGAGTAAAGGGTAGCTGAAGGCAAGAGTATGAAAACTGGTTGAGTTGGGTGGCTCCATTTGGATAAATGGATGATGGTAGAAAAATCATGGGAAAGATAGTAGGGAAGGTAAAGTGAGAAGGCTTAAGGTAAAAAATGCCTTGGCTAAGTTGGGAACCATTGTTATCAATGTTTTTCATGTTGTGCATGGATAAGGGGAGTTCTCTTAACCTTAACCTTATGATATTTGGTAATTATGTTGTCTTATGTTGATGTTTATATATCTATATATGTATATATTTCATTATCTTAAAGGGTTTTTAGGTATCATTCTTTTGGAATAATGATTGCTTATATTGGTGAATGGCATGAAGAGCTTCCTGGTCTTATGAGGAATCAAGTGGGAAGGGTAGCCATGTTATGCAACAAACTCACAAAACAATAGAAATAATAGATCAATGAATTAAAAAATATCTTCTTCGAGGGGAAACCTCCTTTACATTACACAAATGAACAATTCTTCAATGATTCAAATGACAAAACCTCATTTATATATATAAGAGTATAAGGGGTCACAATATAATCAAAGTCGACATAAAAATAATAATGTAAAGGCACAACAATAACAATAGTTGGATTCCATGGGGCACAATAATAATAATATGGGGACTACATGGGCACGCCAATAACAATAAAGGGGCTACACTAACAATAAAAATAAGGGGATAGACTAGTATTATAGGGAACTAAAAAGCCTTGACTAATCTATGAGGCTATGCTAAGGGATACATCAACGGAATGGAAGCAGTGTGATCGGTGGAATGCTGGAACATGCATGAATAGTGGAAAGACACTAGAAGCAAGGTTTCTTGGTAGAGTCAGTGTGTTGTCTATGGATGTGCAATACTATTTTTCTATATATGTTGTACCTGTTTCACTTGTGATGTTGTGTGCATGCGGTGTTATGTACATATGGTGTTGTGTACCTATTTTTTATGAAATTCTATGTATAAATGATGTTGTGTACATGTTGTTTATGTAATTATGTGTACATATGGTTCTATGCACATGTTGGAAATGCAATATTGTATACATATGGTGTTATGCGCATATTGGATATGCATTGTTGTGTACATATTGTGCTCTGTGCATGTTGCATATGTGGTGTTGTATACATATGGTGTGGTGTGCATGTTGTGAATATGGTGTTATGTACATGTGGTGTTGTGTTTATGATTGTACATGTTGTGTTGTGTACATGGGGTGTTTTGTGTAGGTGATGTTGTGTACATTTCATGCATGTGGTGTTGTGTAGTACATGTGTTTTTGTGTACATGTCATGCATGTGGTTCTATGTACACGTTGTGAAGCTGGTATTTTGTACATATGGCACTGTGTGTACATTGTGTACATGTTGTGCAGGTGGAGCTGTGTACAGGTGGTACTATGTACATGTTTTACATGTGGTATTGTGTGGATGTTGTACATGTCGTGTTGTGCACATGTGGTATTGTGTGCATGTTGTTTTGTGTACATGTGGTACTTTATATGTGCATTGTGTATTCGTTGTGTTGTACTATGTGTATGTATATGTATTGTGTTGTACACCAAGTGTAGGTGTATGTATTGTGTTACATTGTACACTGAATATAGGTGTATGTATTGTGTTGTGTTGTACACCAAGCGTAGGTGTATGTATTATATGTGTTGTACACTGATTGTAGGTGTATGTGTTGCATGTCAGGTGTTGAATGTTATGTGTGTGATTCATGCTATTTGTATGTGTACGTGGTTGAAGAGAAGAAATTGGGTGTTTTTTTGGGTGTGTAAATCGATCTAGTGTACATACATAAAGGATAGATTAAATGATAAGTATCATTCTTTTATTTCAGCTTAGCTATGCATGTGATCTATGATTATGTTTTATTATGATTAAATGTGATCTATGATTATGGTTTATGATGGTTACATGTGATTTATGATTTTGATTATGATGGTTTCATTTTGAGCTAACCGGATGTGATATGTTTATACATGATGATTTGATCAAACGACCAGTTCGACTTCTTGTAATAGGAAGTGAACATAATTGCAAGTTTACCTTATTAACGAGCCACCAAGGACGTATGATGTAAATTTATTTAAATTTATTTTGACCCTAATGGAAGTAATGTGGTTGGTATAAGAGAGCATCAAAATTCCCAGTTTGGTGGTTGAAACTGATTGCAGGAATTAGCAGCAACAATGAAAGTGATTGGAACATGCAATAGTATGCTGGTAAAGAATTCAGGAGTAGGGCCATTCTGGGACACTGGTACCCAATAGTGTCTATTGATTTCCATAAGCATTTTATGACTGGTGTGATGGTTTTGAGGCAGGTATATGCCTTGGATTTTGGACCTTCTGATGCGAGGAAAATTTCCTAGGGGATGGATCGCCCGAGAAAGGAGATGTCGAGGAACTTAGAAGGCAAGTGACTGCACAGAAGGGAGTGGACAGATTTCCTGAGGGACTGTGTAGCAGAGAAGGGAAGGTCAGGGATGGATTTTTTTTGGTCATTAGCGTTGTCAGATGGAATGAGATGCAAATTGGGAGTGTGCACTGGAACAATGAACCAGTAACTATTCACTGAGAGAACATGTGGTGCAAGGATTGTAGTGTTGTTCATTGGATGTAGGTAGGGCTTTGGTAGTGGATTCTAAACTTCCTAGTAAGGAGGTGAATCCTGGTACTAATTTTGAGGGTGGAGGCGTGAGCCTCTAGATTCCCTTGTTGCGGATGCAAACATCCTATCCTTTTATTTGTTGCTTGAACAAATGTGCATATGTGTATATTATTGTAAATACTGTATCGAGCTATATTTATAAAGCTCCATAAGAAGTATGGATATTTTTTGGTTGAATAACATGTGCATAATTATATGTGGTTGTTATTGTAAATACTGTAATGATATTTGTTATAAAGCTCTAGTAAACAATATGATTATCATGTTTTTAGCAGGATGTCATTTTAAATGTTGCAACAAGCTACGTTATAAATATCCATGGGAAGTATGTTTTGTTTGATTATTATTTTATAGGTGTCATTGAACGTCGAGGATGGTGTTCCCCTAAGGGGGAGGGGTCTGTAAAACATCCAAGTTAAAAATACAAGTAATCAAGTTAATAAAATAAAAAATTAGATGAAGGTCACTGGACACATATTCCAAGATGAATGTTCGGAAAACATCCTAGTGTGGGTGTTCATTTGGTTTACTATGGCTAAGGGAAGTTGGAAAAGGCAACAGAAAAGGCAAGGGGAATTAATTGGCATTTTGTTTATGAAAATGAAGGAAAATAGGAGAGAAGGAAGGTGAAAGGTCACAGGCTTCATGCGAGGAGGAAAAATAAGAGAAAATAAAGGCCTCATTAATAAAATAGGCTTCTGAGCATTAGTTCATGGCTTTTGTCAGTTCTATATTGGAGTTATTTCTCTATTCTCCCTCTCACATACTCTTGCACACTTAAAGTTTTATTGGAGCACCTTAGCATTGGATAAGGGAAAGTAAAGGAAGGACATAAAAGGAAAATAAAGGCAGAGATCAAGAAAGGAAAAGTGGGATCAAGCAACTACAATGGGATTACTTGCAAGTATCGAGTTGCATGTATGATTTCCTTGCTATATTGGGCATCTATGATACATGCAACTATGTATTTGTTTTTTTGTTGTCATTAGCAGGGGTTTTTTTAGGTGTGATAGTGATTTTTAGCCTTGCCTTGCCATTTCTGGACATCCATGGTGTGATGGAGTTTCTCTTACTTGGTTGAGTTAGATTTCCAGATGGTTTTTGAAATTGTGTCGAGTGGTCTCAGAAGAATAACATAAAGCCTAGGAATACTTGGACTGGTGAAGCTTGTGTTATCACTCCAATAATTCTCAGGGTTGTAAATGTTTTTGGTTTAAAGAATATTAGAGGTAACCACAAACCTAATTTTAAGATTTAGGATCTAGCCTTCCTAATGCTCAGAGAGGGCTCTTTCTATATGATTTATCTTTATTGTTTTTAGTTGATTTTAGGCTAGTTATGTAAAATTACTTGGGTTTTTTTATTTTGGTTTGGTTTGGTGGTGGAATCACTATTTCAGATGGATAGATGTAGGTCTATTTTTCATTGGGCTAATGGAGTCAATGTGTCAAGCAATAGAGCATAATCAAGGTTTTAAAGGGAAGTGTTCACAAGGAAAGCTAATTGAGCTGATTCATATCTTTAGGTTGGTTGATGAAATGGTTTCAATCGACATGAGAGAGCAATTAAGAATTCTTAAATTCGGATAATGAGGGAAATGACAGAGGTCAATCGAAACTAGGGAGAAATTAAGAATTCTCTAATCTGGATATTAGTAGAAAACATAAAAATGACATAATAGTTCAAGACAGAGTGTTTTTAAACAAATTATGAAATAATATTCCTGTTATACATTTAGATTTAGAAAACATGAAAGTCTATGAAAACTTCAAATAATAACAAAGAACAATTGAGATTACTTCACTGAAGTGGCCCAACACATGAATCTTGTAATATAATTCCTTTATTTCTCAATCCAGTCTGCTGACTTGAAAATGGTACAAAGAACCCTATGGTTTAGATCAGTACATCTATAGAAATGTTTAGAAATCCAAAATCCACACACAATAATTCGAATTGTGAAGTATTTGTACATAAATGTAATACAAAATATCCTAAACTATCTTAGGAATTATTCAAGGAAAAATAAATATCTTCATGCAAGAAGATAGAGACAACTATCTAACTAATGCAAGCTGTCCCTGCTTTTATTGATTTTGTTGTTTGATGTCTTTGATATTTTGCTGATTTATCTCTGAATGTTGCTCAAAGAAGGTTTTTGTTTGAGTGTTCTTTATGCTGGCTGTATTTCACTATGATTTGTCATCTCTGTTTTGACTTTAACCATCTGAATTTCATCTGATACTCTTTAAACTCTGATACTCTTTTACCTTTGACTGCCCTGTTTTACCTTTTCACTTTTACAGTAAACTAGTCAACTTCTCCCAATCTTCTGCATATGGTAACTTGAACTTTAACATTCTTCTGAATATCTCATCCACATCTATATACTTTGCAAAAATAGGCTTGTTTATGAATAAATTTTTTACCTCATGCTGTAAGTAAAAGAGGTTCTCAAAAATTTTGTAGAGTACTCTCCCTGTTGGAATTCCTTGCATGGCTGAGTTATTGGCTTGTTCCTTTACCACTTATATGATTTTATTATCATAATCCTCTTGTTTCACCAATATATAATTAATAACCAAAGGATTTGGAAGGCCTTTCTGCCTCAAAATATCAAACTTCATCATGAATATAGTTATGCCAAGCTCCATGTTCTAACATTTTTCTTCAAGTTGAACCATTAAGTTTCTCTTAGAAATCACCTTCCTAATTTCTAGGATTGTTTCTATCCTGTCACTAGTCCAATCTCTTCTAATTCTTGCTTATTCTTGGAAATAATTAAACTTAATGATTTCATTGGCCTCTTCTGGATTCTTACCAAGTTCTTCCTTGATTTTCTGGATGGATTCACTCGCTGATTTGATTAGATCTTTCTGCTCATAAATAACCTGAATGGATGGCCAAATATCATTGACAGATTCAATGATATTGGCCCATAGCTATTTTTTGGCTTGTGAAAGTGTTTCTTTCAGTGTTAAATATTTCTCTAACTTCTGAAAATTTTCAGTCAATTTGTTTGTTTTCTATATTTCATTCTTATGCATGATCTGTACTAGTTTCTTCTCATCCTCTAGAATTTTTAACTGTTCGTTATGTCTATTTATTTCATTTTTCTGGATGGATATTTCTTACATTTCTTTAACTAGTTTTCCTGATTCATCACTAGGCTATGCTGCTGCCGTAGCTGACTTTGTTGCTGATGTAACAGGAAGTGCTATAGCTATTGGAACTATTGGGGCCAATGGCTCTGCTAAGGTAGAAGGAACAACTGTAGTGACTGTAGGAATAACAGTGACAGGGATTGCTTCTGAGATGGCCTTTTCTCATGTACTAACTTTTCCATATCATTTTCCATTTATTTTAGTTGGTGAGTTAACTGAAGAATGAGGTTCATCATCTCATATTTTTGATTTGTATCTTGTAATAATTCTTTGGTCTATGCATGTTCAGTAGGAGACAATTTGAGTTGTTTCTTTAATGCAACAATGTCTGCATTATTTTTCTTTATGAGTTCTTCTTCAGCTTTAACATTCTTTGGATCATATCCTACTTCAATAACCAAATCTTCCAGTGATTTAATTTTGTTATCTTTAGCCTGTGAGGATGCTTTTTCAAGATATTTTGCAGCTTATGTACACTCATGGCTTTATTAGTTATGGTAGAATATAGCATTTCACCAGCTTTCTTGTGAAATTATATTTTTTCTATAGGATGAAGATATTTTTCTTGAAATTTATATGCCATCTTTTTATAATCTGATGATGACTTAGGATGCTTCATTTTTGGCTGTAGGAAAGTCATCTGCATCTTCCTAGTTTTGTAGTCAAATGCAGAAAGAAATCTGCTTTGGGCACTAGGTGACTGCTTCCAGTATTTGGTATATGTATCCGCTTTTAATGCCTCATTCCTGATCTTGAACTCTTTATACTTCTGCATGATATCCTACTCCTTTTCTCCTGGTTTACTGGATGAAGACACTTCAACACTATGCTTCTTCTGAATAATCTGAGTGTTAGATGTTGAAGGCTGGTGATTTTCTTCTGAAACTGCTGGAGGAGCATTACCTTTGACCACTGTATCTGTATCAGTGATCTTAATAGTTTCCACTTTTTCAATTACAGGATTTAATTTGGGCTTCTCATGTACATTAGTTTAAATTTAGTTTCAGTGGTAGTTTTAGCTCAGCATGATCCTTCTTCTCTAACTCTTTTAGAGTTCCTATCCTGTGGGGCCGGAGTCTGCAAAATGGAACTAGTATCACCTTGCTTCTCTGCCTCTTTCAAAATTTTCTCCAACCATTTAGATTGATTGGAGTATTTCTCAATGTCTCGATTTGATTCATGTACATAAGGATTTAATCTACATTTGACTCTTAACTTTCTTATAACTCCTAAAGGATCATAATACCATTGAAAACTTTGACCAAAATTAAATTCCTGCAAATATTTTTCTGCGTGTTGACTTGCACCTCTATTGTTGCAAATAAAAGGACCAGTCTGATTCTTTATCTTAAACTATGTCTTCTTTTTGGCTGAAAAGAAATTTACCTTTTCAGAGTGAAGGATCTGCCTAATATATTCAAGTACAAATAACCTCATTGGGAGGTATTTGGGCAGCTTATATGGAAAGAGATTAGATCCATATACCCTAATCTCTGTGTGGTTTTGATAAAGGTACCAATCTCTTGTCCTACTATGTTCTGATAACCACATGACCTTTTTAATCTCATCACTGACTCTTGGTTGAATGCTGTTGTTCAACATGTTGATAATAGGATGTATGAATGAGTTAATGAAGCTTGTGTATGTGAACTCTGTGGAGTCCTTCCTTATTAAGGAAGTTCAAAATATAACTGACTTAGGGTTACCTTCAACATCCAGCTTTTGAAGGTCAATTTCAAATCTTTCAGATTGGAAGTATAAAAACATGTGAAATAGAATAGATGAATACTTGAATACACCTTCTTCAGGAATTTTAACAAGCTTTTCATGGATTGTATTAGCAAGGTACTGGGAAAAATTGAATATGGTAGTAGGAGGCTAACCAGGGGTTAAAATACACAAGAAACCTAAGAGTGAAGAATCAACATGCTTATTAGTGAAATAACCCAAAATATAAGACAACATTGAGATGATATGCCTTGTTCTTTCAGAAAACATAGCTCCTGGATATAGAGGGTTGGTATTGGGAGTTTCCGCTGATGAAGGAATGAATGTTTGGAATATTTGGAACCTCTTGGGGAAGTATAGCTTAAGATATAACTCAGTGAGAATGTCAATGGATAGTGGATTTTCATCAGGCCTAGGCTGGATTTGCAGCATTTGATTTATTGATTCAACTATAATGGTGAATAAGACTTCTTTTCTAGGGGTTACAATGGCTCTTTGATTAGGCATATAAATGGTTTGACAAATTCTAATAACCTTTGGACACTGGAAGGTCTGTGGGACAATGTACTTGGGGAAATTAGAATCCCAAAGGAAAACATCATCAGCTTGGTCAATTGACTTATCATGGCTCCAAAAACGGAGCTCAAAGAGATTAAAATCAGTGACAGGGTCACTCATTTTAAAATCTCTATCTAATAAGGGAGTGTGTTATACATCCACAACTGGAGGTTGCAGGGGATTTACTGCTACAATGCTTTAGGAAGCCATTGTTTGTTTGATTTTATTTAATTAATTTACTCTTTTGGCTTAGAAAATAGTCTCTAGGCCTTTAGGAGCACCTTTGGAAGATTATTACAGTCTGCAAAAGGGTTTGGGAGGAAAAAGTGGCTTTTCCTCTGGTCTACAATGCTTCAATTGATCAAATAATTACTCTCTATGATAAAAAAATAGTCTTAGGACCTTAGGTATTATGTGAAAAGATGATTGGGTCTGCAGAAAAATGTTTGGGAAGAAACAGGGGTTTTCTTTTGGTCTACAAAGCTCCTACACTAGTTCAATTACTTGTTACTTTCTTTTAGCTTAAGAAAAGGTCTTGGTATTTCAGGAATACCTTGAAAATGAAGGCTTTTATGTTTGCAGAAAGGTTCTCTGGGGGCAGCGTAGTGCTTTCTGAGTCTTTATAGTCTTTATAATGCTTCAAATTGTTTTTGCACCAGCTGTAGCATCGAAAGGGTTGAATTTTGTTGAAATTTGGATTAAAACAAGGTCGACAGCGTAATCTTTTCTTTGAAATAGGTTGGAAATATTCTTCTCCGCAAACTATAATAGAAAATGGTCAAAAAAGGCTGCAAAGGGCGATCTTATGTTTTTTTAACCAGCAGTGATTAAACATTAATGCACGATGTTAATTTCAAATGGAGGATAGTTTTTATAACGGAAGAAAATTAGGCTTGATCGTTTTCGCATCGGCAAAAGGTGGTAGTCGATATTATTTCGGAGGATGAGAGGCAATGAGGGATTTCCATGTAGCAGGGAGCGGGGCTGCGAAAACCACCTATTTCACAAGGTCTCAGAGTTTTTAAAGATTGGGATTTTAGGAATGCGATAGGATCTATTGGTCGTCGGATCTAAGGAATTGCAATCGGACGGATGGGCAAATGGGAGGAATTCATTAAGGATTTGATAGGCATGGGGCCCAAGTTTTAAGTTATGCGTTGAAGTTTTATGTATATACCAAGGGTTTAGAAATATATAATGGTCACGTTTAGTATATTTTATAAGTGGGTCGAGACTTTATAAAGTGAGGTTTTAATAAATTTATGCTATATTAAGATAAGGGGTTGGGGATAATATATATATGTAGAATTTAATTAAATACAAGGTAAATGTGTATATACAAGAGCTAATATATTAATGTTAAACAAGGAGTTAAAATGAATGGGGGGTTAAATGAATATGATGCGGGATTAAATACATTAAGTTTAATGTAAAAACTGATATCGGGAAGGATTTTTCATAGAGGGACCCTGATACATAATTTTAAACAAATACTTAGGATAAAGGGGTTTTTGGGATAGTTTGAATGAAAAGGGAAGTTAATAAAGGGATTTTTTACTTTTCCAAATGTAATATATTTTTTTAACTAAGGAAAAGGGGTTTTGTAAGGAAAATGAGTGAAGTAAGGGGAAAAGGATTAAAATGAAGGGGAAGGAATATTTTTAGAAGGGAAATGAGTTTAGAAGGGAGTTAGTAAATATGAAATGATTAATTTCTGCTATTCATGCCTTGTGAAAACTGCTTCTGTGTTAGGTCCTTATATTACTAGTACATTCCCTTATTTTTGTTAGTGTAACCCCCTTATTGTTATTATTGTACCCCTGTAACACCCATATTGTTATTATTGTGCCCTTAAATTATTCTTTTTAGGTTAGCTAGGATTACATTGTGGCTCCACTAGGATTACATTGTAGCCCCATGGACTCCTATATATAGAAAGGAGGTTTTTTCATTTGTATCATCCAAGAATTGTTCATTAATGTAATGTATTTGAGGTTGCCCCCTCGAAGTGGATTATTTATAAGGCGTTGATATCTCTTTTCTTCTATTTTTGGAGCTGGTTTCACAACATTTGGTATCAGAGTTTTGGATTCTAGGGTTTTGCTCAGGGAAAATTTTAAGGATGGAAAATTATCTTGAAGTTTAAAAAATTGGCGAATCTCACTAGTCCCTAATATGAAAACTATAAAATGTTTATCGATGTATTTGTAAAATTATTCAAATTTATAATTATTTTATATATACTCTCTATATAATGTTGGCGATTTTTAAGGTAAAATAATTTTATATTGTAAAATTTGGGTGAATCATTTTTATAAAAAATGGAAATTGGTGAATATTTTTTGGAAAAATCATGGAAAATTAGCCCACCTACGAATATTAGCCCCTAAAATTTTGCATGGAACTTTCGCTGCACCGAACTGGTAATCGTGGAATTTTAGCTATAACTTTGTTTCTAGGAAGGTTTAGAAGCTGAAATTGTTAGAGCACGAAGCCAAAATCCTAAGGAACACCGTCACAAAATTTCAGAGCTTGGTTCGCAATATTTTCAGAGATATGATCTATGGAAGTTAGGTCTTTTTCAAGCTCCCGAATTTCATCTCAAAGAGGTGATCATGGGAAAATCTTCATAACTCTCTCTCTAAGAATTGGATTGGAATTATGTAAAAAGTGACTGGAAGTACACAAACTGCAGTTTCCTTTATATCAATTTTAGAGCCAAAGAAGAAAATAGTGACACGTGGCAAGTTGTACAAGTTCGCTCTACTGAACCAGTCCATAATTAGGTTATTGTGGGAGATTGGACATAAATTTGCCTTGAAGAATCCAAATCAGGTTAGACCTGTGGAATTCAAAAGAGGATTCAGAGGGCTACCTGAGGACCAAATTTTAGATATTTAAGATCCGAAATCACAAAGATAATTTAGTTTCAATATTGAGCTCCTCAAAAGCAAGAAAAATGTGTGTATTTTTTTTGAATTACACAAGTTTCGTTTGAAAAAATTAGTTTGAATTTATTCCAAGGGCATATTGAAGAATAAATATCAGTATTGGGTTCTAAAATTCCCCCTAAAAAGAATTCAACACCCATTAAGCCTTAAGAATGCTCTACTATGACTCATGAAGACGAAGAAACATAACATGAGATATCAAAATTACAAGATCAAGTGCACCAAATTTCACTATCGCAAAGAGCAACAAAAAATGAAATGGAAGTTTTGAAGAAAGGCGTGGAAACTAGGATGGATAATTTGAAGAAAGGCGTGGAAGCTAAGATGAATGGTTTGGAAGCTAAGATGGATGGCATGGAAGCTAAGATGGATGACATGGAAGCTAAGATCGATGAAAAAATGAAAGACAACATTGAAAACATGAAGAATGATCTAAAATTAGACCTTGAAGGTTTGGAAAAGTTGATACAAGAATTGTTTCCTAATGGCGAAAAGATAGTAGAGGAAACTTATGATGAGAACAAAATAAATGTTAATCGTGATTTCATAAAATCTAATGTTGGATGTAAGAACCACCATATTCCAAATATGGATATGAGAAAGTTTGATGGAAAGGACCCCATAACATGGATACTACAGATGGAGCAATATTTTGATCTCAATAATGTGCAAAATGCACAAAAGGTATGCATTTAAACTTTACATTTAGAACAAAATACATTTGCATGGTATTTTTTGCTTTGGTCCCATAAAAAAATTATCACTTGGTCAATTTTACGGAGGAAATGATAGCACATTATGAGGATACAAATAGAAACACCTTCTTTAGCCAATTGATAAATCTCAAACAAAAGGGTTCAGTGGCAGAGCACATTGAGGACTTCCAAAAATTGAATAGAAGGGTAATTGATATTCCAGAGGAACACATAATTGATGTCCTCATAGGGACTTTAAAGGATAACATCCAAAATGAAGTTCGCGTTTTGGAACCTGATTCATTGGAGAAGGCATTCAGGTTGGCAAGAAAAATTGAATGTAAAATTATGGCGACAAGGAAGCCTACCACTCACATCTATAAAGATGAAAGTGTTGCTACTCCTAGAATTCCACAAACTACAAGGTTGACACCACAACAATTGGAAGAAAAAAGAGCAAAAGGGTTTTTCTACAGTTGTGATAGAAAATGCACTAAAGGTCATAAGTGCACTGAGAAGAAATTATTTTACATAAATTGTGAAGAGGAGGAAGAAAATGAAGAAGAAACTTCAAAAGTAGAGGATATACACCAGGAAGAAACCGTAGAAGAAGAAGAAATGAGTCTGACCATATCATGTAATGCATTAACAGGAATTACCACTCCTCAAACTCTCAAGATAGAAGGACATGTCAAGAAGAAAAAGGTAATAGTGTTGATTGATTCAGGTAGTATCCATAATTTTATTCATTATAAGGTAGCCAATGAATTGAATTGCTTCCTATACCTAGCACCAGAATGTCAAGAGATGGTTGCAAATGGAGGAACTATAAATTTATTTGGAAAATGCCAGAATATCAAGCTAGCCATGGGGGAATATGTATTGAATAGTACAATGATTTCCATCCCAATGGGAGGTGCTGATGTTGTACTAGGAGTACAATGGTTACAATCTTTGGGGACAATAGCTTTTAATTTTCAAGAACTTTTCTTGATTTTTTTTCGGAAGGAAAGGAAATTGAATTACGGGGTATTGTAGGAAAGTGTTGAGATTGAACAAGATGATGAGCTTAGTGAAAAGAGTCACCTTCACTAAGTGGGCTCGCAGGCTATTTTTGGCGCAAAGTCTATTTTTAGACATGTTGATCATATTCTATGAGTTGCGGGATGCTATTTGTGGATGGTTGGTCAAGTTGGAGAAATAGATGGACTTCTATTTTTAGACATATTGTGTAGAATCTATTTTTAGATTGCTAGTCTAAAAATAGATATGTCGAATATTATTAGCTCTTAATAATATTTGGACTCTAAACATTATCTTATTCTCTTGGAGCACTTCAGTTAAGTGCACAGATGTGGCACAGGAGTTGACGGAAGGAATTACGCTATTCCTGAGGGTTTACTGGAGATAAGGCATAGAGAAATTCAGTTAGAACTCATGTGATAGAGTTTGGTGGAGTTGTAGAAGTAGTTAGTGGAGTTGTGTTCAATTTAACTCAGTTAGAAACAGTTGAGCTAGCTGTATCTAGTCTAACTGATTGATACAATAGTGAGAGTGGTGTGAATTAATTATTAATTAATTCACTAAATATCAAATCATTAAATCAATTGAAGAATACATCAGTTAACTACAGTGCATGGACAGTTTCAGTGGAGACCAGTGGAGAGATAGGTGAAAGGGCAAGATGACTATCAGTTTAGTTGTGACTATAGTGATGCATTGATTGCATCCAACACTCAGTGGAGATGCCAATGAGGATTTTGCAATGCAAGCCAGGTGGATTCAAGTTCATTCAGAGCCATTCTTCAACAAGGATTGTGTAGTAGAGGCAGGCTAGTAGGTGGCAGAGATCGGTGCATGGATTTGCTAGATCAGACCTGATTAGTGTGTAGTGATTGTATTGTACCGAGAGATTGACATGTTCAGCTTTTTATGAGGATTGTTACATGATATCTATGACATATATTGTATATGGATAGTTGGGGTTTTTAGCTTCAGGCTTTCCTGTAAAATCATTGTGTTAATGTGTGTGCATTTTTATGGTTTCATGTGTGCATTGCAATTGATTTAATTTCCGCATGTGATGATCAATGGTGGAATAGATTTTGTATTGTGCATGAAGTTAAAATAGTGTGTGATTAGGAGAATCTTGGACATATAACACATAAGTTATATAATTTCTACATGGTATCAGAGCAGTTGATCATTGGAGCAGATTGTAATTATTGAAACAGTTGAGTTTTGTGCTGGTGGAATTCGAATTTGCAGCAATGTTTTCTTGGTGTCAAAGTTGAGCATTCATTGAAATGTCTTTCAACGGATTGCGATTGGAGTATGCCCTTGAGGGCAGCTAGAATTATATTGCATGGAAGGACAGGATGGAGGCGGTGCTGGATGATAATGGGTTGAAGGAGTTCATATATGCATAAATTCCAAAACTTGCTTCTAGCGATGCAGCTGCACTTGACGCATGGCAAAAGAAGACAGCAAAATGTTGAAGGATTCTGTTGGAAGGTGTGATGGATCACATAGTGTCCAACCATCATGGTAAAGCTTCTCCATTCTTGATGTGGAAAGCTTTGACAGACTTCTTCCAAAGCAGAAGCGAGCAACGGAAGTTGGTGCTTAAAGACAAGCTCATAAAAATAAAAATGGAGAAAGGCGACAATATACCTAATGTTATAGCATCATTTTTCACCTTCATATGATTCATGATTGCTTTTATGGCTTTGGGCACCCATTCCTACAGACTTGAACAAATTCACTAAAAAACAGTGTTAAAATTCCCATATGCGGGTATGCCCAGACTTTTCCGCATGTATACGCTAGTCCACATGTACTTTTCCGTGTATGCCATTAAAACCATTAAAAAAATATATAAATTCCCTATTTTGGACTGGGTTGATGGTTAATCCAGTAGTTCAACCACCCAGTACGTGGCCAACTGTTTCTAACTGACTGAAACTACTTTGAGGGAGTATAAAAGCCCCTCATGTGCATGGCCTAATGGAGAGAGAAATTTTATAGTCATTATACTCTGTTGGATTCCCAGTTCAAGTCTGATTCCCCGTGCCTCCTGCACTTTTCCATATTTATACAGGAAACCCTTGTTTCTTGGAGATGTTCATCCATTTATATGCCATCTCGAGTGCACTAGTCTTGGAAGAATCTTAGTGAGGCAAGGGCGGGACGAATCCAGACGACGGTCTGCTCGAAGATCGTGGAAGGATTCAGGTTTCCGTGCATGTTATTTCTTGTTTTGCAGGTTGAAGGAGGAAGGAAGGTTGCTGGGGGTTTGAACCCCGCGGGATCTACATCGAACTTAGGACTACGGGTGAGTCCTGCTATCGTTGATTTCTAGTTTTTTGCATTCAAGTATGGTTGTGTGTGAGTCCTTCTGAATGGCATGCCCTGTTCTGTGGAGGTTTTGACCCAACAAACCTCTAGGGTGATTTTACCTGAAACAGAACTGGCGACTCCGCTGGGGATCACATTCTTGTGATTCCCCTGTTGGGTGGTTTCAGCTGTTTGATAGGTTTCCAACAATTTTAACTTTTATTTCCAGTCCAGTTTACTCTTTCTCAGTCAGACTGAAGTCCTGGTTTCTTATCCAGGCTTGATCCTTTTTGTTTTTCATTTTTTACCTTTATATACGCGGGTTTTTCTACACATAGTTGCGTATACACGCATTTTTTATTAAACGGAGTCGCGTATACGCGTGTTTCCTTTATCACAGTCGCGTATGCATGCTTGTTGCTGAACTGTAAAGTTGCGTATACGTAGGTAGATTTTGAAATTTTGGATTTCTTGGCTTTTCAGTCTTTTCTGTCTGTGGAGACCTGTTCCTGCAGTGTCTTTGTACCCTCTGGATTGTGAAGAAAGTGGTCTTTGGTCTTTTCTCTCTCTTGTTCAATTGAAAACTAGTCTTTTTGGTAAAGTATTGTTTCTTGTGCTGGCATTTCTGGTTCGAGTACCAAGATCTCTTTCTGGGGATTCTTGGCTGTTCTGCTTCATCAGAACAGAGAGCTCCTGCTCATTTACTCATTCCTACCTTTGTGTCTTGCTTTGCACTTCGATTTTTGCCCATTTCTTGGTTGGTTTTCTTGAGTTCAGTCGGCTAGGTCTTGTTGCAACTTTTGAAGAGTCTTTGTTGGTTCTTTGAATTTTTTGTTTGCTGCAAGGTTGTACTATTCTTCTAGATTGAGTGGTTGAGTTTTCTTGTCTTCTTTTTCTCATATTGATCTTGATACTAGTTATCCCTATAAGATTTGGAGCATTTTTGAAGTTTTTGCTTGAAATTCAGTGTTGTTTGGCTTGGGATTTTATAGTTTTTCTTGGTCTTTTCGAACTCTTCTTTTATAAAATTCAAAAGCTCAATTTTTTTTTTTCTTTGTTGTTTGCTTTTGTTTTTGCATTTTTGTTTTCATTTCATTGTATCTTTTGAAGCTTTGTTGAGGTTTCTTGCCTTTGGATTTTGGCTTGATTTTGGAAAGGAGTTGTCATTGATTTCTTCCTCTTGTTTTTAAGCATTTTTGGTGTCTTCATATTAAGAGTTCTTGATTTTGGGAACTAGCTTTCTAGACAACCAAAAAGAGATAAAACTGAAGGATCTTCAGGAAATTTCGCTCTGCTTTAGGAGAGTTTGCATCTTAGAATTTGCATGCTTGTAGTGATTTGCATCAGGTGCACTTAAGCATTTAGTCATTTTCATAGTTTTTGTGAGTGTGAGTTTGTTATCTGAAAAGAAAAATACAATTTTTAATCTCTTAGAACCTGTGTAGAAGTTTCTTTTCATCGAAAGACAATAACTGCATTTTCATGTAGTTTGATTTTATTAATTTCTTTTCTGCGTCAAAACACCATAAGTTTCATCTCTGTATCCCTTTGACTTAATATAACAGCCGATTAAAATAAGCGATATAATTTAAAATCAACTAGCAAGTTTTCTAAGTGTCATACACCAACTAGCTAGGTTGGAGGGCCTTGGATTAGGTGAGTGGAGAGTTAACTCTCCAAGGCCGCTCAAACAAAACATAGAAGTTGATTAATTGAGCGAAATCCAATTCCTTTAGGTGGACCAGGAAAGCTCTCCTCCAGAGAGTCAAGCGCGAGGGGAAGTGAAGGCTAAGAAGAGAGATACCCCCTCTCTGATTAGCTGAATCTAACCTCAAGACCATTCCGCCTGGCTTCTGACACGGGTTGGTGCCCATAGTTTCCACTCCTAGGTTCCACACAGGTGACTGCGGGGGGGAATACCCGTGGTACCTGAGGCAGACGTCACATCACTTTCAGCAGTACTTTTGGGGGGTGCCCTTGCGAAGCTTGGGTGCTTGAGCCGGCAAAGGCTGTCGTTAGGAGGTCGGCGTAACTATTTCTGATACCTTCGCTAGTAGCCCTGGGCTGTAATTATCCCAGAATAATTTCGGGAGGTCCTATATTTCGCTTTCTTGTATTTTGGTGTCCGGTCCTAATCACCCGGAGCGGAAATACCTGAAGGCTGTTTGCTTGATTGTATCTCAGGGATTATTTTTTTTAGTGAGTGCTCTTTGCTCCTAGCTTGCCTAGCTTTACAATTTTTTGAGTCTAATTAAAATCTATAAAAGTGGCTGATCAAGCGCCTCGTCGATCGAGGAGAATCCGGGGGTTATCTCCCGAGAGTCCAGAGCCTTCTTCGAGAAGGTGTAGGAGTGATTTAGCAGGTGGTTACCACCCTGTGGCGTCTGACGCAGTGGAGAGAGATCCTCCACAAGGGTCTGAAGGTTTCATAGCTGATTCTGGTGTTGGTTCCGAGAGGAGCGTTCCGCTCACCTCGCGAGTATTATTTCCGCAAGAAGAAGAAGTATAGGTAGAGGAAGTGTCTGAACCCTCAGATTCACTTCCATCTCCTCTTCCTCCTGATTATCCATTCATTGTTCAATACATCGGACCCGAGTCAGAGAGACTGGAAGATACTCCTTATTATACATACCTTTCGATGGCCACGACTGGGAATGCGGCTTCTGCTGTGAGTGCTGCAGGCATTCAGACTCCTGCTTCTGTTGAAGGAGGGGGCACTATTGCTATATCTTCGATTGCCTCTAGTGCTGCTGTGTTTGGATCTGGTTTCACCCAAGCACATGCTTCTTAATCTAGTCCCTTCTATTTTGGAATGCCCACTAGTGGGATTCCTTCTTTTTCCTTTTCCGCTGCTGCAGCTGGATCTACACCCATGTCTTCCATGGCTAGTGGATTAGCTTCTTTTCAAGGGTTCCCCTTCGGAACTGAACACATTCCTAGTTTGAATCCTTCTTTAGGGTCCTTTCCATTTACTTCTCAGACCCAGAGTTTCAACCCTTGGTCTGGAGGTCAAAGTTCAACTACTTTTACAGGTTGGAACCCTGTATTCACTACAGTGGGGGCAGGGAATCAGTTTTACGCTGGTCACCAAGGGAATGCTTCTTTCCCTTCATCGAGTGCTTATCAGACTTTTTCCCCTTTATCTAATGCCTAGAACCCCTACCAGGGGCTTTCCTCTTCATTTAATACTTCTGGCGGGGGAACTGGTCCGGTCTTTAGTAACTTGACGTGGGGAGGAGGTTCTTCTCCTTTTGCTACGAGTTCTTTCCGACAACCTGGCACCTCATCAAATCCAGGGTATTCTTTTCAGAATGTTGGGAATTCATCCTATCAAGGATGGAATCCTCAGGCTCCGCCTCGTTTACCTTTTCTGGCAACGTTAAACTTGCCAGATCTGTCGAAATTGACGAATGATCCGATTCGATACAGTCCAGGGTGGCCTCCGGTCCCGACCAAACTACCTTCAGACATTCCAAAGTTTGAAGGGAAGAATGGAGAGGATCCGGCTGACCACATCACCACTTTCCATTTATGGTGTTCTTCTAACTCCCTGATCGACGATTCGATTAGGTTGAGATTGTTTCAACGCACCTTAACTGGAAACGCTGCCAAATGGTATATTGAGCTAACTGGGGGCAGTTTCGCTACATTTGGAGAACTGGCTGTTACATTTCTAAACCATTTCCAGTTGCTTGTCTGATATGATGCTGGGACTGAAATCCTAGCTAATTTTAAGCAGGACGACGCAACCCACATTTCTGATCACATTCAGGAATGGAGGAGAAGGAAGAGGCTTATTAAAGCTCATATTCTAGGAGAATTCCTTTTAGAATGGTTTCTAAAATCTCTGCAGTCAGACATTTCTAAAGATGTATCCCTGTCTGGGGTGTTTTCTGAGGAGCAGGCCATTTTTAGGGCCCAGCAGCTGGAACTGATCTATTCTCAGTCTGGGGTCCTCCATAAATATTTTCCCAATGCTCCTCGCTCCAAATTAGATTTATCCAAACTAAGCCCGGTCTGCATGGTGATTGGCTGATCGAGTCGATCAATAGTGGTGCAGCCAGCGTGCTTACTCAACTGCAGCAGTTGTCTTTTCAATCTACTCCTTCTGGTCAGGCTGTGCTTGCTGAGTCATCGCCTTCCCTGTCTTTGTCCATAAATGCTGTCCAAGCTTCTGATCCCAAAAAAAATCAACAATCTGAAGGGAAGAAGAAGGGACGAAATAATAAGAAAAAGGGAAATAATGGGAAGGGTAATGCGAATAAAACCAACGAGCATGTTGGTGAGGGTCCAAAGGACAAAAAGAAAGTGAAGTTTCCATGCAAGTTATGTACTGGAGACCATCTCACACACCTTTGCCCTAAAATTCAGGATGCGCAGCGCTTGTGAGCTCAGCAAGGTTCTTCTAGTTCCCAGGCTGTGTTAACAAACCCTTTTCCCCAAGGGCAACAATCAGTTGTTGGCATGAACCAAAATCCTGGGGCTTCCTCTGGAGGCACCCAGGAAGGGGAAATTCCATCAAAATTTTTCATGATGAGTGCTCACGTGGATGTCGCTACGAGATCCCGTGATTATGGCGGAGAAGAGTCTTCGAAAGCTAAGGACACTCATGATGCTACTGAGCTGCTTCACATTACGAAGCCTACTGTTGAGTCTATGCCTCGGATGCCCAAAGAATCTTCTAAGCAATCGACGATTAATCCAAATGATAGGGCTGCCCAGAACTACTCTATTGTGGAAGATCTGGCGCAGAGTCCTTGTGCTATGTCGGCTTTAGAGGTACTCCAGTCTTGTCCGTCTCAGCGCAGTGCTTTGATCACTGCCATTGGGGCTATTGATCCAAAAAATTCTCTTCTGATTAATTTTGATATGTCTAATTTTAAGAAGAGACTCCCCCATCATATTGATTTTCATATTAAATCATCATACCGGAAGTGCAACATCTTTCGGACGGTTGTTGATGAGGGTGCTTCCACATGCGTGATGTCTCTCACATGCTGGAAGACAATTGGATCTCCCAAAGCTGTTCCATCTACCACTATTCTGACTGCGTTCGATGGTCATTCTCATAGACCGCATGGTATTGTCCCATCTTTGCCCATCTATGTTGGGGGCAAAACTATCAATATAGAGGTTGAGGTAGTAGATGCAAGCTTGGACTACAACCTTCTGTTGGGGAGAAACTGGATTTATGAGATGGATGCCATTTCATCCTCATTATTTCGGATTATATGTTTCCCTCACGAAGGGAGGATTGTTACAGTAGATCAACTGGACTGTCCTCCTGTAGACCCAAATGCGTCTACTGACTCATCTGTTCCTAAGTTGGATAATACTAAGGCGTCTGTTGAGAATTTAGGAGTTGGAATGTATTCTTCCTTGATGGGTACTTTCAATATTCCTCCTCCTACGGTACATATAAATGCTATTTCATCCTCCAAGGCTCCTCTTCGAAGAGAGCTCTTCAAAACTCATTATTTTTCGGACCCTTGGACCTTACCTTCCCCTACAGCCACATTAGCGGAAGGTCAAGTGGGTGGAATGGCATTTTCGATGTCTGTAGCTGAGATTTCTTATCAGTCTATTGTTGACTCTGCAGAATCCAGTCCAGCTCCTCTTTCACCGGAAGAGTTGGATGGAGATGTGGCTCCGGCTTGGACACTTAGTTCTTCTTCTGCCCAGGATTGCCTTGATACCACTCTTCCATCCGAAGAGGCCATCCTGGAAGCTATGACTGGTATAGATAGACCGTGGGATGACTTGCATCATCAGTCTTACTTTTTACCTGATTTGAGCGAAGTTGAAACAAGTTTTCCAAGTCCTCAGTCTCCTGGTCCTGTTCACCCAGTCCTGAACCCTTTAGCACCAACACAGGTTTATGCTGAAGGGAACATGGCTGTGATTTCTCCTACTATCCCGGTGAACATTTCCAGGGATCCCAATATTATTGAGAATGTCTTCATCAGAGCTGAATGTTCCCGTGAAGAGATTCAGATTTACACTGAGCTCTTTAAAGAGTATAGGGATGTATTCACTTGGTCTTATGAGGAAATTCCTGGTATAGATCCATCTATTGTCCAGCATGAGATCAAGACTTATGAAAACGCTAAGCCTATGAGGCAAAAACTTCGTTCGGTCAATCCTAGGAAGGCAGCAGCTATCAAAGCTGAGGTGGAGAAGCTGCTTAAGGCGGGATTCATTTTCCCTGTTCCTTTGACTGAATGGGTTTCAAACCTTGTTCCTATAGATAAAAAACAAGGAACGATTCGAGTTTTCATTGATTTCAGAGACCTAAATAAAGCATGTCCTAAAGATAATTACCCCACACCATTTATCGATCAGATTATTGACGAGTGTGCCGGTAATGAGATTTTCTCCTTCATGGACGGTTTCTCCGGATATAATCAGATTACTATCCATCCTGAAGATCAGCATAAGACTGCCTTTATTTGTCCCTGGGGTACATTTGCATACAAGAAGATTCCTTTTGGTCTTAAAAATGCTGGGGCTACCTTTCAGTGGGCCATGTCATATGCCTTCCACGACATCAAAAAGATTATCGAGGCGTATTTGGATGATTTAGCTGCTCATTCTCGAAAGAGGATGGATCATCCTGCTCACCTCCGGCAAATATTTGAATGATGTCGGTTCTATAAGATTAGGTTGAATTCGAACAAGTGCGTTTTCGCGGTTACATCCGGTCTGTTATTGGGATTCATTGTTTCTAGGGAAGGGATTAGGGTAGATCCCTTCAAGGTTGAGGCAATACTTCGGTTGCCTCCCCCATCCTCTATCCGCAGCTTCAAAGTCTACAAGGAAAGTCTAATTTTCTTCGGAGATTTATCGTAAATTATGCTGAAGTTACAAAGGGATTTATGATATTGTTGAAGAAGGGAGTTCCATTTCTTTGGGATGACTTCGCTCAATGCTCATTCGATGCTTTGAAGAAAGCATTGACCTCTACTCCTTTATTGAGTCCACCTGATTATAGCAGGGATTTCCTTTTGTATCTGGCAGCAGCAGAATATACCATCGGTATGGTTCTGGTTCAGGAGGATGATGCTCTTGTAGAGCATGTTATTTATTATCTTAGTCGAGGATTGGTAGGACCTGAACTCCAGTACACTCCAATAGAAAAGTTAGCTTTAGCAGCAGTTCATGCTATGCAGCGACTCCGACATTACATTATTCTACGAAAAACTTATGTTTTGGCAGCAGCCAATCCATTTTAGTTTGTCCTCAGTAGGCGAGTGATTGGGGGAAAATACAGTATATGGATTGTGATTTTGCAGGAATTTGATCTTGAGTTTATGTCTGCCAAGTCCAAGAAATAATTGGTTTTTGCAGAATTAATCTCCGAGTTGCCCTGTGGGGAAGAGATGATCTATGATGAATCCTTTCCAGATGAACATTTGTTTCTTATCTCTTCACAGGATCCTTGGTATGGAGATATCATTGTGTATCTTCAGACTGTGAAGTTTCCCTCTACTTTTTCGAAAGATGAGCGTCGTAAGTTGTGTCACTTGGCCAAGAATTATTTGATTATTGGTGATGCTTTATACCGTCGAGGGGTTGATTCAATCCTGAGACGCTGCTTAACTCTCGAAGAAGCTGAGGCTGTGCTGAATGATTCCCACAGTGGAGCTTGTGGGGGTCATTTATCTGGGCTTGCTATAGCCCAAAAGATTTTGTGTGCTGGGTACTTTTGGCCTTTGATTTTCAAAGATTGTATGGAGTCGGTCAAAAAGTGTCATCTGTGTCAAGTCTATACTCAAAAAATGCGTGCTCATCCAGCTCCTCTTTTTCCAGTCATTACTGTCGGTCCCTTTAAAAAGTGGGGTATTGATTATACTACTTGTAACCCGCCTTCAGCTAAAGGTCACAAGTACATTATTGTAGCAGTAGACTACTTTACGAAGTGGGTCGAGGCTATGCCTACTTTTGGGAATGATGGTGAGACTGCAGCTCTTTTTCTTTTCAACCAGGTTATTGCTCATTTTGGTATTCCTAGAGAGATTGTCACTGACCATGGCAGTCATTTTCAGAATATTATGATGGCTGAGTTGGCTCTCAAATTGGGTTTCCGACAGGAGCATTCATCTCCGTATTATCCTCAAGCCAATGGGCAAGTGGAAGCCGTGAATAAATCCCTGAAGACAATTCTTCAAAGGACAATTGATAAAGCTAGATCCAATTGGCATATTATGCTATATCCTGCACTTTGGGCATACAGGACGTCAGTGAAAACTGCAACTGGCTTTACTCCATTTCAGCTAGTGCATGGGTTGGAATCCGTATTTCCCATTGAATGCGAGATTCCTTCTCTTAAATTAGCTGTTGAACTTCTTCCTGACACTTCTAGTCTTGAAGAATGACTCCTTCATCTGGAACATCTCGATGAGCAGCATCGGGATGCCGCCACGATGAATGAAGCGCATAAAAACCGAGTTAAAGTTCAGTATGATAAGGCGGTTAAACCCAGGGTTTTTTCAGAAGGTGACCTTGTTTTGGTCTATGCCCAAGAAAAAGATGCCCTGGGGGTAGGAAAGTTTAAATCTATGTGGTATGGCCCCTTCATCGTTAAAAAAGTCCTTAAGAAAGGAGCATATACCTTGGTTGATTTTGAAGGAAACGAGTTGCTGGAGCCCCGAAATGGGCTCTATTTGAAGAAGTATTATGCCTAGGCTTCGGCCTGGCTTGTTGCTTTTGTATATAGTAGTTTTGCTTTGTACATATCTGGTTGATTTTCGATCTTTGATGGGTTGGTGATGTTTTTGATCTGCTTTGGCAGGTTGTGTTGGATGTCATGAGTCATTTTGGTTTCACCGATGGTGCTAGTAGACACACCCGAAACTTAGCTTCCGCGACTTGGGTGCTTCATTATCCATCCGGTCAGCTGTTAGTATCAAGAGGGGTCTGCATTGTTCCTGATTCCAATAATATAGCAGAATACACTGCAGTTGTTTATCTACTCTCTGAGGAAATATCTTTGGGTGTTGATTCGTTGGTAGTTTTCTTGGACTCTCAGCTGGTGGTGTCGCAGTTGAACAATACTTATCGGGTTCGAGATCCATTTTTACTACGGTTGTTCTTGAGGGTACGCTTGTTACAAAGATCATTTCATTTTTTAACTTTCATTCATATTCCTCGAGCTGACAATTGGTTGGCAGAATCATTAGCTAATCAGGCACTGGATTGGCATATTAATCATTCCATACAATAAAATTTAATCATCAAAAACATCATATATTTTGATAAATTTATCACATCACATCAAACATCACTGTATATATATCATCAGAGTGTTCAAAAACTTTACAAAATTTGGATCCATAAGGTCATACAAAATTTGGGCTTATGCCCGATCATGTTCAGTCTAAAAAATATACAGTCATATGATACATCATATCTATCTACTCCTGAGGTCCCTACCTAGAAGTCGTGTTCCTATAGAACATAATCGCGGTGGAAACTCGGCGGAATAACCGTACCCAGTCTCGGTGCACTCCTACCACCCGTCTCTAGATGGATTTTGGCAGATCTGCCACGGTAGCCATAGGTACTTGGCGGGTTAATCCCTCCAAGTTCCTCTGTACAGCCTGGAGGGTCCTATCTGAATCCACTGTATCCGCTTCGCCTCGGCGACTCTTGTGTCGCGGGAGACCCTCAGGTCGAATTGGTCCAATATCTGTATCATGATCATGTTTACATTGTAAGTCATTATGAATCTAATCAAAAACATGTTTTTTTTTCCTTTTTTCATACATATTTGAAAAAATCCAAAAAATTATATAAGTCAAATTTTTTTTGCAAACTTACCAACTGTGCCCCATGCCATGCCTGGTGGAAGGACAAGATCTGGATCTCCATGAAAGTCCATCCCAACATAGGGATAGTTGTCCACAGCGATGATTTGTTCTCCCCACCAAAGGAAGAACTCATCATCCCAAGTGGTCCAGGGAACTTCACTTCCCCCTAATCTCTTCATCATGTCTGCCCAGCGAGAAATTCTTGGGTCTCTCGGGCTGCTGATGGTAGAGATCACTCTGGGTCTCAATGCTGGTATCTTCTCGAAGAAGAATGTCATCAAAATTGTACCGTATCCAAAATTTTTTGTCTTTGCTTGGCGGATTGAGGTCAATTGTTGCTTCATATTTAGCAATAAGGGCTGTGCACTAATCATATACATGAGTTAAGCATTCCACTGCTATGCTCATTTGCGTCCTGGACGCCTGGTGTAGGGAGGTAGATCCTGCCACTCTGCCAATGGTGAAAAGGAGGATTTTCGTGTGCAAATCCCTTAAATCTTTGATTGCAATTTGAGTTCCAACTTTCTTGGAACCCTCTACGCAGTACACGTGGATGTAATCTTCCACGGTTAGCCCTCCCAAGGGCTTCCTGTGCAAGTCTACTGGTTCCTCCCTCCGGGAGAGTCCAGTGATAAAATATATGTCTTCCATTTCAATGCGTACAGGCATATGATCTATCATAAAGCAGTCCTCTTCCGGTTCCCAATAATTCACAAGCATTTCGAGCAACCGGACATTACTCTTCATATTTGGCATTTTGAAAAACTTGAGCAAACTGCAATTTCGAAGAATATTTAGCGATGCTCGATCTCGCAAGACTTCTTGATCAATTGCACTATGTTCACGCTCTCTCCATGATATGGTCATCCTGCCAAAATTCAATAAATCCTTCATTAGCTACGCATTTTTCATTTGGGCCTGCGCATACGTGACTTTATTTGTGCACAGTCACGTGTATACGCGACTTTATCGTTACCAACCCGCGTATGCGCAAACCCGTGATTTTTAGCAAGGGTTTCTATGGTGAAAATTACTAAATTTTAATTTATGAATGGACAAAATGAATAGAAGGGATGATTGATGAGCTTACCTGACAAATTCGGTGCGTTTTGATGGTCGGTTGCTCCTGATTTGACGAAAGAAGTTTTTTGCTCCAGAGCAATTTTTTCCAAATCAACAATGTAACAATGAACCAAATATGAGGTAATTTGTCTATTTATGTCCAAAAAATTGAAAATTTTCGCAAAAATTTGTTATGCTTATTTTTTCGATCTATCTTAAGTTGCATAATCCGGATGCTTGGAAGTGCCTAGTTTGGTATGTTTTCAGGTACATTTTGACGAATTTGAGATTTTTCCTGGTTTTTTGATCTGTGATTACTGACTCGTCACGGCAGGTATATGATCTTCACTGGCATATAAGCTAGGGAAATCACTTTCCACTGCATCTTGCATACTAGCCTCCATAGTGATCACTTGCCATAGGGTCGATCCCATCAGGTCATGACTATTACACCCATTTCACTCGCCGATTATTTAATCATGACTTGATGGTAGAGCCTTCCTTTACATGGGCTTCTTAGTTAGTTCCTTGCTATCACTGGTTGCCCATGCTGCATTTTATGTAGGCTCGGAAGTCCTCTTTAGTCCCGCCATGACTTATGTGATTGAAGCTTCATTCTTCTTCTTCCTCACTATCATTTTTCTAGCTATTACCCTAGAGGCTCCCTGGTGTTGTTGAGTTGTATTACTGCATTGCATATTGGCTACTTGTTTATCCTGGCCTTTAGCCGGCTTCATTTGGACTCGATGTTTAAGCCATATTTTGACCTTGACTGTCTCTACAAGTTAACCATTTCATGCACTTAGCTATTGCGACTTGACACCCATTTTACCCATGGATGGAACATTCCTTTGAGTATCGCTGACCAGTTTCCACCACCTTGCATTGAGCATAGGATCGTTCCTATCCCATGAACTAGTGCATCTGTTTCTTGATACTCATTCTATCCATTATACCATAGCATTCTTTTATTCCTTTTCAGGCTTATTATATGAAAAAGACAAAAAAATCAAATATAACAAAAAGAGCGGGAACGGGATGTATCTTCATTGTTTTGATGGCAGTACAGAGTCAGTTTGTTGCCCTTGAACAAAGCACATATACTTATATATATTTCCTCCATTTGGGATGGTTTTAGTTTTGACCTAGGTTCAGCCTTTACCATGTTTCACTTGTCAGTTCTCCCCCGGTTGGTTATCTCTTCCAATCATATGGAGAGTTTGTTCTGCCTCCTGCATAACAGACTTATACAGTGTCACTTTTTACTGCCATGGTCATCATGAGTCATGCTTTTGTTCAAGGGAAGTCTAACCAGAGTCGGCCATTCTGCGGTGTCTCTTGACTCATTATTCAGTCGGCCTTCCCGGTTTTGTCAGTATCTTGTTCTATCACATCAGATGTTTTGGTCTTCTACTCATGCTGGTTTGAGAAGGTCTCCATTGACTTCTTGCTGGAGGGTTTGTCTCTTATCGACTACGACATATTTCTCTAAGAGCAAACCTAGAGCCGCACCCTAGCCCTATTTCCATCATTGATAGGTGACCTTGTGCTCAGCATTTGATCATCATTATGGGTCTTTGACTGAGTGGTTTCCCCTGTGTTCGACGTCGACACACATTATCACACTTGGGATTCGTGCAGTACATTGATTTCCATTTGACCCTATCGGTGGATATCTCGCCTCTGTGTCAGCTTTCATTATTGGTTGGTTCAGAGGGTTTCTTCCGTGCGCTAGCTTCATCTTGTGCATGTCGGAAACGTACTTCGGTTTTGGTTCCATCACTCTACTTCGTCCAATTCCTTCCAAATCTTGGCCTGCGGGTTACACTCGCGCTGGACTGATGTGGGATGCCTTAATGCCTTCCTTCCAGCAGATCTTTTCCCATCGACTCCGACTCATTGCTCTGGGAATAAGGTCTAGAGTTTTTTTGTCAGTACCTTAGGGTTTGCAGTCATCAGTGGCAGACTCTTCGCTATCGACAGTGGGGATTCATCATTGCCTCCTGATTGGTAGATTCTTTCAAGTGTTTGACTTCAACTCATTTATTCGTACTTGTTAGATTGTACTGGGGCACCTTGACACTCATTTTAATTATTGGTGGGTTGTCTCGCGTTGGTTAACGGTATACATTATTGACCGGTAATCCAACGATTTCTCACATGGTCGACTTCAGCTCATTTATTCCCATTGTGTAGAATTGTGCCATAGTGATCGGTGAAGACCTCGGGTTGCATCAGCATTTTTCGGTTCACTTTTGACAGTCCATTTAGTTTCTGCCAGTGATGTCGTTCACCCTTATATGTTGCAGTGTCAGTACAGCAGCATCCTATATGTTGGCTCCCGAGTTGCGTGATTGTACAGTTTGTTACACCTCTTATGATTTGGTACTTGGAGATTTCGGTTACTTATATGACGGACATCAGTTTCTGTATCATTGCTCGGCTTTCTATATCTACATGGTAGCATTGATTCGGACTTATACTTCCGGAGCCATGCTCGAAGATTCATTGTGTACTTTTCGGTTCGGCTATACTTGTATACATGTTGGATCTATTCGGTACTTTCCATATGATGTATTTTTGATTGAGCATGGAGCCTTTTAGCCTCGGCATGAGTTGACTCTCGTTTTCTTTCATTGGTTTTGGCGAGGTTGAAATCGGTGAAGTCCTCTCTTGTCCTTGTGAAGTTCTTTCTATGTGCATAATACATTTCGGCCATCATGTACCCCTTAACCTCATATATTAGGGGGCATCTATTATAGCATCATTTTTCACCTTCATATGATTCATGATTTCTTTTGCCTTTGACGCATTCCCTCTGAGACTTGAACAAATTCACTAAAAAACGATGTTAAAATTTATATGCGGGTATGCCCAGAATTTTAAATATACGCTAGTCCACATGTACTTTTCCGCGTATCTATTTTAAAACCATTAAAAAAATATATAAATTCCCTATTTTCGGATTTGGTTGATGGTTACTCCGGTAGTTCAACCACCGGTGCGGTGACCCATTGTTTCTAACGTGAAACTACTTTGAGGGAGTATAAACCCCTCATGTGCATGGCCTAAGGGAGAGAGAAATTTGCATAGTCATTATACTCTGTTGGATTCCCGAGTTCAAGTTTGATTCCCGTGCCTCACCGCATTTCCCAGATTTATACGGGAAACCCTTGTTTTCTGGAGATGTTCATCCATTTATATGCCATCTCGAGTGCACTAGTCTTGGAAGAATCTTAGCGAGGCAAAGGGGCGGGACAAATCAGGACGACGGTTTGCTTGAAAGATGGTAAGTTAGTTTTAGTGCACATTCTTTCTTGTTTTGCGGGTTGAAGGAGGAAGGAAGGTTGCTAGAGTTTGAACCCCACGGATCTACATGGTATGGGACCTAGGTGAGTCTATATCGTTGATTTCTAGTTTTGCATTCAAGTATGGTTGTGTGTAGGTCCTTCATAAATGGCATGCCTTTCTGTGGAGGTTTTGACCCAGCAGAGCAAACCTCTAGGGTGATTTTCCCGAAACATAGTAACTCTCGAAGTTTTTCTAGTGCGGGGATGAGATGGGAAGTGTGGGGGTTATTGTAGATGAAGAGGACTTGGTGAGCTTGGCTCTCCTTGGGCTTAGAGAAGAGTTGTCATGGCTACGGCTGTTTTGTTAATGGTCGGGGAGAAACTACCGGGATGGGAATGAATTTGGTCGGATCTTGTGTAGGAGGAGATAAGGTGGGAATTTTGAGGGATGGATCTTCATCAAAGAATGAAGATGAAGAAAATTGTGCTTTGGCTGCCAAAGCAAGGAAGGAAGGGAAGAAAAATCCTTTTTAATCCGATGCGAAAGGCAGAGAAGCGGGACTTGTCCAAGGTGAAGTGCTTTCCACTTTGTCACCTTTGAGACATTACGCCACTAATTGTCCACATAAGAAGAAAAATAAGCGAGGCTGGATCTGCCGGCTAAGAGGGAGGTCTTAGCCGCGTTTGAGTTGGATTTTTCGCTGATCGCATGCTTGGTTTCAAGTGTGACGGGACAGTGTGGTTTCTTAATGATGGTGCATCTTTCCATATGACGGAGACAAATGTTGTTTTGCGATGCGGATGAGAAGGATCTTGGAGTTCACATCGAGATGGGAGATGATGGTAGAAATAGTACGATTGAGTATCGGGCCATTTCCTTTGAGAGGGAGCCTGGAAAACCTTTCATCTTGAAGGATGTCATGCATGTTCCGGGATTGAAGAAGATTACGATCTCTGTGGTGATGTTGGAAGACAAGGGATATGATGTTGTATTTAAGCGAGGAAAATACCCACGGTGGAAAATGGTGAAAATTGGAGGATAGAGTTCGAGTTAAGAACCTTTATCAATTGATGCAATTAGATGTTGTGCGAAGAATGGTAGGCAAAGTAGAAGGAGTGGTGAGCTAGGATGAGAGGCGAATTGTGGCATAGGAGATTGGGCCATCTTCACCATGGTGCTTTGAAAATTTTGCGACGGAGATTTCTACCGCGCTTCCCAAAGAAGTACACTTGCACGGTCGGATCGGTGCAAGGGATGTACTTTGGGAAAATTTGTGAAAACCACCTTTCATGAAGGATAGTCATGCCACGATGATCCTTGAGAGAATTCACATAGACGTGTGTGTACCTTTCTCGGTAAGCCGACTGACAAAACCGGAGTATTATGTGATATTTTTTTGATGAATTTTCTCATAAGTGCTAGATCTTCTTCATGCGAGAAGAAGAGTGAGACATACTCAAAGTTACGTGAGTTTAAGGCAGATTTGGTTGAGCAAGATTCGCGGAAACGGTGAAGGCTCTAAGGAGTGATAATGGTGGTGAATTCATCTACGAGAAGAATTCAAAGACTTTTTTAGCATAGAAGGAATTCAAAGAGAGCTCATAAAGAAAAGCCTCCATAACCCACAACAAATGGGGTCACGTAGCAAAAGAACACAATGATCGTGGATCTTGCAGACGTGTTGCATGATCGGGGGCCTTCCCATACACTTGTGGGCTGAAGCATGCAGCAATGCGATTATGTGCAAAACCGTTGTCCTCATAGAGTACTTGTAGGTACACCGTGATTTTCTAGTAAGAAGCCGATATTTCTCATTTGAAGATTTTTGGCTCACCTTTGTTTACATTCATGTGTGAAGGATGGAAAATGAGGTTGGGATATTTGTGGGGTACAGAAACACCCCACAACTATCGTGTGTATTTTCCAGGTGGATTGGAGAGAACGTGCAGTAACGACGGGATATCAAATTTCATGAGGAGAAAGCCATGAAGTTGTCGCTTGAGAGGGAGCTACACTTGCATGTAGATGAAGAGCTATTAGTTCCTAAGGATGAGCCTCGGGATGTGGATCAGCCACAAGAGGAGGTTCATGGAGTGGAAGAAACCACTCATATAGCACCAAACATCGGAAGGTGAGAGCGCACTACATGGGCGAGCGACTAAATCTTGATGCATGAAGAATGTAGGAGGCCCTACATCAAAACGCGAACGGAGAGAAATCACGACCAATTTACTAGATACATGGCTGCGATGAGTAAGTTTATCATGTGAACCATCCTCTTTCGAGGAATCTATGGAGGATCCCATGGGTAGATGCCATGGTGGAAGAGTATAGTTCATTGTCGGAAACGGTGCATGGGAGATTGTCCCAAGGTCGAAAGGGAAATCGGTGGTAGGTTCAAGATGGATCTACAAAGTGAAGCAAGCCCCTGCGTGGGAGCATCGAGAAGTACAAGGTAGATTTTTTCTGGGGCTTCTCACAGTTAGAGATCGACTATGAAGAAACCTTTGAACCTATGTGAGTATTCTTCCATATGGACCATCACCTGCTCGGCGTAGATGGGTTGGCACATTCATCGGATGGATGTGAAGACGTGTTCCTCAATAGAGTCATTGAGGAGGAGGTGTGCATAGAGTAGCGTGAAGGTTTGAAATCTTGGCCGGTGGGTCGCATGTGTGCGGGCTCAAAGAGCGGCGTATGGGCTTTAACAAGCACCTCGTGCCCAGGTACACATGGATAGACGGTTATTTCTCGGACTTGAGTTCTGCAGAGTGAGGCGGATCTGAACCTATACTAGATTGTGGTGGAGGGTAAGTTTCGATCATTGTACTTTATGTAGATGATTTGATGCGACGGTGATGAAGGCTGTTGATACACTCATACAAGGTAGATCTTGCCTGAGGAGTTTGAGATGAAGGACTTGGGCCTCCTTCATTATTTCTGCAGGATTGGAAATTTGACGGCGGAAGGATGGACTATTTGTGTCTCAAGGCAAACATGCACAGGGAGATACTTGGAAGTTCAACATGTAAGGCTGCAAGCCTATCGACACTCTTCTTCCTTGTGGTTGGAGGAAAAGGATGCTGCATCGGCTTCGGGAGGTAGTGGATGCCATTGTTTATCGGCAGGTTGGTTGGTTATTTCTTGTATTTGGTCGATACATGACCGGACATATGCTATGATGTTAACCAACTTTCACAAAAGTATGGTTAAGCCTAAAGATCTTTTGGAAGCGGACAAGCATGTATTGAGGTATCTGAGAGGCACATCGAGATGGATTTATGGTCACAGACAGTCGGATGAGGTGAAGGTACATGGCTTCAACGTGCGAGTAGACGGGGAGCCCAAAAAAGATAGAAGAGCACATCTAGAGGATTTTCGGTATCGATTCTTACTGAGTTTTCTTGGTATAGCGGGAAACATAGATCCATGGCACTCGAGTTCGGTGGAGGCCGAGTACATGGCAGCAAGTTTGGCTGCATGTGAGGCTATATGGATGAGGAAGATCCTGGTCGAGTTGTTCGGTCACACTTAGATCCTCTTGTGATATATTGTGATAATCGGAGTTTCATTAAACTCTTAGTTAATCTAGTATTTCATGATGTATCTAAACATATTGACATTCGGTACCATCATATCGAATTGTGTGCAGCGGAAGATCATGTTGCTTTCTTACATTCCTACGGAGGATCGGGATGTAGATATTTTGACGAAGGCGCTCACCGGGAAGCAAATTTGAATACCATGAGCTGGTCAAGGTGGCAGGATAATCCTATCTTGTTGAGAGAGTGTTGAGATTCAACAAGATGATGAGTTTAGTGAAAGAGTAGCCTTCATTAGAAGTACAATTTGGTTATTTTTGGTGCAAAGTCTATTTTTAGACATGTTGATCATATTCTATGAGTTGCGGGATCTTATTTGTGGATGGTTGGTCAAGTTGGAAAGAATAAGATGGACTTCTATTTTTAGACATATTGGCGGAATCTATTTTTAGATTTCCGGTCTAAAAATAGATATGTCGAATATTATTAGCTCTTAATAATATTTGGACTCTAAACATTATCTTATTCTCTTGGAGCACTTCGAGTTAAGTGCACGAGATGTGGCACATGAAATTTGACGAAGGAATTACGCTATTCCTGGGGTTTAACTGGAGCTAATGTATGGATGAATTTAGTCAGAACTCATGTGACGAGTTTGGTGGAGTTGTAGAAGTAGTTGGTGGAGTTGTGTTTCGGTTTAACTCTGTTAGACAGTTGAGTGTATCTAGTCTACTTGATTGATACACTAGTGAGAGTGGTGTGAATTAATTATTAATTAATTCACTAAATATTAACTCATTAAATCAACTAAAAGATACATCAGTTAACTACAGTGCATGGGCCGGTTTCGAGTGGAGACCGGTGGAGAGATAGGTGAAAGGGAAAGATGACTATCAATTGTGACTATAGTGATGCATTTATTGCATCAACACTCAGTGGAGATGCCAATGAGGATTGTGCGGTGAAATCGGTGGATTCAAGTTCATTCAAAGCCATTATTCAGGGATTGTGTAGTAGAGGTAGGCCGGTAGGTGGCGGAGATCGGTGCATGGATTTGCTAGATCGGACCTGATTAGTGTGTAGCAATTGTATTATGCGAGAACGACATGTCTATATTTGTATGAGGATTGTTACATGATCTCTATGACATATATTATATACAAATAGTTGAGTTTTTAAACGGGATTTCAGCAAAATCAACGTGCTAATGTGTGTGAATTTTTATGGTTTCATGTGTGCATTACGGTGAGTTTAATTTCCGCATGTGATGATAAATGGTGGAATAGGTCTGCAATGTGTGTGCATGAAGTTAAAATAGTGTGTGATCGGGAGAATCTTTGGACATATAACACATAGTTTATATAATTTCTATAGGAAGCCATGAAAGATAATGAACTCTAATGTCATGACAAGGCTTAGAAGAACACAACGGGGCATAATTACCCATGATTAGGCTCACTAGAAGTTCCAACAACAGATATCTATTTTTTCAGATCTCAAAAGTCTTGGACAAGCATTCCAAGGTGTTTGATACTCCCCAAATGAATCCCACCTATTCATGATCATGATCATTCTATTCATTTGATTCCCGGAAGTTTTCTCCAGCATCGGGCCTTGCAGTCTCTTATGTCCAAAGAAGCGAAATTGAACATATGATTGTAAGAAATGTTAGAAATTTGGTATAATTCAACCTATTCAAAGTTCTTCTCACTCTAGTAGTATTGTTGCAAAAGAAAGATGGATCATGGTGCATGTGCGGATTATAGGGAGCTCAATAAGCACACTATTGAAGATAAATTTCCCATTCTTGTGATTGATGAATTGAATTCGATTACATGGGCAATTTATTTTACCAAAGTTGGATCTTCGTTAAAGGGATATCATCATTAGAATGAGGCGAAAGATATTCCGAAACAACATTTCGAACTCATAGGGGCCATTATGAATTTTTGGTCATGCTTTTGGCCTTACCAATGCACCTTCTACATTTCAAAGGGTTGATTAATTTCCATTTTCAAACCATTCCTTAGAAAATTTGTGCTAGTATTTTTTGATGATATACTAATCTACAACAAGTCTTGAAAGGATCATGTTCTACATGTTGGTGCTCAAACTATTGGAGGAGAAACAATTATATGCAAAACATCAAAATGTTTCTTTTGAGTACAAGAGGTGGAGTGTCCGGGTCATATTGTATTTCATGAGGGTGTTAAGGTAGACCTAGAAAAATCAAAGCCATTAAGGAATGGAAAGTCCCACAAACATAAAGCGATTGCACGAGATTTCTCGGAGTTAACAAGAGTATTGTCACAATTTTGTTAAGAATTATGGGAGAATGCGCTTCTATAACAAAATTATTAAATAAAGAAGCATTTTCATGGACTCATGAAGCAACTAAGGCCTTTGAACATCTTAAAGAGGCAATGTTCCTAGCACCGGTCTTAAGTATGCTAGACTTCACAAAAAACCTTTATTGTGGAATGTGATGCCTCGGGAAATGGAATTGGTGCTATTTTAATGCAGAAAGGAAGACCCATTTATTTTTAAAATTCGTTCAATCAAAGAAGTAAAGTATTTACAAAAGGCTATTTATGAGAAGGAAATTTTGTATACTACATGCACTAAGAAATGGAGACCTTACCTAATGGGAAGAGACTTCAAGGTAAAGCGATCATGATAGTATTAAACACTTTTTGGAACAAAGAAGATATTCGAATAGCAAAAATGGGTCACAAAGATGTTGAGTTACTAGAAAGCTTTGAAATCGTCTACAAAAAAGAGAGCTAAATGTTGTTGCATATGCACTTTCAAGAAAGGATGAAGGGGTGGAAGCATTGATTTGTGCCATTTCAATTATCCAACGAGATTGGATAACCGAAGAAAGGGGTGAATGGAAGAAGGACAAAGGAATGTGGACTCTCATTCACAAGTTAACGTGAATCTAAAGTACATCTAATACATTTAATTGGAAAAATGATTGCTTATGGTATAAATATCACTTATATATTTGCAGAATTCCCAGCTAAAACAAAGATTCTTTTGGAATTACACTTCTCCTTTAGGAGGACACTTTCCGGGATTTTTAAAACTTACCACGGGGTGAAGAATTTTTGGGATGGCCTTAAATATGATATTAAAAATTTTGTGGCAGAATATTTGGTTTTCCAACAAAATAAAGTGGAGAAAGAATTAAGACCTCGGGTCTTCTACAACGCTTATCCATTCCAAGTCAGTTGGGAGGAGATTTCAATGGATTTTATCATACCGTTTACAATCCAGAAGGAAGGATTATCATCATGGTGGTAGTTTATATAATTACCAAGTATGCACACTTTTGTGCATTATCTCATCCATTTAAAGTGAGTATAGTTGCTACGCATTTATGGAAACATTAAAAAGCTACATGGAAACTCGAAGATTATTGTAAATTACAAAGATCCCATTTTACGGGAAATTTTTGGACAAAATTATTTTCTTGTTTGGGTTCTCGGCTAGCTCATAGCTCATCTTATCTTCCTCAATCGATGGTGAAGAAGAGATAGTGAATAAATGTTTGGAAGGATATCTTTGTTGTTTTGTATCTAATAAGCAAGCACAATGGGTCAAGTGGTTCGTCACATGTTTGAATGGTGGTATAACACTTCCTTCCATACTTTACTGACAAAATGACTCCATTTATGGAACTTTATGGAACATCATCCAACATCCATCACATCTTCTTTAAGGGAAAATTATAGGGTTCAAGTAGTGGAGGATCACATCAAAGATCAACAAAGTTCTCGACTCTTAAAGGATAACCTAAATTTGGCACAAAATTGAATGAAACAACAAACATATCGAAGCATTGTAGTGAGAGAAGTTTTGATGTGGGAGAATGGGTATTTTACGGCTACAACCATACAAAAAAATTTCCATCAAGCAAGCTAAGAAGGATAATAAATTATCACCAAAGTACTATGGTCCTTACAAGGTTTTGCAAAGATTGGTACTATGGCATACAAATTAGGCTTCACAGCTATTGTGAGTGCATCCCGATTTTCCATGTTTCATGCTTAAAAAGGTTATTGAGGAAAAACTTCTAGTTCAAATAATATTTCAGAACTTTATGAGGAAGGAAAAACCATGTGGAACTGAAGCGATCACGGAAACAAGAACTCGACAACTGAAATCGATCCAATTTGGAAGTATCTCATCAAATGGAAGAACTTACCCATGAAAGGTCTACATGGGAGGATGAGAATTTTATACGAAGCACCGGCTTCTTTCCAGCATTGAGGACAACACCTTTTTGAAGGAGAGGAGCATGTTAGGTCCTTATATTAATAGTATAGTCCCTTATATTATTGTGTACCCCCAACCCCCATATTGTTATTATTGTGCCCTTAAATTATTTTATTGTTATGGCTAGGATTACATTGTATTTATGGACTACTATATATAAAAGGAGGTTTTTTCATTTGTATCATCCAAGAATTGTTCTTCATGTAATGTATTGGAGGTTTCCCCTCGAAGTGGCTTATTTCTAAGGTGTTGATATATCTTTTCTTCTAATTTTGGAGCCGCTTTCACAAAATTCTTCCTACACATCATCTACCCTAACCTTTTTTTCTTCATTTATTGGATGATTTAAGGCTTGCAAACCCTTAAATTTTTCTTTGATAATAAAACTATCTAATTCTAACCTTATTAATTCCGATAGCTCGGGTCATGTTGTTGAGCTCATTTATTATTCTCTACTTAACTATCTTGATACGCAAGATTAAATAGTTTAGCTAGATCTTTATTCTCTATCTATCGGCATGAAATTTAAAACATGAATAATCAAGATTAAGCTATTTGAATATCATGGATTTATGGAATTTTGTTGAAATTTTGCACACAATCTTATTTTTCAAGTAAAGTAAAGGTAATTGGAATTTGAATTTGCATCACTTCATGATCTATTTTATCTCTTTTTTGTTGGGGCTAATTTTTTATATTATTTTGATCTTTTTCTTTCCAATCCCTTGATTTTTATTTTAGTACTTTGACCCTCTTTATTTATTTTTTAATATGGGAAAACATTTTGCGAAATAAAAAGTTTGTACATATTACAAGACTAATCATAGTCAATTAAAAATTATGAAACCTATTATTGTAGGACCTTAATAGTGGCTCCACATGGGGATGTAATTTCTAATTAAATGTAAAGAACTTTAAGATCAGTAGCCTTTGAAATTTATTTGTACTGCCTTGAAACTATTTCTTTGAGCTCTGATTTATTCATACTTATGATATTTTGTCTTTCCAAGCTTAGGGCCTTCTTTGGGCTTCAATTTTGGAAGAAAGAAATCGATCAATCTATGCTTTGCGATGTTATGTAAAATGAAAAATAAATAAAGTGAACTCTTGTTAATCGGGAATAGTAATGCTTGATGTCCTACCATTGGTTGGTCCACCTAGAAGATCTGATCAATCTAACTCCTTGAAAAGAATGTATTGTTCCATTTGTAACCATAAATGATATAGGGACCTTTCCATAGGAAATAAAATTTACCATCTTTACCTTTATCTTCTCTTTTTGAATCCCATTTAAGAACTTTATCACCTATGTAGAAATCATCTTCCTTTGTTTTCTTGTCAAATATATTTTTAATTTTATGTTGGATAACTTTTGATTTGACATAGACTTCTTCCCTATTTTATTTGCAAGTGTATAGTTTGATTTATCCATCTATGGATATCATTGGGTTCAACTTTGAGATTCTTGAATCATCTTAATCACTTTGGCACTCCCAAAGAGGATGGGAAAACATCATCCATCCTATATACTAGCTGACAGGAGATATTACCAATGGAATTCTTTGTCTTGAGTCTATGCACTTATAGAGGAAATTAACTAAACTTTTGTTCCCGGAGTCTTTATGTTGTCTTCTAATAGTTTCTTGATGATATTAACCATATTTTAATTGAGGATTAAATACCATTACCTTGATGGTAATAGGAAGTGGAATGGCCAAGGCTAATGTGGTATTTTTTTCTGAGAATTTAATCATTTTTCTTAGACTTGAAAGCAAGCGTATCGGTAATGAAATTTTGAGGGCATCCAAATCTAGAAAGTATATTGTTTTCAAGAAATGAGATTATGGCGAGAATCGATTAATATGCAGAAGGAATGGCTTCTATCCATTTGGCGAAATATTACGGCCATTTGTCAAATCCATTTGTGTTGGGAGTTTGAGTAGGGTGGAGTGAATTTCACCAATGAAGTCTAAACCCCATTCTTTGAAAATGGAATTTACGTAGCGAACGGAGTTTGAGGGGTAAAGGTAATAGTTTTCTTCCTTCAAAAGATCCGGTATTTGTCCTGTAAGTGCATACTTCTTACATCGCAAGAGTGGGTGATGGCTTAGCCCTCAAGATTTTATCGGCGGTTGATTTCCGGTAAAGATGTCCTCCACAGTCACACCTGCAAACTCTTCCATAACTTTATTAGCTTCATATTTTAGTAAGCAAATTCAATAAAATTCAACCATGATATTTCCAAAATAGAGCATTATCTATGATACAAAATTTCATTGCCTTTAACTTTAAAATCTAGCTGGAATCTTGACAATCAGGAGGAGCTTTTAATTTGGTAAAATATGATATCTGCATACCAAGGTGCATCTATAAAAGATTCAATGATTTTTGGAGTCTCCATATCTTCTTGATCATCTAATTGAGCAATAGAATTTTATATCTAAAATGGGGTGATTCGATTGACTATGACTTTGGCTAAACCTTGGCCTTTAATGAGTTTCGTGGGCTTAATTTCAATGTCATACTCTCAAAATTGTGGTAATCCATTTGCCTCTTTTACCATTAGGCCCATTCTCAGTCCTTAATTTCATTTACTAGTGAATTTGGGACATATGCAATAATGTGTGAATATAAGATATACACTCTAAAGTATTTAATAACCTTTACTAAAGCAAGTGCTTGTTTTCCATTATGTTGTACTTTAGTTGGGCATCTCTTAGAGGATTTGTTAAAAAAGCAATGGGATGTTCATAACCACGATCATTCTTTTGTAGTAAAGCTGCAACAATGGTATGTTCGAAAGAAAAATAAAAAATAATAAAATATTTTTTGAAATCGGGACTTATTAGGACGGGTGTTTGCAGCAGAGGCTTGTTTGATTGATTCAAAGTTTTTGGCCTCTACTATCCATTTAAGTGCTAAGTATTTATTTAACATGTTATTTAGTTCTCTAATTATTTACTTCAAATTTGAAATGAATATTAAAGGAAATTGGTTACCTAAGAAAGTTTGCAATTCCTTGATGTTTCTAGGATGACTTATGTTAGAAAAGGCCTCTATTCTAGCCGGGTCATATCCTAATTCCCTCTTTTGAGATTATGTCTAATAGTTTACCTTATTCAAGTCTAAGAAAGTCTTTTTTGGGATTTAATAAAATACCAAATTTTTTGCATTCTAAAACACTTGTCTCGAATGATCTAGATGTTCATTGTCGGTTTGAAAATGCAATTATGTCATCTAGATAAATGACAAGAAATCATGAATTTATTTGGAAAAAGCTATGTCTAACGAAGCTCTGCGGAATGTAGCTCTTGCATTCATTAATCAAAAGGCATTTTTCAAATACTTGAAAGTACCCCATGGAGTAGTAAATGTTGTCTTTGGTTGGTCTTATGGCTGAAATAAGATTTTATTATACCCGAATCCATTAAGTAATGAAATCTGGATGATCCTACCATCCTACGTAAAATATGATCCATTTTGAAGGAGGGGATAATTATCTTATAAAAGGACACCTTGTTTAAGTTCTTGAAATCAAAACAAAGTTTGATTTCTCCTGTTTTATTCCTGAGTGGAATTAGTTTGAAACAGAATCATAATATCGTGCGATGATGCGTAGCTACATACATCGTCTTCACCTCTTTTTCAATTAAAGACATAAAAACTAGATTAATTCTCTAAGCTTATATTTAAATGGTTTCGATCTTCTTTGATAGGTATTTTGTGTTGAATGATGCTAGAGTCATAGAAATTTAAGGTCTTCATAACTCCATAAAACACATCTTGAAATTCCTTAAACAAAGCTATGTATTTCGATTTTTCATCTTGAGGTAATGCTTTGAAGGTTGTTCAGATGGTTTGAACTGTACATGACACATTATTCTATAATCTTAATGGACACATATAGTTTCCTTAACAACATTTGAATCAAAAGATCTTCTAAATAGACTAATCACAGAAAAATTTTTATTCTTAGATTTTAAATCTTTGATAATCATTTTTTATTTCTTCTTTACAATTTATCTGGCCTCTCTTAGAATTGAACTTAGTAGGTTCAAATCTAAATTATTTATATATCTCCATATCTAGTTTCATCTCTTCTTCAATCTATCTATATTGCAATTCAGATCTTCTCATTCATAAGTGAGTAGATTTAGTATCTTTGTATAAAATATACTCTTTAAGTTTTCTGGTATATTTTGTCATCTTCTTTCAACTGTATATTGATGATTCTTGTAAAGATGATTAACAGATACTAGAAAAGTAATGACATGTACACTGTTCTTTCTAGGATACAATAGAATCAATTTCAAACAACTATTTATCAAGATGCAGAAACATTTCTTTATTGAAAGGCCAATATAGGATTATACATAATATTCTCCTCTATTTTTTTTAGATAAAGTTAGAATCTTCTTTGATAGAAAATCTAAATACCTCTAATTCTAACAATCATGTCTTAGTCAAACTAACCTTTGCTCTTGTTTATACATTAGTTTAATCTTAAAGGCATGACTCACTGAATGATTGTTTTCATATTATGAATCAAATCTTCCTCCAACTCTAAGTTTTTCACTAGTATCAAGTCTAGAGAATATACATTGATTATGAAATACTATTTATCACATCTAGCTTCTTCTTTTATTTCAATGTATTTTTATCATACTAAATTTGAATTACATAAAATGAAGAATCATATCAAGTATACAGTAAATGGGATAATTCTGTGGTTGTTACGTACTATTGACCATGTACTTAGAGTTTCTTTGTTAAGATTTTTAGGTTGATGAAACACTAAAATTGGCATAAGACATGTATAATTGTAGAGATCCTTAGAGTTTTCTCCCCATGGCGAAAATAACATTCCATACTTTGGAGGATATTAGCTACTACAATATTCATGACTACACTTTTCCCTAGGTATTTGACTAAAGTGACACATAAATATTTTATTAAACCAAGAAATTTCACTTTGCTAGAGTCAAGAGAAAATATCTTATATAGTTTAGTGACATCTAAATTCCAAAGTTTCCATAATGGATTTTGGCATTAAATTGTGGATCTTTCCAGGAATCTAGCATAACATTGTATAAAACTTGATCATGAATACTCAACTTAATGTAGAATAGAACACCACCTTCTTGATGTTTTCCATTTACCCACTCACAGGCAAAAACTAGTTCTAGTTTATCATCATTTAGATTTACAGAGTCTTCTCCTTCATTGATGTTCAACGTTCAGGTGATACGTGATTTGTATAAATCATGTTTTACCAATTCTATTAAAGGAATTGGCCTTTTTGGATTTAAAAATTTCGGTTTGGATGTTAAATGGTGCTTGTGTTTTTTCTAGCTTGAATGATTTCTTCTTTAGTAACTATAGTTTGAGTGTTTTTCTCTTTTTTTTGCTAATTTTTTTAATGTTTTTGTTTCCTTTGTTTTACTATTTTGAATTTTCTTTTATGGGACGGTTGAGTAGCAGTGGTAGTTTTAGTAGCTTTTGAAGTTTTAGCGATTGTTTTCGGAGCAGGTTGATTTTTGATCATCGAGAGAAAATGTTGTTGGATCATCTAAATTTTATTAGAAGGTGTATTTTAGCGAGGGAATGATGTTTAAGCGACGATAAATTTTTGAGGATCAATTTGGTGTTTGAACAATTATCGTAATGTCAACAATTTTAGAGTTTGGGTGCAATTTTTGGACTAGAATTTTCTGATTAGGACTTGGATTTTCTTTGAGTTTCCCTAGAGGAGAATGTGTAGTAATTTGGTTGTAGGAGCTTCTACTACTTTCTTGGTCTGATTTTGAGGCAGTTTCACGTCTGAGCTTCTACATTTTCTTACTCCTAAGGTTATATTGCTTGTGAACTTCATTAATGGAAAATTCATAACCTTACTTATAATCAGACTCTCCATATTCCTATGCTTTATGCTTGTTGTAGCTCATATAATTATTGTTCTTCTCATATAAGAAAAATAGTATTATCATCATTGATTCACATTAAGTTAATTTGAATGTCTTCATCTTCTTCATTTTGGTGAGAAATTTCATCATAGTTCTCTTGGGAAAGGTGGTCTTATTTGATTTGTCGAGTCTTGATTCTCTAGATTTACTTGTGTTGGTATTATTTCTAAAGTTGGGATTTCTTATTTGAGGACCTTGTTGTTGATTATCCCACATTGGTTTCCTTTCCATACTTTCTAATATATCACATCATTTTTTCCACAGCTTTGATAACTATCTATTTTACTATCGATGTAGATGTTTCCTCCTTTATTGTTACCATTCTTTCATTTCTCATTTTGGCTCTCTTAGCTAACAAATTTTCTTCTACACTAATTGCATTTCTATGCATTTGTTCTAGTGTTTAAGGGTTTCTTTCCCTCAATTGGTATGACATATCCATATCAAAGCCATTAGGAAATTTGAGTAAAGCTAGATCTGTTGGGGGTTAAAGTTTTGGACTAGCATTATAGATATTGTTGAATCTAGTACAATAGTCTTAGCTGACTTATTAGGTGCTCTTTTTATGTGTTCATATTGGAAAAAAATTGTAAAGTATTATTTTTCTTATCTATTGATAGTGTCTAATGGAAAGCTTCTAAATCATCAATATGATTGGCGAGGTAAAGCTTTAAACCAATTCCTTACTTCTCTAGCTAAAGTTTGGGCAAACATTCTCATTTAGACATTAGCAACACCGTCAATTTCATGCAATTCAAAGTAATAATTCATTTTGTTAACATGTTGTTGTGTAGTCTATTGAATAGTTCCATCAAATTGAGGATTTTTCTTTGGTAATCTTGGGGCATAGCATGTAATTGAGCTGGTAGGACCAATGAGGCATAGCTTGTCAGCCATGGAAAATATTCTAGCTTGGATGAGGAGGTAAATTTGTAGGGTGCTTGGTGATGAGGTTGATGTATTTGTAGATGAGCTTGGGATACTAAGATATACTTGGAAATGGTTGAAATTCTTGAAAATATAGAAACAGTGCTAGAAGGTGAGCTTGAATTATTTGGAGATGGAAATAAAAATATAGGTTGAAGAGGAAGCTTAGGGATGAAGGATTAGTAGAATGAGGTGTAGTGGAAATAATAGATGAAGTGGTACTAAATAAATTTGAATTTATAGATTATGAATGAATGGTAGAAGGCTTAGGGGTATACGCGAGATAAAGTAGTCAATTCAACAGAATGTTGGAAATATGCTTCATCAATTTCCTTAATCAGAGAGTTGTAGTTAAAACAGTTTTATCATAAGGTTCTAGAGCTTTTGATCTAAATCAAATTAGAGAAGCTTGATCTGCCTCCTTTTAGTTTCAATAAATGACTAGCTCAGATCTATTACACTATCATAGATGGAAATTTCTAATTTAGTTCTAAACAAATATTGCTCCAAAGCTAAATCCAAATTCAATGTCTTGTAAGCTTGATAATTTTTGTGAAAATTTGGAGTTGATTAATGAGACTTTTACTTCCTAAACTTTCTATTTTTTTGTTTTTCTTTAAAATTACGTCGCGATTCTACTATTACGGTAGGTTGGATCAGAATGAGATAGTATATTAGGTTCTTAGGAGGCCAAAATTTTAGTTTTTATGAAAAGTTTACTTACAACCCTTAAAACAACCACCAGGTGAAAAGATAATTAAAAGTATTTCTTTAGGGTTTATTTTAAACACTAAAAGTTGATTTTAATATGGTGTGAGTATGTTATCACTCCAGCGTATTCTTAGGGTTGTAAATCTTTTCGTTTAAAGAATATTAGAGGTAACCACAAACCTACTTTTAAGCTTTAGGATCTAGCCTTCCTAGTAACAGAGGAGTTCTCTCTATATGGTTATCGTTGTTTTTTAGTTGATTTTAGGCTAGTTATGTAAAATTACTTGGGTTTTTATTTTGGTTTGGTTTTCGTGGTGGAATCCTTGATGATTGAGATGGATAGATGTGGAATTCACATTTTACATTGGGCTAATGGGATATTATTATCAAGAAAAATAAGCGAGTAAAGGTTCTAAAGGGAAGTTGTCATAGAGAAATATAATTGAGCTAATTGAATGTTAAGGTTTGGATGATGAAATGGTTTCAATCGGGATGAGAGAGAAATTAAAATTTTCTCGAGGATTTGGATAATGAAATGACATAGGTCAAGCAAAACTAGAAATTAAGAATTCCTAAATACAGGATATTAATGAAAACCATAAAATGACATAAAAATTCAAGACAAAGTGTTTTAAACAAATTATGAAATAATATTCCTATTATACATTTAGATTTAGAAAACATGCAGAGTATGTGAAAACTTGAGATAATAACAAAGAATAATTAGAGAGCACTTCAACCCCAGTGGCCCAACACATGAATCTTGTAATATAATTCCTTTGTGCTCCAATCAGTCTGTGACTTGAAAATGGTACTGCTTGGATTGAATCGGTATACGTAGATTTTTTCAATCCACAATCCACACACAATACTTCAAATTGTGAAGTATTTATACAAAAATGTAATAAAAAATATCCTAAAATGTCTTAGGAATTATTCAACGAAAAATAAATATCTTCATGCAAGAAGATAAAGACAACTATGTAACTAATGCAAAGCTACTTCTTTTTATTGATTTTGTTGTTTGATGTCTTTGATCTTTTGTTGATTTGTCTCTAATTGTTGCTCAACGAAAATTTGCTTAGTTTTAGTGTTCTTTACCGGCTATATTTCACTATGCTTTTTCATCTCTATTTTTACTTTAACCATCTCTTTCATCGATACTCTTTAAATCTGATACTCTTTGACCTTTAATTGCCTGTTTACTTTCTTTACAACAAATCAGTCAAATTCTCCCAATCTTAAAATTTGGTAACTTGATCTTTACCATTCTTGAATATCTCATTAATACTCTAGTATACTTTAAAAGTATGCTTGTTTATGAATAAATTTTACCTCATTTTATGCATTAAAATAGGTTCTCAAAGCTTTTTTGTAAAGTACTTTCCCTATTGGAATTCCTTGCATGGATGAGTTGTGGCTTGTTCCATTTCCACTTCTCGATTTTCTTATCATAATCCTCTTGTTTCATCAATTTTTCATTAATAAGCTGGAGGATTTGGAGGTAACTTTCTGCCTCGAAATATCCAAACTTCATCGTAGATCTAGTTATGCCAAGTTCCATGTTAAAATTTTTCTTGAGTTGAACCATCAATTTTCTCTTAGAAGTCACCTTCCTAAATTCTAGGATTGTTTTTGTCACGTCGCAATCAATCTATTCTAATTATTGCTTATTCTTGAATTAAGAAAATTAATGGAGTCAATGTGTCGAAAACATAGCGAGTGTTGAGTTCTAAAAGGAAGTGTTCACGGGGAAAGATAATTGGTAGGATTGAATCTTTTAATTTGGATGATGCGTAGTTTCATTCCGGGATGAAGAGCAATTAAATTCTCAAATCCGGATAATGAAATGAGAAGTGACTCCAATCAAAACTAGGGAGAAATTAAGAATTCACTCATTTGGATATCGAGTAGAAAACATAAAAATTACATAATAGTTCAAGACATAGTGTTTTTTTAAACAAATTATGAAATAATATTCCTATTATACATTTAGATTTAGAAAACATGAAAGTATGTGAAAACTTCGAGATAATAACAAAGAAAAATTGACAATACTTCACTGAAGTATATTTAAAAAATGATCTTGTAATATAATGCCTTTATTTCTCAATCCGGTCTAGCACGACTGAAAATAGTACAAAGAACCCTTTGTATATTAGTACATCTATAGAAATGTTTAGAAATCCACTACAATCCACACACAATACTTAGTGTGAAGTATTTATACAAAAATGTAATACAAAATATCCTAAAATATCCTAAGAATTATTCAGTAAGTAATGTCTTCATGCAGAAGATGAGAAAACTATCTAGCTAATGCAAGTTGTCTATTTTTATTGATTTTGTTGTTTGCTATCTTTGATCTTTTGCTAATTTGTCTGAATGTTTCTCAACAAAGGCATTGTTTAGGGATTTTTCCTTACCACGGATGTATTTCACTGTGCTTTTTCATCTCTATTTTGACTTTAACCATCTGAATTTCATCAATACTCTTTAAGCCTCGATACCCTTTTGACCCATTATTTATAACTTTACCTTCTCTTTTACAATAAATCGAGTTAACTTCTCCCAATCTTCGCATTTGGTAACTTGATCTTTACCATTCTTGAATATCTCGTCAAACTCTGTATACTTTGTAAAAGTAGGCTTGTTTATGAAAATTTTTTTTTTTACCTCATGTTGTAAGTAAAAGGAGTTCTCAAAAATCTTTGTCGAGTACCTTTCCATGTTGGAATTCCTTGCATGGATGAGTTATTGGCTTTTTCCTTTGCCACTTATCTGATTTTATTATCATAATTACTCTTGTTTGATCAATCTATCATTAATAACAAAGGATTTGGAAGGTTTCTACCTCAAAATATCAAACTTCATCATGAATCTAGATATGCCAAGCTCCATGTTCTAACATTTTTCTTCCAAGTTGAACCATTAAGTTTCTCTTAGCAATCACCTTCCTAATTTATAGGATTGTTTCAATCCTGCCACAAATCCAATATCTTCTAATTCTTGTTTATTCTTGGAATTAAGTAAACTATTGTTCATTGGCCTCTTATGGCTTCTTACCAAGATTTCTTCCTTGATTTTATAGATGGCTTCATTTCTTTGATTTGATTATATCTTTACTTGCTCATAAATAGCTTTGAATGTATGGCCAAATATCATTGACGAGATTCAATGATATTGGCTATGTCTTGTTTGGCTTGTGAAAATTGGTTCTTTTCGGTGTTAACTCTTTGTCTAACTTAAGGTATCATTCAATACGTTTGTTTTACGTATTTCATTCTTGTGCATGATGCTACTAGTTTCTTCTCATCCTCTAAATTTTAGGCGATTTCTTTAAATACATTTATTTCATTTGTGTGGATGGACATTTCTTAAATTGCTTTAACTAGTTTCTTGCTTCATTACTAGGCCGTCTTTCTTGTTGTAGATGACTCTATTGCTGAAGTAGTTGTTGATGTAACGGGGAGTAATGTATTTATTAGGTATTTGGAGCCAATGGTCTTGCTAAGGTAGAAGGAACAAGCTTGTAGTGAGCGTAGGAATACCGATTGATAGGGATTTATTTTGAAATTTGGCCTTTTTCTCTGTACTAACTTGTCCATCTCATTTTCCATTTTCTTTTAGTTGGGAAGTTCTTGAAGAATGAGGTTCATCATCTCATCTTTTGACTTGTATCTGTAATAATTCTTTTGGCACAATGGATGTTGATTAGGAGGAGATTTGAGCTATTTCCTTTAATGCGGCAATGCATTCTTTTTCTTTATGAGGTTCTTCTACGGCTTTGACATTCTTTGGATCATATCCTACTTCAATAACCAAATCTTCCGGTGATTTAATTCTGTTATTTTTTAGCTTGTGAGGATGCTTTTCTAGCTTTAGGCCGACCTATGATGTTTTCAAGAGTATTTTGCGGCTTATGTACACTCATGGATTTATTAGTCACGGTAGAATATAGCATTTCCCCGGCTTGCTTGTGAAATTCTCAGTATTTAGGATGAAGATAGTTTTCTTGAAATTCATATGTCGTATTTTTATAATCTACTAATGACTTAGGATGCTTCATTGTTGGCTGTAGGAAGGTCATCTGCATCTTCCCTAGTCTTGTAGTAAATGTAGAAAGCAATTTGATTTGGTCACTACGTGGCTTGCTTCTAGTATTGGGTATATGTATCGGCCCTTTAATGCCTCATTCCTTATCTTGATCTCTTTATACTTTGCATGATATCCTGCTCTTTTTCTAGTAGTTTGCGGATGAAGACACTTCAAAGAAACTGTCTTTATACATTTGAATAATATGAGTGTTAGATGTTGAAGAATTTGGTGAGTTTCTTGTGAAATTCTTGGAGGAGAATTACCTTTGATCAACGTATACGTATCAACGATCTCAATAGTTTCCACTTGTTTGGGCTTCTTCCTATACATTAGTTTAAATTTAGTTTCGGTGGTAGTTTCGAATTGTGAGCATGATCCTTCTTCTTTGACTTTTTAGAGTTCCTATCATGTGGGGCTAGAGTCACCAAAATGGAACCGATTATCACCTTGCTTCTCTTTGCCTCTTTTAAAATGTTCTCCAACCATTGAGGCTTGATTGGAGTATTTCTCAATGTCTAGCTTTGATTCATGTACATAAGGAGTTAATTTACATTTGAAACTTAACTTTCTTATAACTCTTAAGGAGGATCATAATACCATTGAAAAATTTGAACAAAACAGGTCACGCAAATATCTTTATGCTTTTTGACACCACTTCTATTGTTGCAAATAAAAGGAACAACTTTGATTCTTTATCTTAAAATGTGTCTTATTTTTGGCTAAAAATATTTTAATTCATCAAATTGAATCTGCTTCATATATTCAAGTGCAAATAACCTCAATGGGAGGTATTTTGGCGGCTATGTGAAGGATGAGATCCATATACCTAAATCTCTGTGTGGTTCGATTAAGGTACCAATATCCTATCTGTGTTCCAATAAGCACTCAAGACCTTTTTAATCTCATCGTGACTCTTGTTAATCTTGCTATTTAGCATGTTGAAAATAGGATGTACGAGTACGATAGGTATGTGTATGTGAACTCTATGGAGTCCTTCTTTATGAAGTCAAAGATAAGCGTATTTGAGGGTTACCTTCAACACTCTGATTTCTAAAGGTTAATTTTAAAGCTTTGGTGGAAGTATACAAACATGTGAAATATAATAGATGAATACTTAAAGACACCTTCTTGAGGCATTTTAACAAGCTATTCATGGATTGTATCGGCAAGGTAATGAGAAAAATTGAATATGGTAGCGGGAGAGGTAGAGCGGGGGTGAAAATAGAAAGGAGACCTAAAGTGAAGAATCAACATGCTCATCGGTGAAATAACCTAAAATATAAGAAAACATTGAGATGATATGCCATGTTCTTTCGGGAAAACATAGCTATTTGGATACGGAGGGTTGGTCTTGGGAGTTTATACTAATTAAGGAATGAATGTTTGGAATGCTCTGGAACCTCTTAGGGAATTCCGGCAGATATAATGCGGTGAGGATCTCAATGGATGGTGGGGGTTTCATTAGGCCTAGGATGGATTTGCGGCCTTTATCGATTTATTTATTCGAGGGCAGCCAATGGTGAACAGATTTATTTTCTAGGGGTTACAATGGCTCTTTGATCGGGCACATATAATTTTTTTGACAAATTCTAATAACCTCTTGACCTTGGAAGGTGTGGGACAATTTACTTGGGAAATTGGACTCCCAAAGGAAAACATCATCGTGTTGATCGGCGGTTGGCCATTGATGTCAACCCAAGAGCAACAGGGCTAGCCCAATATTGCATGGGTACATTCTCTGAAATTAATATCAATGCAGGTCAATAATGCTTTGATGGTTTCTACTTGTCGAGATGTTTGGATTGATATATATGGAACACCATGTAATTCTTCCTTTGTTTGAGAGATATTCATGTTTGAAGTTTGCACCCACGATTAGTGGGATAAAACCCCATGGGGTTGGAATAGGTCATTGAAAAAGTCATAATTAATATTTTTAACAAATCCCTCCCGCATTCACTTGTTGAAGCCCCTCTCAGCAGCATTAATATAAATTTTACAGTCCTCATTTCCTCCTTTTGCAAGGGATTCAACCATCTAAAATGAGTCATCGTGGTATTTTCTCTCTAAATTTTTCTACGAAGTTTTAGAAGCTAAAATTTTATGAGGTGAAGAGGAAAAAATCTTGATGAAGTTGCGGTAAAAGTTTTAGATAAATATGCACAATATTTTGGAGTATGATCTTGTCTAAGTCGGGGTTTTTTGCGGGCTTGAAATTCATCTCAAAGTGACCTTGGTAAAATCGTCATAACTCTCTCTCCCCGAGAATCGGGTTGTAATTCTATAAAAAGTGGCACATAGTGCACAATGCATTACCTTTTGTTCTATCAATTTCACGAAGCCAAAGGAAGAAAACGATTGACACATGGCATGTACAAGTGTGCACTCTTCTGAAAAAATACATAGTTAAGGGCATTGCGAGAGATTGGGTATAACTCTCTATTAGAAGAATCCAAATAGGGTCAAACCTGTGGAATTGGAAAGATGACTTAGAGAACTACTACAATACCAAAATCGGATATTGAGGATTTGCAATAACAAAGATACACGATTCAATATCGAGCTCCTAGAGAGCAAGAAAAAGCTAGATCATGAGTTGTCAAGGGTTGCAAGGACCCGGACTTTCTACGGAAAAAAAGCAAAGAAAGGTGTAGAAGGGTAGCATGAAAGAGCGAGAAACCAAGGTGCATAACGGTAACAAGATGTTCATCGTATGAAGTCTTCAAATGGGCGACACGCCCACAATCATTGCTAAGGTATCATTGTACTTAGTCATTGTAAATACATTATTGTACATTGTATTATTGAGTGTCTATGCAGAGTTTGAAGGAAGTGTTAGCGGTCTAGGATCATCATTACATGGTTGTGTCAAAATTTGGGTTATGGTCTAGTATATCTTCTTCTTGCATCATTCTATATCATTTTAAAGTGGATCATTTTCCCTAGTACGGGGAGTCCATTATCCTTTTATTCTTCTAAGGTGAGTGAGATTGGTGCTAGGGTGAGTTGTAGCTCATTGGGTGTTGGGGCATCCATTCGGTTAATTTCTTGAAGAATCTCGGGCATTGGAGCATCCATCGGTGGGAGGCTGGAGAAGAATGATTTTCTAGATTCTAGGAAGTTGGAAATTTATTTTCGGTTGGAGTTGAATATTAAAGAATTATTAGAAAAACATTAGGAAGTTTTGTCCCGGAGTAGGTTTCAACCTTAAAAGCATTGCATTTGTGTTCCTCTTGTTTGCTATTATCATTGTACAAACCTTGATAGTGAAGATGTATGCTCTAATTGAAAGCAATATTGATTCACCCCCCCTTAGTATTTCCAACAATTGGTATCGAGACTTGGTTCAGCTTCAATAGCGATTACTTGGTGGAAGGAGGTCATGGAACATACCAAGTATGAATAATACCTCTATTCAATGAAAATAATTATGCACTTTGGAAAGGAAAGATAGGAGGTCTATCTCTTAGCGCAAGGTTATGAAGTATGGGACACTATTCAAATGGATTTACATCAACCGCGAATGAACAAGGTAAGAAGAATTTGGTAAATTATGAAAAAGAAAGGATATTATTATCGTGGACACAAATGCTTATCATAGGGTGTTGGGTTGTAAAGCGCAAAAATGTATGGGACAAGCAGGGATATATATGCCGAGGTGATTCAAATGTCAAAGAAGCAAAGATTCAAATCTGTAGAGAAAAATTTGAGCAACTCGGAATGAAAGAAGATTGCAACATTAAAAATTCCAATACGTTGATGAAATGCTTGATACTCTGGAAGGATTGGGAGAGCTAGTTGACGAAGACTATTATGAATATTTATAACGTTATCGGGGAAGTGCAACCCAAAGGTATCGGTCTTAGAATCTGATGCAAATGTTTGGACAAACTTCGGCAAAGAGGAATTACATGGAGTTCTCATAGCATATGAAATGAGACTTGAACAAGAAGAGATTACTTCACATCTAGAAGCTGCGTTTGTTGCATCTAAGAAAACCAATAAGGATAAACAACCTTCAATTGAAAAAGACATGCACCTACAAGTGTGAAGAAAATGGAGATGATGATGAAGAGGTCTTTCGGATGAAGAATATGCTTACTTCACGTGAAAACTAAAAATTGGTAAGGGAAAATTCAAAGGTAAACTTTACATTATGTTTCGGTTGTAATGAGGTTAGAATTTTGCGACAAAATGTCCCAAAAAGAAGTAATGGAAACTCAAAAGGAAAGAAAGGATTTAAGAAATTCAACGAGGCAAGGATCAAAGAAATTTCTCTTTAAAGAAGATGGCTCATCATCCGATGAAGACAATGATAGTGAAGAAGAAGCCAATAGAGTATTTTTTATGGCCAAACACAATAAACCCAAGCACAATAAACAGAGGTATCAAACATTGAAGAAGGATGGACCATAGAGGTACAGGAAGAAATCAAGCTTATAAAGAATCTCAAGGTAGAAGATGTTTGTTCCAAAACTCTTGAAGAACAAGTTCAGAGTCTCAAAATTGAAGTTGAAAAAGACAAATGCATTGAAGAGTCACTTCCAAAAGAAGTTGGAAGAAAGAAACCAAGAAAGGGAAGAATTAGAAACCAAAGTAGTCTTTCTACGTAGAGAGTGAAGAAAGGAAAAACTGTCAAACTATACCCAACAACTCAAGGGAATTGGAAGAACTCATCAGCAATCAAGAATCTTACAACGAAAAAACTAGCATTAGTTACAAAGAAGAAGAAGCGAGGACCTTCTACAACCAAAATACAATGAACCTATGAGATCGGCCATACATATGAAGCATTGACTGGATAGATTCCATAAAATAGCCTTGGAAAACAGATTCCTCGATAAAGAAACTTCGATCCGAGTACCAACATATTTTTTATGGCTATCACATTATTCATGTAGGTAAATTTGAGTGTAAAACATAATACAGATATTATACATCATCTGGACGAATACAATTCAGGATATCTGCTAAAATATAGACCTCCGAGTGCGAGTGAAACATCAACTGAAAATTTAAGAAATAATATTAGATCTTACAAATGTCAAAACTTTGGACACATAACCAAGACTACGAGACTTGAAAAATCCTCAAAGAATCTTTGAAGCCACGAAACGAACGAACATGGAAGAGAAGAATGATAATTGTGCTCTCACTTTCAAGGCTCAAAGAACAAAGATGTGTGGTATGTTGATAGCGGTTGCTCAGTACATGTTGGAGGCAGAAATAGAATTTGTATCTCTGAAAGAAGAAGGATGGAACCATGTCCTTCGAAAATGATGGATCTTCAAATGTTATAGGATCGAATGCTGTCCTCTCGGAAGCAAAGATGCTCTAGCGAAGAATGTTCTATTGGTTGAAAAAATGAATCACAATCTTCTCGTGCTGGACAAATGTGATCAAGGACACACAATACTATTCAAATCCACGAAATGTGAAATTAGGAAAGGCGTGTATGGTGAAATTGTGGCTACAATAATTGACTTAAACGATATATATGTTATGGATGAAACAACTAAAGCATGTCTAATAGCTAAAGAGGATGATATAATATTGAGTATCGATGATGATCAAATAAGAAGAAGTTTGCTACAAAGGTGCAAAGTGATTTCGAGATGTCTCTACTTGGTGATCGACATAATTCTTAGGGCTTCAAATATCTCGGCAAAGAAAGGAATATTTATATGTCAAGCCAAGTACATCAAGGAAATGCTCAAGAAATTTAAAATGGAAGATTGCGGACCCATCCTTACTCCAATGATAGCAGTTTCAAATTGAACGCAAACCTGACTCATCTAAGGATGTGGATCCAAGGTTGTAGATCTATGATTAGTAGTCTTCTATATGTAACAACCTCTCGACAGGATGACACCTCAGAAAACGAGTTGGACAAGTAGCAAGATTCCAAAGCGGCGCAAAGAATCACATATTAAATATTAAATCTGACATTGATCATCTTAGCGAGCTTAGGTTCTCCAGAGTTCTCATTAGATTTTCCTTTTCGGAATATCGAGGTGGAGTGGAAGTAGATTATAAGTTTGCGGGATGGTTGTGTGTGAGTGGAAGTGTGTGAGGTCCGCGGGATGGTTGTGTTTAGGGAGAATTACCTTTTCCATTGATGTCAAAGGGGGGGAGAGAATGTCTTAGGAAAGAGTGTCATGATCGCCGGGGGAGTACTTGTGTTGCCATCGAAGTCCAAGGGGATATTGTTGATCTTGATTGTCATTGATGTCAACCCAAACAACACTAGGGTTAGCCCAATATTTCATGGGAATTTTTGACCTACAAAATTAATATAACCACGTTAAATAAATTCTTTTGATGGTTTCTACTTTCGAGATGTTTCCGTTGATATATGGCACACCATGTAATTCTCACGGTTTGAGAGATATTCATGTTTGAAGTTTGTACTGATTAGTGGGCTAAAACCCCATGGGGTTGGGGCATGGGTCATTATAAAGTCATAATTAATATTCTTTAAGCTCATAAAATCCCTCCATGTTCACTTGTTGAAGCCCCTCTAATAAGCATTTATATAAATTGTGATGCTCATTTCCTCCTTATGCGAGGATTAAATATCTGAAACGGGTCATCGTGGAATTTTCGTTCTAACTTTTTTTCTGAAAGGCTCGAGAAGCTGAAATTTTATGAGTGGCAATCTGTGAAAGGCTATGATAAAAATTTTAGATCAAGATGCACAAATTTTTTGGAGATATGATCTGTGGAAATCGGGAGTTTTACGAGCTTCTGAGGTATCTCAAAGAAGTGACCTTGGTAGATTGTCATAACTCTCTCTTTGAGTATAAGGATTGGAATTACGTAAAAAGTGGTAGATGCGCATAGTTTGTAACTTTCTGCTATCAGACTGCAGGAGCCAAAGGAAGAAACGGTGACACGTGGCATGCCATACAAGTACGCTCTCTTTTGAAACGATCCATAATTAGGCCATTGTGAGGTGGGTATTAATCTCTCTTGAAGAATCCAAATAGGGTGGGACCTATATGGAATTGGAAAGATGACTCGAGAGAAGCTGCAGAATCAAAAATCGGATATTGGTAGTCCTTGATAACGGAGATACACTAGGTGTGAGCTCAAAGGCAAGAAAAGCTAGATCATGTGTTGTGAGGTTGCGAGGACTAGACTTTCTCTGACTGACAAAGAAAAGCAAGATGCGGCGAGGTAGCATGACAAGAGTAGCATCCGAGTGCATAACAACAACAAGATGTTCATCATGAAGTATTCAAGTAAGAGCGTACTTGCCATCTGATCATTGTAAAGGTATCATTGTACTTAGTCATTGTAAATACATTATTGTACAACTTGTACTAGTGTCTATCTGCCAAGGAGTTGAGAGAAGTGTTGGAGGTCTAGGACGATCATTACGTGATTTATGTCAAAGTTGGGGTTATGGTCTAGTATATCTTCTTCTTATTTTGCATCATTCTATATCATTGTAAAGTGGATCATTTTCCTAGTACGGGAGTCCATTCTCCTTTTATTCTTCTATAGGGTGGTAGGGTGGTGCTAAGATTGAGTTGTAGCTCATTGGGTGTCGGGGCATCCATTCATTTGACTATCTTGTAGAATATCCGGCATTGGAGCACCCATCTAGTGGGAAGTTTAGAGAAGAATTATTTTTCTAGATTCTAGGAAGTTGGAGTTTTATTTTCGAGTTGGAGTTGAATATTAAGAATTATTAAGCACTAGGTGGTTTGTCTAGGAGTGGAGTTTCCACCTTAAAAAATACGTGCATGTGTGTTCCTCTTGTTTTCCGATATCATTGTACGAACGCGATAATAATTAAAGATTAACTAATGCTCTAATTGAAAGGAATACGATTCACCCTCCCCCTCTCTTTAATTTCCAAAAATCGAAACTTGGTCAATTGACTTATCATGGCTCCAACAATGGAGCTCAAGGAGGTCGCTTCAGTGGCTTGGGTTAGTAATTTTTTAAAATATATATCTTCTAAGGGAGTGTGTTATACATCCACAATTGGAAGTTGTAGGGGATTTATTGTTACAATGCCTTGAAATACATTGTTTGTTTTATTCAATTAGTTTACTATTTTAGCTTAGAAAATAGTCTCTAAGGCCTTAAAGGAGCACCTATGGAAGATTATTCTTTTAATGCCATAAAGGGTTTGGGAGGAAAGAGTGGATTTTCCTCTGGTCTACAATGCTTCAATTGATCAAATAATTATGATCTGTGATCAAATATAGTCTTAGGACCTCGGGGTACGTGAAAATATCGCACAAGTTACGCGAGGAAAAAGTTTTGGGAAGCGGCAAGGGGTTTTTTCTTTTGATGCAACAAGCTCCTACATAGTTCGATTACTTGTTACATTCTTTTAGCTTAAGAAAAGGTCCTGGTATTTCGGGAATGCACGGAAAATGAAACTTTTTTGTTTGCGAAGGTTCTTTGGGGGCAACGTAGGTACTTCTGATCTTTACGGTATTTATAATTCTTCCAAGTAGTTTACCGCACCGGATGTAGCATCGGGTTGAATTTTGTTGAAATTTGATTAAAACAAAGTCGGCGGCATAATATTTTTTCTTTGAAATAGGTCGGAGAAATCTTCTTCTCACGCAAACTATAATAGAAAATGGTGAAAAAATTTTGCACAAGAGCGGTCTTATGTGTTTTTAACTTGACATTGATTAAACATTAATGCTCGGGGTTGATTTTAAATGGAGGGTAGTTTTCTTAACGAGCGGAAAAATAGGCTTGATGGTTTTCGCATCGAAAAAGGTGGTAGCGAGTATTATTTTGGAGGATCGTGCAACGGGGACCGCCATGTAGCGGGGAGTGGGGCTTCGAAAAGACCTATTTCGCAAGATCTCGAGTTGTTAAAGATTGGGCTCTCGGGCGATGCGTTAGGAGCTATTGGTTGTAGGATCTAAGAATTGTGATGATGGATGGAGTGAATGGGAGAATTCATCGGGGGATTTGATAGGCATGGGGCCTAGGTTTTAAGTTATGTGATGAAGTTTTATGTATATACTAAGGGTTTAGAAATATGTAATGGCTAGGTTTACTTATATGGTTATAAGTGGGCCAAGACTTTATAAAGTGGGGTTTTAATACACTATATTCTATATTAAGATAGAGTTGGGTATAATATATATATGCGAAGATTTAATTAAATACGAGGTAAATGTGTATATACGGGAATAATATATTAATGTTAAAGGAGTTAAAATGAATGGGATTTAAATGAATATGATGCAAGATTAAATACATAAGTTTAATGTAAAAGCTGATATCGGGAGGATTTTTTCATAAGCGGGGACCGTGATACATCATTTTAAACAAATACTTAGGATAAAGGGGTTTTTGGGGTATTTTGAATGAAAAGGGAAGTTAATAAAAGGATTTTACTTTTCCAAATGTAATATGTTTTTTTAACTAAGGAAAAGAGTTTTATAAGGAAAATGGGCAGAAACAAGGGGAAAAGGATTAAAATGAAGGGGAAGAAATATTTTTACGGAAATGAGTTTAGAAGGAGTTAGTAAATATGAAATGATCAATTTCTTCTATCCATGCCTTGTGAAATATGCTTTTGCCTACCCATCATCTACCTAATATTTTCTTCATTTATTCGGGTGCATTTGAGTTTGCAAACCCTTAATTTTTTCTTTGTTAAGCAAACCATATAATTCTAACCTTATTACTTCCAATGGGTGGTCTAAAAGTTTGTTGAGCTCATTTATTATTCTCTACCTAACTATTGATCTACCAAGATTAAATAGTTTGGATAGATATTTATTCTCTATCTATCAACATGAAATTTAAAATATGAATAATCACTATTAAGCTATTTGACTATCATGGATTTGTGGCATTTTTGACAAGGTTGCACACAATCGTATTTTGGAAAGTAAAGTAAAAAATAGTGGCATTTGAATTTGCATCACTTCCCATGATCTATTTTATCTCTTTTTTGTTGGGGTTGCCATTTTTTATATTCTTTTTGATCTTTTTCTTTCAGTCCTTTGATTTTTCCTTTAGGACTTTTTTGCCCTCTTTAATTTTTTTTAATATGGGAAAACAATTTTGCGAGAAGAAAAGTATGTACATATTACAAGACTAATCATAGTCAATTAAAAGTTATGAATCCTATTATTATAGGACTAACGGTGGCTCCACATGGGGATGGAATTTCTTGGTGAAATTTGGGAACTTTAAGATACGTATCCTTTGAATTTTGAATGCCTTGCCATGAAGCTTGTTTCCCTAAGCTATGCTTTATTCATACTTATGATATTTTGTCTTTCAAGAAAGCAGGGCCTTCTCTTAGAGCTTCAACTTTGGAAGAAAAATATCTAATCCAATCTATGCTTTGCAATGTTATGTAAAATGAGAAAAGTAAATAAAGTGAACTACTTGTTAATTTGAGGGAATAATAATGGTTCAACATTGTACCATTAAGCCGGTCCACACAATGATCACGATCCATCTAACTCCTTCAAAAAGAATGTATTACCTACTGTAACCATAAACGATATATTGACCTTTCCATAGAGAAATCAAATTTACCATTTTTACCTTTTATCTTCCTCTTCTTGAATCCCATTTAAGGAGAACTTTATCACCTATGTAGAAATCATCTTCCTTTGTTTTCTTTTCAAATGTCTTTTCAATTTTTTCTTGGATAACTTGTGATTTGACATAGGAATTCTTCCCTTACAGTTTTATTGCAAGTGTATAGTTTTATTTATCCTTCTCTGGATATCGCTGGGTTCAACTTGCAATTCTTGGATGATCTTCATCATTGGCACTCCCAAAGAGGATGGGAAAACAACATCCATCCCATATACTAGGCGATAGGGAGATGTACTAATGGAATTCTTTGTGGGTAGTCTATCTTGCCCATGAGTTAACTAACCTTTTGTTCAGTGCATTTTTGTTTTCTTCTAATAGTTTCTTGATGATATTAACCATAATTTTATTGGAGGATGTAGCAAAAACATTACCTTAATGGTAATAGATAGTGGAATGGCCAAGGCCAATGTGGTATTTGTTAAAAGAATTCAATCATTTTCTTAGACTTGAAAGTAGTTGCATTATCGGTAATGAGATTTTTGAGGCATCCAAATCCTGACAAATTATATTGTTTTCGAAATGAGATTATGTGAGATACGGTGGCTTGTCTAGAAGGAATGGATTCTATCATTTGGTGAAATAATTACGTAGTGTCAAAGTCCATTTGTCTTTGGTGAGAAGGTGGGTAGATTTCACCAATGAAGTCTAAACCCCATTGCTGAAATGGAATTTGTTGAGATGGGTTGTGAGGTAAATATGATAGTTCTTTCTTCCCTTCAAAGATGGAATTTGTGATAGGAGGTCACATAATTTCTTACATCTAAAGTGGTCTAGTAAAAACCGGCCCTCAAGATTTTATCGGCAGTTGATTTCCGGTAAGGCGCTGTCCTCCACAGTCACCTACATAAAAATCTTCCATAACTTTACCGGCTTCATCTTTTAGTAAAAGGTTGATAAAATTCCACCATGATATTTCCAAAATAGAGCATTATCTATGATACAAAATTTCATTTCCTTTAACTTTAAAAATCTAGCTTTAGTTCTTTACAATCTAGGAGGAGCTTGTAAGTTTAGTAAACAAAATGTGATATACGCATACCAAGGTGAATCTAGAAAAAGGTTCAGCGATACGTGGAATCTCCATCTCTTCCTAATCATCTAATTGAGCAATAATTTTTTATCTAAAGATATGAGATGATTCGATTCGGCCATGAGTTTGGCTAAACCTTGGCCTTTAATGAGTTTGGTGGGCTTAATTTCAATGTCATTTTCAAAAATTGTGGCAATCCACTTGCCTTTTACCATGAGGCCCATTCTAAGTCAGAATGTCCTTTACTACGGGTAGGACATATGCAATAATGTGTGAATATAAGATATACACTCCTAAAGTATTTAATAGCCTTTACTAAAGCGAGTTATTGTGTTTTAATTATGTTGTACTTTAGTGTGGAATATCTTATGGATTTGCTAAAAAAAGAAATGGGATGTTCACCCAACCACGATCATTCTTGTAGTAAGAATATTAGCAATGATATGTTACGGGAAGAAAAAGAAAAAAATAATAAAATGTTTTTTGAAATCGGGACTTATTAGGGTGGTGTTCTTATGGGAGTTTGTTTGATTGATTCAAAGGATTATTTTGCGTCTACTATCCATTTAAGTGCTAAGTATTTCTTTAACATGTTATTCGAGTTCTCTAATTATTTCTTATAAATTTGAAATGAATCTTTTGAAATTGATTTTACCTAAAGCTTGTAATTCCTTGATATTTCTAGGATGACTTATGTTCAAAAGACCTCTATTCTATTTGGGTCTATCTAATTCCTTCTTTTGAGATTATGTGTCCTAGCAGTTTACCTTATTCAAGTCAAAGAGAGTATTTTGGGATTTAAAGAAATACCAAATTTTACGCATTTATTAAACACTTGTCTCGGATGATCTAGATGTTCATTGTCAATTTTGAAAATCTGATTGTAAATCCTGATCATGTAGAAAATCATAAGTTTATTTGGAAAAAGCTATGTCCATAGCTCTATGGGAATGTAGCTCCTGCATTCATTAATCCAAAGTCATTTTCAAATACATGAAAGTACCCCATGGAGTAGTATATGTTGTATTTGGTTGGTCTAATAATTTGAACTAAGATTTGTTTATACCCGGAGAGAATCCATCAAGCAATGAAATCCGGAATGATCTAACACCCTCTATAAAATATGATTCATTTTGGGGAGGGGATAATTATATTTTAGGGACACCTTGTTTTGATTCAGGAAATCAACACAAGATCTAATTTCCATTGTTTTCTTTCTAGTGGGAACTAAGTTTGAAACCCAATAAAAATATACGATGAGTGCAATGATTTATTACTTCATACATCCTCTTTACCTCTTTTTTAATTAAAGGCATAAGAATTGGATTAATCTCATAAACACGTTTTAAATGGTTTGAATCTTCTTTGAGTAGGTATTTTGTGTTGAATGATGTTGGTGCTGCCATAAGATTTAAGGTCTTCATAAATCCATGCAAACACATATTGAAAATTCCTTAAAACAAAGCTATGTATTTCAGTTTTTCATCTTGAGGTAATGCTTTGGAAAGTTTGATAAGCCTAGGTTTACGTTGCAGATTTCTATATTACATTCTTCTATATCGATCTTAATGGTTCAATTTTTGGTTTTCTTGCAACATCATTTGAATAAAAAAGATCTTATAATGGGGCCTAATCCCTTAGGAAAAAAATTATTCTTAAGGTTTAAAATGTTAGAATCATATTTGTTATTTATTGTATTTCTAATTTTTCTAATTTATCTATTTCTACTTGGGTAGACTTAGTAGGTTGATTAAATCTAAATTATTTTATCTATCTCACTATCTATAGTTTCCTCTCTTTGTAAAATACGTATCTATGTTACATACAGAATTCTCCTCAACATTCATAAAGTGGTAGATTTGAGTATCTTGTGTAAAAATCTACAAATATTTCAAGTTAATGCAGTACGGTAGGCTTGTGTCTTACCTCTACTATATATTGGTGATTTGGTTGAAAGAGCTGATTTAGTTGCTATCAAAAGTAGCGAATGTGTGCATGCGTATTCACATTTTCTAGGAATTACAATGTCAATTTCAGCAACTCTTTAATCAGATCTAAAACTATTTCTTTGTATTGGATTAATCTAGGATCATACAAGAGAATATTCTCCTCTAATTTGTTTTACAATTAATCCAGTCTCCCTTGATAGAAACTATTTTTCCTCCTAAATTTCTAACAATCTGCATTCCTAAGATTAAAGCTTCATACTTTCTGCCATGTTGTTTGTACATTTAAAGTTTAATATAAAGGCACTTGACCTTGAATGATTGTTTTCCATGTTATGAAATAAAACTCACACTCCTGCTCTAGTTTTTTCACTAAGCCATCAAAGTCTAAGTGCCACATTGATTCATGAAATATATTGTCAGCATCCCAGCTTCCTTTTTTTGTTTTAAGATGTGTTTTTATCTGTACTGAATCCAAGATTACATAAAATGAAAGAATCCATATCAGAGTGTCTGAGTAAATGGGATAGTTTTGTGGATTTTGATTACATACTACGACCATACAATTCCTTAGAGTTTCTCTGTAAAGCTTTTTGGGTTGACCAAACACTGAAATTGTTTTCTCCCCATGAGCGGGATAATATGTTCATACTTTGGGATATGACAGCACAATATGTTGAACCCTTAGTTAAGCTTGAGAGGGGGGGGGGGGGTGTGAATCAGTTTAACAACATACATGGACTTTTAAACTTTTTCTCTTAAAACTTATTTACACCTTCACTTCATGATCAACTTAATATTTGAGCAATCTTTATTAGTGAGCAGCAAGTATCAAACATATTTGTTAATGTAACAACAGTCTTAATATGTGAGCGACAAGTATTAAGCAGATTAGATAAACCACATCAACACATAGACATCATGCACAGAGACACCAGATATAAGTTGAAACCCATAAAGGGAGAAAACCACATTTTATTATTGTTGTGATGCAAAGGCAAGCTCCAACTCCCTCTCACCACTGATTTTCTGTAGGCACCAACCTACAGGAGGCTCCTACCTCAATTCTGCAAGCTACAACTTGCAAGGAAGCTCCAATTCCCATCAATTTTCTGCAGGCACCAACCTACAGGAGGCTCCTACCTCAGTCAGCTACAACTGACATCTATCAAGCTACAACTTGATAGGGAAGCTCCAACTTCCTTACTCTTTCAAAAGAGAAACACTTGCTGATTTACCTTGGATATCAGCTCTGTTTTGTTCCAATTGCTATGTTGTTCATCTATTCTCATATCTGCCCTGTATCATCTCTGCATCTTCTTAGATTCTCTATCAGCTTCTCCTTCTTCTCTGCTCAGCTCCTCTTTCTTCTCTACTTCACTGCTTCATTTCTGCATTATTTTCACTCACTCTTTCTCTCCCTTCTAACTCGCTCTTTGGCATTTCAAAATGATATTACTTATAGAATTTTTGATGACTGTTTGTTTTCTTCTAGGAATTCGAAATGAATGGTCATACCCCTTGGTCTTCTACCTCCTCATTTCTTTATCCAACTCAATTTAAAAATCATAATAATATGTACACAATTTCATGCTACAGTGGGATTTTGTCTTTTCTTTAGGATACTTGCCTTTGCATCACAAACAATAAAAATAATTACATCATTTACATTCACATTCTTAATTACATATTTCAATATTACTCAGCTCCTTTTCTGGATTTGGCTTTACTGGATTTGTCTTTTCCTGCTGCTGTTAAGAACATGTTCTGCATGCTCTTTGTTCACTTTCATCTGCATATTCCCTGTTTTCTGTTCTCTGGCTGCCTGTCTACGTTTTCTGTTCATATATGAGTTAAACATAATGGTTTGAAACTCACATTACATTTTCAGTTCTTCCAACCTTATTCTCTTTTTCATTTTTCACTTAACTGTGTGTAAATGTATCCCAAACTTTCATTGCCCAATAATTTTCCCAATCCGGGCAATCTCCCACTTCTCATTAATTCCACGCTGGCAAATTTAATTAAATAAACAAGTCTGGTTTATCTAAATTCAAAGGATTTGGATATTAATTCCATACTCCTGTATGATTATAACCCGACAATCTATTATATGTACATATGCGCTTGTTGGAATGTAATTTCATCTGTCGAATCAGTTGCAGGCGGCAGCACGACGACTGGTTCAGCAGGCGTAGAGGGTTATCGCGGCAGCAGGTTTGAACAGATCAACAGAGTATGGGAGGTCGAACCATTCGACGGTTAATGGGAAGGCACCCCCCGTAGTTGACTGGCCAATCGGGGGTTGACCGCCGATCAACGGCTATGATGAACTACGGGGCCTCACCCCAATTGATGTGTACGGAGAAATGGGAGCCCCCGTAAACACCACTTTGTGGTGGCTCCACCATGCACCACCGCCAGCGCGCCACCAACCTTAAGCCAATGTTTAATCTTCGAAACTTATATTAATACTCCACCCTTTATAATAATGTTATCACCAGCGGGATTTTATATTAATAGCCAACACTCTACGAACCAATGACTTGGAATAACCCCTAGATTTTATGGTTCACACAAGATTTAATTTGACCATTTCACAACAATATTAATTCAATGTTTCATGTGATTCAACCAAGAAGACACATAGTCACACAATCGCTCCTCTGTCGACAGTATTAACACCGGGTTTTACAACTACATACAGGCACAATTAATCTCAATTTGTAGATTAAAATAATTACACATTCTTGCATCCTCGGACTTGAATACACAGACAGACTCTTAGCTCGAATTATAGAGTCCATATCCTTCAAGAATCTAAAGCAACTTCACGCAGGAATCTCATCAGTAAATACACAGTTCTTCACAAACAGATATATGTATATATACAGGTGGTAGGTCTCAAACAAATTCTTACAATTTCATAACAGCTAGATATTCAAGTCAGTGGCCATTATTCTCTTATTCTGTTACTGAAGACGTCCTCTGCCTTTCTCCAGCTCTCGGGCTCTCTCTCCAGCCCTCTTCTGCCATTTAAGTAATGCTCCAGCTCATCCCCAAGCATATTAAGTCTTTACCACAGGGTTTTAGTCTTCAGTCAAAGTCTATGCCATACAGACTCAATTAATGAATAATTTCTCAATAATTCATCTGCAAACTGTATTACACCCCTAATTCATGAATAAACCTCTGTATTACACTCCTTCAGGCCTTTTCAACTCCACTTCTCTGTCTCTAATTCCTTTGTTGCTTCTGCTTCAATTCCTCTATTCCTTCTGCTGCCTCTGCTACCTCTCTGTCTCTTTTGCCTTATGGATAGTTTAGATGTTGCTCCTGTCTTTACCTTTGCCATCTCCTTTGCCATCAATGACAACATTTCCAATAGTCTCCCCCTTTGGCATTGATGGCAACATACTTCCTCTGCTTGCCTTTTAAAAGCCCCTTTTTGTTTTTCCTCCCCCTTTGACATCAATGGCAAAGGGTTGCTCATTTCCTGGTTTTCTTTCTGCATTTCCTCTCTCTGAGTTATGTTTAGGCCCTCTTCTGCTGACTTTGTACCATTCGGCTCCAGACTGATGTATAAGACTTGTTGAGAGAACACTTTGAGGATTATTGGTCTTGAATATACACTGTAAATTGATACAATCCAAAGCACAGTCTCCTTTTACTAGTATAAGGCTGAAAGTGAGGATAATGATCCTTCATAGAACACATTGTACCAGCTTTATTTAATCAGAGATGTATGATTGGATCAAGAACTAAAATACTGAGAAGGCTTCAAATATGCTTCTTTCTCTGTCTGATGTAGTGAGCTAATATATTTCTATTGAAGAAGATTGTAGATTGAATATGTCTTTTCCTGCAATACTCATCTGCAGTACCACACCTGTTCAATTATGATAATGATGCCAATATATCTTTTATTGCTATGGTACACCTTTCCTACCTGTTGGTGATGATATGAGCTAGGATGCTGACAAGGATATTACATTTAAAGACTGAAAGGTCCTTGTTGCTGTTGTGAACAATGAATCAAAACAGAGCTTATAGCTTATTGTAAGAATAGGCAATATCTTTCAATATTAGAGGCCAACTGACTTTCCTTCTTGTACAATGTATTTCCAAAATAAACCCTTCAATGTATTGGTCAGTTTCACTTATCAACCACGCAGTTTTATTTATGACATAAGAAGTATGTATGTCAATGATCACTCTTTCTTTAAATGGTGAAATACAAGCAATTCCTTTCTGCTGAAGTATGCTTGGATGGACTAATAAAAGACTTTTGAGCTTCAGTGATAATCACAACTAGTCCTTAATTATTCAGATATTTTAACTATTCTGTCATGATTATTTCCAACAAAAACGTCTTCAAGTTGTTTAATTTATATCTTAGCTAACAAACTTTACCCAGTTTATGAACAATTTTCAGAAAGAGGCCTTGAAGATATATGTACTTAATTCAGGAAGGCATGCAATTATATATATAGAAACAGATACTGCTGCAATGCATAATATAATCCTTCAAGTGTAAACCTAATGCTGATCCTTTAGCACTGCTACTGACCTTTTCATGCTGAATGCAGATAACCCTGGGAATTTTACCTTGATGCATTCTTGCCATAGTCCTTTGATCCTGTGGACCTGTATCATACTGCTGCTTCACTGAGAATGCTTGGTAATTTGTTGATAAGCATGCTTCTTGTACCTAAACATCAATTGATATTACTTTGATAAACCATGCAGAGATTTCACTTTAGCTAGCACATGTATCCATAGTTTCTACTATTGATCTTTTCACTGTTCACATCAACCACCATCAATATATTGAATTAGACCTTGGCATTAGTAACCTGCTACTTATTCTGTCATCCTGATTTGAAAGAATGTCACTGCATTTTATTTTCTATGACAGTTCTAGAATCATTGTTGCTTTATATATTGCTTTATATACCAATTCAACTGTTCTGACATGATGATCTTTGTGAAGACATTTTCAATTTCTTTGCTTGGAATCTTCAAGGGCAGAACACTCTCTTAACTGTACTCCTCCAAGGGACATTTTCATAGATGAAGGAAGTAAGGATATTAATGATGACGGGCACTTTTCTTACTCATTCTTCTTAATGTGTTTCATTATCAATTCTAGCAATATGATGTACAAAGTGATCATCATTTAAGGTGTCGATGTCTTCTTTCTATTACCATGGTTGTTTGCTTTCTTTTCTTCTTTCATTACTCTGTCAGCTACTTAATACTTCAGATGATCTTCTTTCTCTATAGTTTTCTTTTAGAGGAATTTCCTTTTTCTTCCTGATCTCATAGCTGTTCTCATTACATGGAGCTCTTCTTAGACTACTTTCATGGGGTCTATATATGAACTACTCTCCCCCTGGGATGTTGCTTCATATTTGTCACTAGATGGATTTGTGCTTTGTTTCCTAGAGCAGCTCCCCCTGAGACTATGGAGGATTCATTATGTTATTGAGGTAATAGGCTCCCCCTTTCTCTTTTCCTTCCATACTTTATTGGGGTTCTTCATAATGTCTGCGCTTCTTTTAAATTCATAGTTTTGTTTGATTTGCTTTGATCCCATCATCTGTCTAGAGTTCTTTAATGTATATGGCAGATTACAATCTTTTGCTTTGTGACCAAGTTTGAGGCATTCATAACATCTTATTTGACCAATGTGCATTTGAGCTGATGTATAATATTTTTTTTCTCTTCTTGGATACATTTTACAATCAACAATTTTATGTCCAAAATTATTGCATGCATAACAATAGCCATGGAAATGATTTGTGTACCTGGTGAAAGATTGTTCTTTCCATTTTCTTGCTTGAGGGATTCTTCTCTTTTGCTGCATCCTTTGCTGATTGGACTGAATTGGCTTTGTCTTGCAATATGCTGCATTATGTCCTTGTTTGTGGCAGGAAAAACATGTGCTATTTTTCATAGGAGGGAGGAACCTCCTTTGACATCTTCCGAATTTGTTCAATACATCCTTAGGAGCATATGAGCCTTTAGCAGTTGATTGATTCATCCTCTCATTCTCTGTTCTTTCATGTTGTTGCTTGATTTTGTTTGTTTCTTTACAAATCTTGTTCTTGCTGGATTCTTCTTCTGTGGGAATCTTCTGAGCTGCTTCACTGTTCTTTACAGCTTTTACAAAAATGATTTTCTTGTTGTCTTCAACCTTGGACTTACTGGTTTCACCTTCATATCCTATCCCAGTCTTTATGATAGGTGACCTTTGTGCATTTAGAATCTGGTCCAACTGTTCAGACCCTTTTATTAGAGGTGTATTCATTAATAGTTCTCTTTGGGATTTTTCTAAGTTCTTTCTTAGGCTTACTACTTCTTCTTCCAATCTTTCACATTCCTGAATTTTCTCTTTCATTTGTTGCAACAGAGTGTCTTCTATTTTCTTTGCCTCTTCAAGCTGTGTCTTTAGGCCAATAATTTCTTTCCTATCTTCATATTCTTTCTCATCACATATTTGTACCAATCTCTTAAGGTCTTTGTTTTCATTCTTCAATTTTTCTATTTCAGTCAGAGCTGTGTCAAGTTTGGGTTTTTCTTCAGCTGCAATTTCTTCATGGCTCTTACTACCATTCACACTAGCAGGTGCCTCATTTGATTGGACATATTCTTTTTGACATGAATTTCTCTTCTTCTTGATTCTCTTCTCCTTCTTGACAATGCAATCCTCGGTGTCTACTCCATGGATGAAATGAAATCTGTCCCAGATTTCTTTTGCAGAGTCTAGATCCATTACTAACTCAAGGTCTTTGTTATGAAGATTTTTATATATCACACATTTTGCCTTGGCATTCCTCTGTTGTTCTTTCACCGTGGGGGAGTCTGCGTAGTAACCATCACAAACAAGCTTCCATACCTCAGGTTCATCATCTATTAAACCTGTCTTAACCTTATCTCTCCATTCAGGGAAGTTTTTTATATTTAGCACAGGTACATTTTTATAGTCCATGATTCAACCAGATCTCCTTCAAGCTATTAAGCTTTCATCAAAGGAACCTGCTCTGATACCAATTGTTGAACCCTTAGTTAAACTGAGAGGGGGGGGGGTGAATCAGTTTAACACATACATGGACTTTTAAAACTTTTCTCTTATTTACACCTTCACTTCATGATCAACTTTAATATGTGAGAAATCTTTATAAGTGAGCAGAAAGTATCAAACATATTTGTTAATTGTAACAACAGTCTTAATATGTGAGCAACAAGTATTAAGCAGATTAGATAAATCACATCAACACATGCACAAAGACACCAAATATAAGTGGAAACCCATAAAGGGAGAAAACCACATCTTATTATTGTTGTGATGCAAAGGCAAGCTCCAACTCCCTCTCACCACTGTTTTTCTATAGGCACCAACCTACAGGAGGCTCCTACCTCAATTCTGCAAGCTACAACTTGCAAGGAAGCTCCAACTCCCATTAATTTTCTGTAGGCACCAACCTACAAGAGGCTCCAACCTCAGTCAGCTACAACTGACATTTTATCAAGCTACAACTTGATGTGGAAGCACCAACTCCCATCTATTTTCTGCGGGCACCAACCTACAGGAGGCTCCTACCTCAGTCAGCTACAACTGACATCTATCAAGCTACAACTTGATAGGGAAGCTCCAACTTCCTTACTCTTTCAAAAGAGAAACACTTGTTGATTTACCTTGGATATCAGCTCTGTTCTGTTCCATCTGCTCTGTTGTTCATCTATTCTCATATCTGCCCTGTATCATCTCTGCATCTTCTCAGATTCTCTATCAGCTTCTCCTTCTTCTCTGCTCAGCTCCTCTTTCTTCTCTGCCTCACTGCTTCATTTCTGCATTCTCTTCTCTCACTCTCTCTTTCACTTCTCACACTTTGCATATCAAAATGATATTACTTATAGAAATCCTCACATGACTGTTTGTATTCCTCTAGGAATTCGAAATGGATGGTCATACCCCTTGGTCTTCTGCCTCCTCATTTCTTTATCCAAATCAATTTAAATCATAATAATATGTACAAAATTTCCATGCTACAGTGGGAGTTTTCTTTTCCTTAGGATACTTGCCTTTGCATCACAAACAATAAAAAATTATTTACAACATTTACATTCACATTTTTAACTACATATTTCAATATCACTCAGCTCCTCTTCTGAACTTTGGCTTTACTAGATTTTGTCTTTTTCTACTGCTGTTAAGAAACCGTTCTGCATACACTTTGTTCACTTTCATCAGCATATTCCCTATTTTCTATGCTTATTCACCTGTCCAACTCATTCTTGTACATATTCCTGTCAGGCCTGTAACCTCTGTGTGTCTCTGCATGCTCTCCTCTTCTTTTTTCTTTTCCATAACTGCATTCAAGTTTCATACCCCATCACTTTCCCAATCCGGACAATCTCACAATCTCTGCTTTGTTCTACGCTGGCAGTTTCAATGCTTAAATCTGAAGTGTTAATAAATCAACCATATTCCTAGTACTTTTCAATATTTCACTTAACTGTGTGTAAATGCATCCCAATATTTCATTGCCCAATAATTTTCCCAATCTGGGCAATCTCCAACTTCTCTTTAATTCCACGCTGGCAAATTCAATTAAATAAGGCTGGGTTATTAAACCATGTAAATTGACCTCGGCAGGTACATATATCAACCCACGTAACATATCCATATATCTATTTCGGCGTTCTTCAATTGTTAATGGAATCCCATGTATATTGTCATACCTTTATTAATTCATAAACCTTAGTACATCTTTAATTTATTTATCAAATTTGAAGAATTTGATAAATAACATAAACAACGACCTTTTTATTATATGTTTCCGCCCTATATTTTCCTCCGAACCTTATATTAAGACCATAAAACGTCGAGAACCATAATTAAACCAATTCATTTATATATATGACTCCGCCAGGCCCCACAATTCAGTCAAACAAGCAATCCACAGAATGCATCGTACCTGGCTTAATCTCTGTGCGCTTTTATTAAACCTCGCGCATCTTCGTTTAATGATCTCCGTCCGATTCTCCTCCACCAGATCGACGGTTTATATCCATTTCGCTCGGCGTCTTTGGTCGGTGTATAACGCACGAAATTTCAAGTTAAACGGTGGCTTCCAATACCTCCTATGCCACGTGTCATGAAGTCTATGGAATCGCTACGATTTCTGCAAAACCACCTTACGGTCGAAAGGTGGTGCGGAATTGGGAAATCCACCTCCGTGAACCCGCTCGTGGTCTCAGTCCCCTCATGGTTTCTCCAGTCAAGGTTCCGGTTCTCCTTTATTATTTATATATTTTGTTACGACTATGTTTCCGCCTTTGACTATGGTTCTGCCTCTGACTCTGGTTCCGCCTCCATTCATACTGTAGTCAATACACGATTTGTTGGTATAAAAGGTTCTTTTATACTCTAACGCAGAGTTCCACCATACATAACCGTTGCAGAGTTCCACCATACATAACACGGTTTCGTTTATTCTTATGCAAAGGTTTATTATGCATTTCTTATAAATACTCTGCTACAGGGTCTTATTGATACAAAATTCTCATCAAAGGGTTTGTATATTCTCCCCACAAGCGCATATAGTTTGGACAGTTACACTGGGACAATTTCCTCATATGATTCGACCAAGAACACGTAAAGTCACACATGGAACTTATTCACAATTCTTCATAAACAGATATATGTATATATGTTGCTTTTACTCCAGCCCTCTTCTGCCATTTAAGCAATACTCCAAATCATCCCCAAGAATATTAATTCTTTACTACAGATTTAGTCTATCATTGATGAATAATTGCTCAATAATTCATCGGCAAACTGTATTAAACCCCTAATTCATAGATAAACCAATTCTGCTTCAATTCCTCTATTTCTTCTGCTGCCTCTGCTACTTCTCTGTCTCTTTTGCCTTATGGATAGTTTAGGTGCTACTCCTGTCTTTACCTTTGCCATCTCCTTTTCCATCTCATTTCCTTTTTCATCAATGACAACATTTCCAACACACTCTCATAGGAACCATTCCATTACCGCCGCCTGCGACGTCGGCAGAAATTGCAAGTATAGAGACCTGCTACATGATCTCTTCCACTCCATCTATCTTAAGGGAGACTACGGATGATTCTGAAATTTTTAAGTTGGATGAGTTTCTGTTGCCCAACCCTATTGAGCAGGCATGGCAACCAATCTATTTGGTTTGGGCGACGAATCTGAAATCCACGTTGTCGGTTGTATGGGTTGATTTCCATACAAAGTGTTAGATTTATCTAATATGGAATCTCTATCCGGTACTTGTTCTAAATGAAATTTTATTGGATATTTGGATGTTTTTTCTTCACATAAAAATTCAAGTTCTTAGCCAAATAAAAAAATCAATTTCTAAATACTACTTAACTAGCTAAATCTCCTTGTTAGAGGGATGAGTATTTTCTTTATATGCACTCTATTCAGAAACCATAGCTTATTGTTTGATCATTCGACTTATTGCTCCACTAAACATTCAAAGCACATATAAGCTCATGGATATTTTTACCACACATATTTCAAACACACAGGAGAAATTTATTTTGTACCCTAGATACAAAATGGCGAATCATAGAAAAAATGGCATATCATGGCCGCTGCGCATAATAGGTCACTCATTGGCCACTTTCACCCTCTACTAGATGCATCCCCCAAAACATTGGTCCTCTTAGAAAATTCCAAACCTTGTTACCCTTAGGACTATTAATCTTTTTACACACTTTTTTTCCTAGAATTTTAGTACCCAATAAATAGGAATCACAAAAACCTAAATAATTTATGGTTTTCTACTTAGCCACGGTAGAAACTAAAATCATTCAACTTAATATTCATTTTCTGCTAGTTCTTCTCTAATATTATTTCAACATTTATTCCCTACTGCAACATACAAATCATTAGTTGCTCTACTACATAGCTACAAGGTGTATAACACACATATCACAAATTTCTCCCATATAAGTTGAAAGAGTATTAATGATAATGCATCAAACTATGAGCTAATTTATAGGGGCCATAAGGCCCATATACTCACATCACCAAGCCATTTTATATGTGATAATTGATACTCCATCTCCATCATTGTAAGAATCTTATCTCTATGAAACACCACATTTCTATTATCTACCATTTCCCTAATGAAATGGCATTGGATATCTATATGTTTTTTCTTTACATTAAAATCCATGTTATTAGCAAAAGAAATAGAATTTTTACTACAACATTAAGCCAAAAAATAGCTACATGACCTATCCCTAATTTTAAAAATTGTTTCATAAGACAGATCACCTCCTTAAATGCATGAATATATTCTATATAATTTATATGTTCACTCCACAAAAAAACAATTGACTATTCCATTTTCTTACAAATCATTTGTCCACCAAACAATCAAAACCCATATCGACTCATGGATATGTGTATTGCACATATATCCCAAACATGGAAGAATGATATTTTGTACCCTAATACAAAAGGGAACCTTATGGCCAAAAAGTCATATAATGTCAAAAATACACAATAAATCAGTCATAGACTACTTCTACCCTAAAATATAATAGGTGCATCCCCCAATTTAATGGTCCTCTTACTCCTAAACAAAACTCAAGTCTTGTTACAACAAGGAGTTATTTATCTTTTGGGAGACCAAAAAAGGAAACAACATTCATTAAAATATTTTGCAAAATTAACACACTTACAAAATAATAATTTATAACTCCACCCAAGAAAACTCACTACAAATGAAATTATATTTCTTGAGGGGCTTGCACTCTTACACTCGGGTAACCACTTTATAATGATTCCCTACAACAATTATAAGAATCAAAGCATAAAATTTAATCAAAATTGATAAAATAAACTCCCTTCATGATAGATAAAGATTTCATCAACAAATGATCTGACCTTGAGTAACTTGGGTGGCCATGGAGATTGACTAGTATCCATAGCACTTGGGAGGTTCTCTGTGTAGATTCATTAGTTGTATGGTAAATAGTTGGAGGAAACAAATAGTGTAGAGTCATTAGTTATGTGATCAATAGGTGTAGGTTAGCAAGTGCAACCATAATGGATGAAACTAGGGGTGTTGTAGTGGGGAGAAACAAGGGGACTTGTAGTAGAACTATAATGCAACAACAATGGGTGAAACGAAATGAGTTTTAGTAGGGGGTTTGTGCAAGGGAGGTCTATAACAAGGTTTACTAGTGAAAGAAGAAGTTAACATTGACACTGGAACACTCCTACAATGCCTCTTCAAATTATTCAATAATATACTTAACATGCTCCATAGTTAAGTAATGATGGAAGTTCTTGAAAACTGTGAATTGGTATCTATGCACATTGAGTTGGCAACTTTATGTTGTGGTTCTTACAATGCCTAGTCTAAAGGATCATGAATGTGTGCATGTTTAGGAATCTGTACATATTTGTGTGTTTCTTAGAACCTCATTACCACAATTTCATCCATCAAACTTCTTATGCAAATCCCAAAAAATTTCAAATATAAATTTGATATAAAACATTTTTCATCATTATAATTTAATTCTATACCACATCAATATCAATCCCAAAATTTACAACTTCCATATCAATCACAAATCAGAAATATATAACTTCTTGAGAAATTAAAAAATAAAACAAAAAATTAATACAATAATGTTAATAAAATAAGAAGAGAAATCGTAATTTTAATAACTATCACATCCGAACACTTCAACCATTCAAATTTAAAGTACTTGTGTTTTGCCATGGGCCTAACTCAGGAAAAAAAATACTTTGATGTCAAACTTTGGTGTCTATTGTCGCAAATGTTGAATTTCCCTTTGTAGGGTAGGTGAGGATTGCCAATATATTAAACAGATTGCTGCGCACATGATGATGAGTTCGATTGACTTGCCTGGAAAACATGCAAATTCCATACCATCAAATACAATCAACAGAAAATAATTCAACTTACCCTTAACGAGTAAAATTTGGCACTGCCTATTCTCATAGTTCATTGTAAAGAAAAGAAAAGATTGGCATGGAAAAGTGGTTTTAAAAAATTTCATATACATACATCTACATCTGAAAGCAGACAGACAGTACAAAAAACCAGAGAAAAATGAGACCCTTACCAGTTTAAATTCAATATGTTCCCAAAATTCATGACATATGTTCTCGCAATATGAAGTATCATACTGAACGGGCCAGTAAGTCAACCAAATGAAGCCGCCCAAAAGCCATCTCAATGTCTGACCTTCTAAATCTCTGTTCACCCTCCACGTGAAAGAATGCCCACAATCGTCTTTTAACGCTACACTCACTTTCTTTGTCGAAGAGGAGCAATGGGTATCTCTGAACCATACACGGCTAAGTTTGAGCCTATTCAAATTTATGCTTTCCATACTTGGCTTTGTCATGGAGACAACCTTCTTTCCTCTACCATCTTCGTGGAGAGCCCATTCAAGCATTCCAATATTATGTTTTATTTCCCTTGACTGTAAAAATTTCCAGCTGAAGTTCCCGGTTTCCATGGATTCTGCACGCTCATGAATGGTTCCACCATGTTGGCACGAGTTACACCGCGAAAAATTTAGGATATTGGATTGATCAAGTAAGGGAGAAATTGATAGCAAGATCTTTGACGGAAAATGGCGTTCCCTTTTTAACCCTAATTCTTTCAGTTCTTTCTCTCTCTCTCTGGGTACTGTGGAAATGAAAATGGAGTAATGTCGCACTCGACATTATGGATGTGAATCTCCACGGTTATCGAATCTGGAAATATTTCAACGGTGTAACGGAGATGAATGACGGCCTGCAGATGATTTAGAGTTAAGGCATAGTGAAGCAACTCGTCCTTTCTGTGCACGGAGGCCTCCTTGTTACGTCCATAAAATCCATTAGAAGAAGGGGAGTATAGGCTCTTATCATCCAAGACCCAGGATCAGAATTTATGGTCTTTGAGAATGAAAATGGGTTCATGACTGCATGTGTCTGATCGTTAGGGTTTCCATCATAGTAGTCTTGTGTGAAAATGGATGTCACCATGAGCATGAACTCATGTACTCTATCGTTGCCCATGGCTGTCAGAAAATCGAGTTTGCTTCCCATAATTGCTTTGTCCAGCTCGTCTTCTGGAAACTGAAACATTCCGACCAAATTTTCTTTCCTGTGGGCGATGGCGCATGCAGCTAAAAACCCAGAGATGAGAAGATCTTGAATCTGCAAAACGTCTAAATGAGCGAGGAAATCCAGTATACGACCCTAGAAATGTTATATGTATCTGAAAATATATATTGTATGAGAAAGGCTAAGAAGTGGAGAAGCTTGATGTTGCAATGATCCCAATTCGCCAGAGGCATACTTCCTAGACGGTAGATAATGTCATCGGGATAACTGGTTTCTTCCATCCCGTAGAATGCCATGATCTCCACTTCAAAGTGGAGCAACCCTGATTCAACGTCTTTTTTCATAGAGAATTTATCAATTTCGACTTTATTGTTGTGGGGAGCCGAACTTGTCAATGTCACGTATGGGGAATTGGCCAAATCCAGCGCACAAATGTCAACGTCTAAGTGAGATTCCAGCCAAGCGGGCGTTGGTGGAACTTTCGAAATCCAATCATAAAATGTCGTGGCCATCGTAGATCGAATGGATTGAGCCTGCAGATGTCAAACGTGTGACTTAGGAATGATGATGGAAATTAGTATGTCCGAAATTATAACTTAATTTAGAAGATCTATAAGTATTACCGAATTCACAACCAAATGGAACGCGGTGTTCTGTTTCACCTCGATGCCCTTGACTTGCTTATTTTGTTATTATAAAATTAATTTAGATCAGAATGTTTATTTATTAAAATATAAGTTTTTAAATATTGTAATATCTCCATTATTATTTTAATAATGGTATTGTTTCTTTCATAACTATTCCTTTAGTATAGTAAAAATGATAACATATATTGAGAATAAAGATATAGATTATATGTATAGGAGTTTCAAAACATTTTCATTGTACTCATATTTATAAAGATCTAACTACACATTTTGATTTAATATAACAGTTTTATCAGATTTCGAAAATAAAAAGTAAAAATGGATACAAATGGAAGTCTAGTGATTCTTGAGAAGCATTAGAAATATTAACTTCAATATCTTTTGCAATAAATCAATAGAGTTCAAAGAACTACATTTCCATTCCTAAAAAGGGGTCTCACTCATTTCTATAAACTTGAAATTGAAAGTAAGAAATGGTGCATAACACACTTTTTTCTAACTAATGAGAAAAGAATATAGATAACATTTTAAATGAATAGTTGTAAATGAAACCTAGAAAACAAATAAAAGAACAACAAACACTCACTCCATGGTTTCCTAGAGAGAACCCTTCCAAGGGAAGAACCCCTTTGTAAAGCATGTCTAGTGTATTAGTCAACTGCTAAAATTTTACAATAGATTACAAACTCTCTAACCTCTTAATAACACTATTTAGCAACAACAAAATGATACTGAGAGCATAACAATAAGCAACAATTCACATGTTTTGTTTTCCTCGAATCCTAGAATAAATAGGAATTACAAAACCATAAACCATTGATGGTTTTATAATTCCACGTGATAAAAAGTAGTAGCAATTAATTGGATATGTAATACCCCTATGTTTCTATGTAAATATTTTTTGGTTTTTACATGGGAAGGAAACACTAGAGTTAAAGAAATTCTTAACAATAACAAGAAACGTGTAGTTGGATGACTAAATCATAACCTTCCCTCAAATAACTCCTAACAATCCCTAGGAATTTATCAACAAAATTTAATGTGATGGGAGAGAAAACTGTGAGCTTTAAATAATAACTAAAAGATATTTTTTTCAAAAAAAAGAAAAAATAAAGAAATCCTAGGAAAGTGGGATGGTAAACCCACCAAAAGCACTACACTACTAAGGAAAAAAAATTGGATAGGGAAGGAATAAAAATACATTAGTTCAAATAACAAGAGGTTATTTAATTCCACTCACAAGAGATTCCATCTCAGGGGGAACTCGAAGATAGGTTCAAGGTTAGGAGGATAGTGTTCCCAAGAACAATTTTAGTAGCACATACAGTTGGATTTTTTGGTATATTTAAGTCTGGAATTATTGGTTGATTATTGTATTCATACAAATGACTTTGATGTGGAATTTGATATCGCTTTGATGTGGAATTTGATATCTCTTTGGGAAACGGTAGGAATATTAAAGTTATACTTATTGTTTTAGCTACGAGACCTATTTTTTATACATTTAAATTAAATGCCGACTTTTTATGTTTTATGTTATGTGTAGAGATTTTGGAATAGTATGCCATGAATGTTATTTTGAAAGAGTAAGTTTTAGGAATACTCATTTCTTTTTCATTTCAATATAATAGCTAATGTACTGTTTAGGATAATATATATGTGTGTGTTCTGGAAAGTGAAACTAGCATGCATGGACAAGTTGAAGGAGGAAGAGTTGGAGAATACTAGTAGGAATTCTTTTTGTTTGAGGTTATTTACATTATAATCTCGTTGTGGTGATATCGAGCGAGGAGAAGTTAGTTATTCATGTGTAGTACATATATTGGTATCAATATTTGTGGTACTACGAAACAAGAAAAATTCCTTTTAAAAAACCTGAGTGAGTCCTGTAGCTAGGAATAAATTAGTTATAGTGGTTGTGGTCTACAGATACAAAAAATGAACAGAGGATAGGATATACTTTATTTATAGGTACATGCATGAAGGAAAATTATCTTCATAATTGTAACTAGTACAAAGAACCACGGAAATCATGTTAACATTGTTACCATCATATAGGGCCAGATTGTGGTATATATATTACAGATTCCAATTACAATTATATTGATAAACAATATTGTTGGAAATAAGGGTGAAGAATTTAAATTATTCTATATCTATTGTTATAATAGAACTTAATCCCATTATAGATTCGAGAACTGAAAGGGAACTTAACTGTATACATTCTAAGTTAAGGTAATTATTCCCTAATGCATGGGAAAACCTTAGGATTTAGTTTTTTTAGTAAGTCTTATGTTTAAGAAAATTTTTTCTACATGTAGTATTCCCAAATGGAACAAATCGGTAGTAAATATATTCCACTAATAAATTAACTACTAATGATTAATCATACAGAAATTATAATACACACCATGGATGAAAAGTGAAGGTAAAATAAGTGTTTTAAGGAATGGTAATCACACCAACATTCTATTATGGAAAAAAAAATTGATAATCCAACTAGTACAATGAAAATTTAACATAGACAACAATACTCTAATTCATGCAAGATATTCGGTAATGGAGAATCAAATGCATGATAATATTGAGTTATGACTATGAAAAGAGAATTTATTATATAAAAGAACCATATTAAAATAGTAACAACATATATAAATTCCTTCAGGGTGTAATGCATCTACATCATGTTGTCTCCTCTGGGAAGGCCATGGGTAACCACTCGGGTGGAAAAAAAATATCATTTACAAGTAGTGAGTCGAGGCCACATGTATATATATTCCATAGTTTTTAATTTTGACAAAGCTAGATACAGGAGCTAAATTCATTCTATAAATTCAACCTTCACACCACTATCTTAAGGAAATCCCCTCAAAGTTATGAATAAAACACTGAACTATGGAAGAAAGAGATGTCGTTAGAGGTCGAACACAAAACTCGTTGACTTGAAAACATCATAGGAGGAGGTGTCATTTCTACTTGTAATCAGTAAGAAATATAGAACATGAAACAAATCTCGAGAACTTCGAGGCAATTTCAAAATATCAGACACCAAGAAGAAATAATGAGTACCCAAGAAAAATCTCAACTAAATACACGAGAAGTGTTGATTGTCCTATACCTGAAATCCAAAATATGTGAATTCCAAACTATAAGAAAAAAATGTATATACATTAACCATTGTGATATGTAATGGAAAGGAATTTAACTAGGGAAAATAAAATAGAAATTCACTCTGCTACTTAGCCATTGGTGCGAAAAGGAAGCCAGTATAGGAACCAATCTATTATGAAAATCCAAGAGTACCCAACAAACTCCATATTCACCATATTTACCTCTAGGAGAGAAAGATCGTACAAGGTATGAAAATTTTGTTATCTCAACGAGCTTGAATCGGAAAGACCATGAAAAACTAATCTAACTAATAAAAAAAGACATGCGAGACAAGAATAAAAAATGCGTTATAAATATTTTGGGGAATGTTTTCCTCTTGCTGATTAGTTCGAGACACAGTCATATAAAAATTACCGAGTGAGATTATATGGGGACCTGATATGAACCCAACAACATTCTTGTGGGTAGTCCCATTTTCGACCTGAAACAATAAAAAACAATGAAAATAAAAAATGGATTATGGTCTACGAGGCGCAAGGCGAACAAACTATAAGGGAATGGTATTTAAATACTACCAACCTTCAAATGACTAACCCTTACCTTAGACTTTTCATCAACAATTGGCAAGTGTTGGAATTTCTGAATATTCCAGAACAAACAGGGAGAATAGAGATTCTCCTCTACAACACAAAGTTTCAATATAAAATTTTCTGAATGCTGGACAGAGATGGCAAACTTTTCTATTTCATTAAAATGAAATAAAACTATTACAAAATAAAATAGATTCTTCCTCTAACAGATGGATTTACAAAATAAGTGTGCATGAGTGCTACACATGCAGTCCCTCAAAATACACTCTCTGTCTCTCACAGTTCGCACATACAGTGCTTTTACAATTTTTTTGTTTTGCCTTCGGGCACGGAATACACACACTGCATTACATTAAGCCTACGGGATTTTTCATTTATATGGCGCAGCAAATTAAAAAAAAACTTATGGAAAATGTACATATATATTATAAACCTATATATATATATATATATATATATATATATATATATATATATATATATATATATATATATATATATATTGGAGCTAAGGTCTAAAACCTTTGTCGCGCGATGTTTTATAACATAATGAACTCGGACCTCAAACTTCAATAAACCAAATTGTAAACAAATTTGCGTTACAAAACTGCATTACGTCACCAACCCTGAAACCAACGCGAACGACCTATGGTTGGCTTATTTCTGGGGCCCGGGGAACTCAAACAAAATTAGGAACCAGATTCTATAAAAAATTTGCATAAAAAAACATGAAAGTGACGTCATGGCAAAAATAAACGTGAAACAACACGATTGGTCTACGTGGTGAGTTGGCATGTGGGACGGGCTTCGCATCGGCGCATCGGCGATTGGATGGTGTGGTGGCTTAGACTTTGGCGAATGTGATATGCGATGCTGCGACATCGGCGATATCGCTTCGGCGATTCGGAGCGGCGGACGAATGAACATAAGACTTGGCGATGAGCGATTGCGATGTTGCAATATGCGATGTGGGGACCACATCGCATCGCTGCTACGGAGACGAACCTTTGTTGCAGACGGGCGGACGGATACATTGCGATATAGTGATGAATGTAATGTTGTAATGTGCGATGGTGGTAGGGACCACCATGAAGTGGCTTTAATTCAAAACAAAAAACACTGGTGCATAAATAAAATGATTTTGTGGTTGGTGAGGGCTTTTACACCCAATAAGACTGTTTTTAATAGAAAGCTATTGTTGCGTGGTTTGAAGCACGAAAAATTTAATTTCTCTGCAATGGTGGCTGCGGCCCATTAAACAAAAAATTCATCCTTATAGTTTTCTCCATTCCTCTGTTAAATGCACAGTGGTGTGCACTTAACCCATTCTACCCCTGTTGTACTCCATTTCTCCTGCACGGGGAACTTGCAGGTGAATTTAATATTTTCAACACTCCCCCTTAAATTTAGTTGTTGGGTTATCAGTCATACCCAAGCATTTCCTCAAATATTCAAAACTCTTATGCCCTAATAGTTTTGTTAGTATGTCTGCAAACTTCTCCTCTGTTCTGTAATGCTATAAAACAATTTCTCCATTGTTCACTAGCTCCGTGATGTAGTGAAACTTGGCATCTATGTGTTTAGTTATTTTGTGAAACATAGAATTCTTTGAAAATTCTATATCTGAGCTATTGTCACAATACATCATTGTGCCTTTTACCTATTCTTAACATAAACTCCTCAACATTATTCTCATCCACACTACTTGACATGCTGTTGTTGTAGCTGCCACATACTCTGCCTCTGCTGTAGACAATGCCACAATTGGTTGTTTCTTACAAGCCCATGAAATGGCTCCTGAACCTATATGAAAAACATAACTATATGTACTTTTCTGGCCATCTATACTTCCATCCCAATCACTATCAGTATATCCAATCAATTCAGAATTTTCTAAACTAGTATACAAAATTCCATGCCTTTTAGTTCCTTTCACATACCTTAGAATTATTTTTGTTGCTTGCCAATGTGCTTCCTTTGGCCTTTCCATAAGTCTAGAAATTAAAGTTGTAGTCAAATACATAAGGTTGCCAACTATGCTCTTATACAAAATAGGATCAAAATCCTTGCTGTTGTCCTCTTTGCTGAGTTTCAATCCCATTATTGTGGGAATAATTGCTGCCTTGCAATCCTGCATGTTAAATCTCTCCAAAACTTCATTTATATATTTAGCTTGACTGGTAAACATTTTATTTTCATTTTTCTCTACTTCTATTCCTAAGAATTATTTCAACAATCCCATATCAGTCATTTCAAATTCATCTTTCATGACTGTTTTAAAATTTTCAATGAGATAATAATCATTACCTGTAAAGATCACATCACCAACATATAAGACAACAATCATCATCCTACCATCTTTCTCCTTGATGTTTAATGTGGGTTCTCCTTCACATTTTTCAAACCCATTCTCCAGTAGATAAGAATCTATCCTATTATACCATGCTCTTGGTTCTTGTTTCAGCCCATAAAGAGCTTTCTTTAATTTGCAAACTGTGTGTTCTTGGCCCTTTTTCTCATAGCCCAGAGGTTGTTCAACATAAACCTCTTCCATCAAAACTCCATTTAGGAATGCTGATTTTGCATCCATTTCGTAAACCTTCCACATGTGTTGTGCTGTTATGGACAACACTGCTCTCACTGTTTCCATTCTTGCAACTGGTGCAAATTTTTCTTCATAATCTCTTCCATGTTGTTGCTTATAGCATTTGACAACAAGTCTGGTCTTGTGCCTTTCAATATTACCTTCAACATTGATTTTTGTCTTGTAGAACCATTTCACTCCAGTCACTTTTTTGCCTTTTGGAAGATCAACCAATTCCGATGTTTTATTTTTTTTTGTTGCATTCATTTCTTCATCCATAGTATCTATCCATTTCTTATCTTTTATAGCTTCTTCAAAATGAATAGGATCATCAACATGAAAATATAATGCAAATAAAGAGTTTCATACGTTCATTTTCTGCCTCTTGCTCATAAATGTCACTTAAATTTCTGAATCCAATTCCTTTTTCATTTGTTGTACATGTGCTTGAAGAAGCACTCAAATCTGCTCCTTGTGGTGTGCTTGGAGAAGCACTCTCATTTCTTCTCAAGGGTGTTATTACTCTAGCTTTTGGTGTCCCTTGCTGTCCTTGTGTTGGTGGAGGTAGTGGTGCTAATGATGGACGTATTTCAGCCATCTCATCCTCATTATCATCATGAGACAAACAGGTCTTCACATTGACTGTTTTCTCAATGCTTCCATCCCAAGCTTCTTCTTCAATAAACTGAACATCTCTGCTCACAATAAATTTCTTGGTGGATGGGTTATACAACCTACAAGCTTTGGATTCCTCAATGTATCCAATAAAAATACACTTCTCCCCCTTACTTTCCAAATTATTCCTTAGCTAGTCCAGAATGTGTGCAGAAGCCACACAACCAAAAATTCTCATGTGGGTGACACCTTGTTTTATGCCACTCCATGCTTCTTCAGGAACTCTGTTCATTACTGCTTTGGTTGGGCATGTATTCAAGATGTATGTTGCACAATGTACAACTTCAGCGCAATAATCATTTGGAAAATGTTTTTCCTTCAGCATACTTCTTACCATATCCATGATTGTTCTATTTTTCCTTTCAGCAAATCCATTTTGTTGTGGTGTGTACCTTGCTGTAAATTTCTTGTGTATGCTATTTTCTCTGCAAAAACATAGAAATTATTTTTAGATATACTCACCTCCTCTATCAGTTCTTGAAACTTTTATGTGTTTCCCACTTTGGTTCTCAACAAGTGCCTTAAAGTGGCAGAATTTTTCAACCACTTCCTTTTTATATTTCAAGAAATAAACCCAAGTTTTCCTTATGAAATCATCAATAAAAGTCAGCATATAATGGCTGCTTGCTAGTGATGGTGTTTGCATTGGCCCACAAAAATCTGAATGGACAATTTATAAGGGTGCATTTGCCCTTATGCTCTTTCCTGATATAAAAAATTATCTGTGTTGTTTTCCCAAGATACAACCTTCACATAGGCTGTCTGGTTTCTCAATCAATGGTAATCCCCTTAACATTCCTTTCCTATGCAACAAATTTAGTCCTCCAAAATTGAGATGTCCAAATCTCAAGAGCCATAGCCATTTTTCATCTTTTGCTTATGTTTGGAATGTCTCTTGTGTCACTACTACTATTTCTTCTCCTTTCTTCAAATTTGCTCTCATCTTGAGAGGGAACATTCTATTCTTTGTCATCTTCACTTCAAAAATACATTGTTTTCTTGGTGGTTTATCCATGATGGTGCATACATCATCCTCAAAAAAAACATTGTAACCCTTTTGGATGAGCTGTCCAATACTTAACATATTACATTTCATACCTGGTACATAATATACATCAGATATGCTCTTGTTTTCTCCTTTCTTTGTGGAGACATTTACTATGCCTTTTCCTATGACAAAAACCTTACTGTCCGTCCCCAATGTAATTTGAGACTTTACATTTTCATCTAACATGGAAAACATGACAATCTTTCCAGTCATATGGTTACTACATCCTGAATCTATAAACCATATATCTTAGTTCTTTTCCTCAGCCATATTACATGCTAAAAACAACTTATCTTGACTGATATTTTCTTTTGTAAAATTAGCACTAGTTCTATTACCCATGTCACTCTGTTTCTTCCTACATTCATTTTCATAATGACCATACTTCTTACAGATTTGACATTGGACTTGCGATTTATCATACCTTTGTCCATGTGCTTTATTTTTTCCACCTTGTTGGCTGGTGCCTTGGCCCTGGTTATGATTTTGATTACTGCCCCTTCCACTTGCATGGTTGTTTCTTCCTCCTCTGTTTTGGCTTCTGCCTCTTCCTTTTCCTCTGTAGCTTCCTCTGCCTTGACCTCTTCCTCTTCCAAAGGGCATTTGGGTCTTAAAGGAATGCTCCAAAGATGAGTGTGCATTTCTACCGAATATTTATTCATGAGTCATCGATGATGCATGAATTTCATCAACTAAAAAATTTGAGAGATCCTTGTCTCTTCAAGGGTTGTGACTATCACATCAAAACTTGAAGGTAAGCTCCTCAAAAATTTCTCTACTATCCTTCTTTCTTCAAGTGTTTCTCCATGAGATCTTATTTGTGTGACCATCCCAGTCACATGTGTGAAGAATGAGTCTATGTTATCAGACTCTTTCATACAGAGAGTTTCAAAATCTCTCCTCAGCAATTGTAGCTTTGTTGTCTTCACCTTCTCCATACCTTGATAGGCTGTTTGGAGGGTATCCCATGCATCCTTGGATCTCTTAGCTGCTGCTATCCTTGGAAACACACTTTCATGTACTGCTTGATAGAGATAGAAGAGGGCTTTTGAGTCCCTCTTCCTATTACTCTTCAACAAATCCTTCTCTTCCCGTGTTAAGGCATTAAAATGATTTTCATCTACTGGTTATTCAAAACCATATTCAACAAGCTCCCATAAGTCTTGAGATGCAAACAAGGCTCTCATGGTGATTGCCCAATAATCATATTTCTTCCCATTGAACCATGGGAGCTGAGTATTTCCAATACTCATGCTTGTGCTAGCTCCTGCCATGACTTAGCACGCTGAACTATGCAATAAAATTGAATGTGTTTTTTTTTAAACAAACTGTCTTTCCTTCTTTAAAAGACAAACTCTGTCTCTTAGGACTGCACTCTTTTAAACAAAACAAAACTCTTTTTTTTTTTGAGAAATACCTGGACATTTGCTGAGCCTTCACTCTGCTGGAGAAATTCTACAAAACATCCTTCCTTCAGCTTCTTTGACACCTTCAAAAAGCCTATACTAGCTCTGATACCATGTTGGAATTTCTAAATATTCCAGAACAAACAGGGAGAATTGAGATTCTCCTCTACAACACAGAGTTTCAATATAAAATTTTCTGAATGCTGGATAGAGATGGAAAACTTTTCTATTTTATTAAAATGAAAGAAAACTATTACAAAATAAAATAGATTCTTCCTCTAACATAGGGATTTACAAAATAAGTGTGAATGACTGCTACACACGCAATGCTTAAAAATGCACTCTCTGTCTCTCACAATTTGCACATACAACGCTTTTAGAATTTTTTTGTTTTGCCTTTGGGCATGGAATACACACTGCATTACATTAAGCCTACTGGATTTTTCATTTATATGGCGCAACAAATAAAATAAAATAAAACTTGTGGAAAATGTATATATATATATATATATATATATATATATATATATATATATTGGAGCTAAGGTCTAAAACCTTTGTCGCGCGATGTTTTATAACATAATGAACCCGGACATCAAACTTCAATAAACCAAATTGTAAACAAATTCGTGTTACAAAATTGCATTATGTCACCAAGCCTGAAACCAACACGAACGACCTGTGATTGGCTGATTGCTGGGGCCCGCAGAACTCAAACAAAATTATGAACTAGATTCTATAAAAAATTCGCGTAACAAAAGGTGAAAGTGATGTCATGGAAAAAATCAACGCGAAAAAGCACGATTGGTCTACGTCGTGAGTTGGCATGTGGGACCGACTTCGCATGGGTGCATCGACGATCGAATGGTGTGGCGACTTGGACTTTGGCGAATGAGATATGCAATGCTGTGACATCGGCGATATCACATCGGCGATTCGGAGCGGCGGACGGACGAACGAAAGACTTAGCAATGAGAAATTGTGATGTTGTGATATGCGATGTGGGGAGCACATTGCATCCGGACTGGGGAGACGAACCTTTGTTGTGGACGGGCAGACGGCTACATTGCAATATAGCGATGAACTCAATGTTACGATGTGCGATGGTGGTAGGGACCACCATGACGTGGTTGTAATTAAAAAAAAACACTAGCACGTAAATAAAATTCTTCTGTGGTTGGTGAGAGATTTTACGCTTGATAAGACTATTTTTAATAGAAACATGTTGTTGCGTGGCTTGAACCACAAAAAATTCAATTTCTCTGCAATGGTGGTTGCGGCCCATTAAACAAAAAATTCATCCTTACAGTTTTCTCCATTCCTCTGTTAAATGCACACTAGTGTGCACTTAACCCATTATGCCCCTGTTGTACTCCATTTCTCCTTGACGGGGTACTTGTAGGTGAATTTAATAATTTCAACAGCCAGATCTAGTTGAAACGAGGAAAACTTGGATTGTGTGGTCACATCTTGATGTGACAACTCCATGATAAATCAGAGGAATGAAATGAGTCCTAGAGGGAAAATCAATGAAATTTTAGGGTTATGTTCGTGAATTTCCACCCTTAGAGATCTGAACATAGCATCCCTATTATTTTTTTTCCATAGTATACGAATCATGTGATCACAATGTTATCACCAAAAGGTGGAAAAATCTAGTTTGGGCACATCATTACGTATTACAGAGTATTGGAATTTGGTAGTCTTGATATTTTAAACAAATAAATTGAAATTTTTTGTTGGGTTAGTAACAATTCGAGAGAGTTGAAGAGGAAATTAAAAACATAAGTTCTAGCACTTAAAAAATAAGTCAACCTCATAAAACATAAAACCAATGTCCTTAGTTATGAATGGTCAATCAAATGAAATATGGTGCGACCATAATAATTAGCGTGAGGGTTTGATATGTTCATATTTTTTTAAGAGAGACCATATTAAAATACAATGATGCGAATTCCTTACCATGGAACGTGGCGAGACCATGTCTTAGTAATGATATTAAAATCTAGAAGATGTATATGAAAAAATATAAGTGGGTTAAATGTAGAGAGTGTATATATTTGAAATTGTAATGAAATGACTCATAAAAGGAGTTATTTCTATATTAATATTACTCTATACTCTTTATTTTCCTTATATTTTGTCTAAGAAAAGATTATTGAAAAAAATCATGTTCAGGGTATGCTTGTCAACAAATCTAATAAAAAAAGATTATACATAATTGCAATTAGGTTTTTGACATAATGGTATCAGAGCCAAGTTTCAACACTAGGCTTGTAAGGAACCATCATAGTAAAATAAAATATGCACAAAAATGTAAATATGGGATGTTGACAATAGTTGTATGGCTTATATGTTACATTAGTGAAATAAGCCATAACAAAATGAAACACAATTATCCTTGAGCCATAACAATTGGTGAAGAATTATACGTTGAGTTGGGGAATGGAAGTACACCACCAAACTTTCAATTTATGGATGTCATGAGAAACCTGTAACAAGAATTGGTTCATCTTAGGAGTAGTAATGAACGCCTTCTAAAAGGTAGTGAAGAACTGAAAATAATGATAAGAGAATTGACTGAAAAGTCTAGTCATCGAATAATACATCTAGAAGTACAAAAAAAGGAAGTATATGGAAATGGAATCATATAAGTCTGAAAGTGAAGGTGATTGAGAGTGGACTTATCCAATAAATCAAACGAGAAAGAGGAGGATGGAATTTCAATTGGAATTATGGAAGATAAAAATGCCCACTTTTGATGGGTAGAAGGTGTTAGTCATCCATAATTTTCACTATCTAAAAATGACTAAGTATTGGTCCTAGATTTCTAAAAACAAGTTCATAAACATTGTGAGTTCTAGAAATCTCACTGCCTTCATCATCCTAAGATAAAAATTTCACTATTTTATCATCCTATCTAGTCATGGCTAACCCACTAGTCCTGGAAGACCCATCATGGGCTCAAGCCATTTGTTTTAACCCTAACTTGTCACCCATTTTATTTTTTCACCCTGTCTTGCCTTTTCGCCCAAATCCTCTATTTTGTTTACCTACAGGATTCCCCACTACTACCTAAACCTACCAATCAAATACCCTTGTTGTCTCTTCCATAATATTCTCAGACATTGATTGTCTCTGCAGGCCCTTTGGATAGTCAAGTATGTTGGATCTTAGGTCTTCAAATACACTAAGCTAACCATAGATTCTATCTTGTACTTGGTGATCCCTAATTCTAAGTCTATGTCCAAATTTCAAGTCCAAGAAAGCCCCCATTAGGTCACCTAAGGTTTCACTAAGTCATAGGATGGATTTGGTGCCCAACAAGTTATGCCTTCCTGCATAAAGAGATTGTATTCAAACAAGAGTAAAATCAAGTAAATTTGATCCAAAGTCATTCAAGAAAAGCCTCCTTGGCTTAGATCACAAACACTGCAAGGGATAACTGCCCTTGTTCACATTTCTACAATGACTAGCCAAGGTGGTCACCAGCAATAATAAGAGGTAAGGTAATAAGATTGTAATCATCACCAGGAAGCTGACACAAACAAGACAAAAGAAATAGGCCTATAGGTAAAAGAGAATTAGGGTTTGTTTTGGTTGATTAACAAAACTATGGTGACAAGCAAAAACCGTCTCAGATATTTCAAGGATAGAAGCCACCTCCTTAGGGTTTTTCCAAAAATATCATTTCTTCACCTCCACTAAGAGAAGAAAAGACAAAGAGTATTAGTTTAAAAGTGATCATTTTACCAAAGGGTAAAAAACAAAGTTTTTAAAATAAGATCAAAGGTTGGGAATAAGTTATTATAAAAAAGGCCTAAAAAGAAAATGTGACCCTGGTTTTCATCTCATAAATAGGCCCCCAACAAAGGCCTCCATGTAAAAAATATTGTTCTACAAAAGATGATAGAGACATAAGTAAACATTCTTTCCAAAAAAATGTCAAAAGTATTTTTCACAACAGATATTAGTCAAAAGGCATACTAAAAATATAGGGGACATTAACTTTGCAAAAGTGGGTTTGCTCTTTTAAAATTTACTTTTCAAATCAAATATAAAAGGTCACTTGAACCTTTCCCATGCATCATTTTCCATTTCCAAACAGAATAAGCAGTTGGGAGAATTGTTTTCAAGGTTTTCAGGACAAACTGTAAAAATTTTCGGCGCTACGCACAAAAGGGAGGTTGGAAATGTAAAAATACGCTACACTGCATGATTAGGGCCCGATGCTGTGTGCTTGGCCCAACGCCACGCACAGGCCGAGCAATGACCAGAAACACCCAGGATATCGCCCAGTCTGCCCGGCACTGTGCATAAGCGCTACGCTCCGGCTAGATTTCTCCAAGTTTTCTTAAAGAGCTCCAAAATCTGAAATTTCATCTTCCAAACTTCTGCAACTAGAGCCTGAGGTTGGTGATACTTTTTTCTCTTCCCAAGCTTTCCTTTTTCTAAAAAAGGAAGTCATCCATAGTCAAAATTAGACCAACCCTAGACTACATAAAGATAAATTATTTAGTCTTTGAGTTAGGGTTTGCAAGTGAAATTGGTTTCGAGTACAAAAATAAGATTGGGTGACTATAGCCTAACCTCTAACCCCAAGTGTAAGCTCTAAAAAATCATTCTCACCTTAGCCTTCGTTTTTGCAAAGAGTTGACCTAAAAACCACTAAAACCACCTAGTTTTCCCAAAAAACCTCAAGAAAAGTCAAAAGGTCCTACTACTATTTTTTTGGACCAATCATCATGTCAGAAGGAGATAGTCATAGCAGTAGTGATGAGAGTCATACTCCCACTAAGCCAAAGCATCATGGAGGAAAAGAAAAAATATTTGAGCCCCTAGACACCACTCCAATCACTTCATCTCCTATGATAATTTCATGCTTCTAGGATTTAGGGTGCTACAAATTTTGTGAGAAGGTAAAGTAAGTCAACATCCATTCAGACTTAACTATATTGTTCGTCTGTAGCTTACAAAACCATCCAGTCAATATGGTAAGGGTACAATTTGAGCTCTCATCTGAGATCATTTCCAAAGCAATAGGTATACCAGACATTCGTGAGGTGTGGTTCAAACAAAAGAAGCTGGAGTTGAGTTATTATGGGCCCTATTTGAAACCTAGCTATCAACAAAATTGTAAGGTTTTTTTCCCTTTTTCCCATTTACTGGAGAGGTATGCTACATTAATGAGGCAGATTATCAGTTATTTCACATGTGAAGGGAGATACTCCTAGATCTGCTCATATCATATAAGGTTGCTGATGCATTTTACCAGGGTCAAGATGATGAACCTACCTTACTACCTTTTCTGAGGCATTGATAAAATGGCCTCGGTTGTCAAGAAGAAAAGCTATGACCACCAAATGGCAAGCCTCTTTCATCACTCCATGATCAAAATGATTGTCCTATAATAGTTAGATTAGCAAGGAATATCTTGCAAAACCTTCATCTCACATGATGTGTTTACAGACCCCCGGGCCTTCGTCTAGTAGAAATTTCCTTCCACTTCACAACCATCTACATCCACACATCCATCATCCCTCCATGTGCCTTCTCCGCAAATAATTTCACCTCTTACCTCTTCCCCTAAATTGCCAAGTTAGGGGGTTGACAGTAGCCCTAGTGAATAACAAATAGAAGGCAACAGTCAGGAGGAAACTGAGACAAATAATAATGGACAAGAAGGGAGAAGTGGAGAAGAAAATGATGAAAATGAAGAAAATAGTGAAGATGAGGGGAGTAGCCATGAAGAAAGCAGTGCTGGAAATGATGAAATTAGTGAAGGCAGACACAAAGACGAGAGTAGTGATCCAGATGAAGAGGAAAACAAAGATGAAAATAGTGGGCAAAATGATGAAGAGGAGAATCCAAATGATGAAGAATAGCAACCAGATGGTGAGGAGGAGAAAGATTATGAGGAGGAGTAAGATGATGAGGAGGACAACCATGAAATTACACCACACAGTCAAGGAAAGAGTCATGACAGTCATGACTATCTTAACAAAAATCAGTCCATGGATGAAAAGGAAAATCAGAGTGAGGCAAGTGTAGAAGATATCAAACAAAATAAAGGTCAAAATGATGACAACACTTCCTTTAAAACTTACATTGTTACCCCTCTCACATCCACATATCACAGAGGGAGAAGAAATGTGTTTGCTGCCTCTAAAAGGAAAAGGGCCACCTCTTCTCAGAAATCCGAAACATTGGACAAAGGCAAAGAAAAAATGGAAAAGGTTGAGTAGAAGGTACAAGTAAGAAGGAGAAAAAGGATCAAAAAGACTTCTCAAGGGCTTATTTTTTTTTACCTTGACAGTGATAATGAGGAACAAGGGATAAATACTAAGTTGTTCCTCTTAGAAAAGGATGCCCAGCTTCAAGAATGGGAAAAGGATTTTGAGAGCACACAAAGGGTCATATACTATTATAAAGAGGAGCATAAACTTTTCAAAGAGGTGAATAGTGGCCTTTCCTTGTAGAAGGAAATGGTCAAACACTATGCAAGGAAGAGCATGCTTGCTAATGGCAAACTCAAGCAAGCCCTCATGGAGCTAGAAGAGCTAAAAATGACCAAAGTGCATGAAAGCCTTGGGATATTGGCTGATGCTTCTCAGTAGGTATCTAAAACACCTTGTGGGGTCTACACACAAATTTTGAGGAAAATCCAGAAACTTTTTTTTTTCCAAATTTTGACCCCTAGGAGCACAACACCCTAGGCGCTACACACAAAATTGGGGCATCCTCAGCGGCCTTTTGAGCACGTAAATGGCATCCATTCAGAAAATGTCAAGAATTTTTGGAAATTAGACTCATCAAGCTTTCTAATGAGCCATCAGGGGGCCAAATCCGACGCCAGGAAGGGGTCCAAAACTCAGCTGCAATAGACCCTATGTTTTGCTAAAATAACGCTACGCACAAAGATAGCCTTTTTCCAAAAACTCAACAAAAGACACTAATTAATGAAAAATTGGTTTTTTAATTTTTTTGGGACAAATCACTCTTGATTTGATTTGGGAGTCATGTTTTGATGTTTTCATTTATTAGCTTATCTCTTATGTGTCTTGGGACTTGCATGGTCATTAAGAACATTTATGACATTTATGGCTAAATTATGGTTTTTGGAAGCCTTTTAGGGTTTCCACCTCCTCATTTTGCTCCATAAATAGAGCATGAGGATCTTATGTATTAGTTGGATTTTGATTACTTATGCTGAAGCAATACATAGACTCTTGGAGTTTTTGATAACAATTTGATGTCTTCGAACTCATGCATGCCCTAGTTTTCTTGTTGATGGAGAGAGACTTTTTGCAGGATCCATAAGCTTGGTTTATGGTGAAGTGTTTCTTATGTTCATGTTTTCTAGTTTTCCATTATGTTTTCCATTTTTATATTTTGCAGTAGGACAAAAAATTTAGATTAAGAAATGTTTTCTGATGGCACCTTAATTATGTTTGCCCTTCACTTCCTCAATGTTTTCTCCTGTTGAGATATGTTAGGGAATCCATCTCTTGCTCCCTAAGAAGTTCTTAGCTTGTCCATTTATTGAATGGTTTAGATCAGTTAGTGTCAAGTATGATTTATGGTTAGCCCTGCATATTGTTGCCACTGAAACACTTTGTTCTTGGAATCATCCCTTTAAAAGTATCTTTGCCTAGGTTTATCAAAGAAGTATGTTTCAATCAAGATATTTTCCTTTACTAAGATAAATTTGTTTCAAGGAACCTTCATAGCTGTAACTTTATATGTTCAGGGTTTTCTTTCCTTCTATGGTTATAGCTACTTGTGCATCTTAAATGTTTTTCTTCTCTTAATGATGAAATCTATGAAAGTTAAATAAGTTTCTTTGCTTTCTATGGTTCATCTAAATGTTTGTCTTGATTGATTATCTACTTTCAGTTTGAAATCAAATGGATTATGTTTTTATTATTCCTTTGATTCTCTTGCTATGCTCATAGATCTTCTAACTCTTTCATTTTACAAGTACATAAAGGATTCAATTTTTCCCTTTATTAGCTTATTGTTCTCAATCTTAATGTTCACCTCATGACCCTTCACAACCTTAAAAGATCCACCAACCAAGTTAAAATTTCCCTGCAAATTCTCTTAAAACCATTGATGAACTTATCATGACCTTGTTAGACTCCATTGCCTAATGAATTAATGATCTCCCTTTTTTTCTATCTAAAATCTATCTGAGCATCATACCCAACCAAAAACAATCAAAATACCCTGCACTTAACATCTAGCCTAAAATCAACCCAAATAAGCGAACAAGTTCACATCTTTGCACCTACTAGAGAGATCCGTCTCCGAACCCAGGAAGGCTAGGTCCTTGGATTCCAAAGCTTGGTTTTATGTTACCCCTATCCATTTGTATCTCAATCAATAAAGAAAATTATGGGGACCTAGCATAATGGTGATCATGGTGGGATAGAGTTCATAGCAGCCTGATAAAATCTTACAGACTCATATACATCCCCAGTTTGAATTAAAAAATCAATTCATAGCTAAGATTAGAAATTAATTTCTTCATCATCCTATCAAGATGATAACTCAGCTAGAGGATACTCATTGAAACCTTAGGGCTGGATAAAGAAACTCAAAATCCCAAAAGTACTCCCTAGATTGATTTTTATCAAAAATTGGAGGTGGACCATTGTATATATATCCTCGAAATTTCAAAAACATCCACCTGATGACTCCACTAGCCTCCAGTAGGCCTTTTTTTTCATCTCACTGGTCCCATAGGTTTTTTTAGGATTGTGTCAAAACAGTCGAAATCAATTTTCAGGGCCTAGTTATACCTTGTGTGAGTAAAGCAAACACTAAGAGAGGCCGGCATTCCAAAAAATCATTCCCAAACCTTCAGCCTCTCTAATTTTCAAGTAAAGAGATCTGGCTTCATGAAGGATCAATACCAGAACAAAAATACCACCCAAATCCTCCTACCATAGTTGATGACCCATAAAATATTTTGTGGTAAACTTCTAAAGCTGGAAACTCACCCACTGTTATGACCATTCATAGAGGAATTTATGCACCAAAACACCTTACAATTTCAAAAGATACTCAGTTTGACTTGCACCATACCAAGAATCTATTCAGGACCAAGTCACAAAGTAGAGCTGACCAAACTGACCTTGACCCCATATATTTGCAACAAAACTCTAGTAGAGAAGATTCTCCTTCCACTCCACCTGACTTTCAGCTTCTCCATCACTTCAACCCCTTTCATCTAAAAACCACTCAGAATCAGTTCTCTGGTCCAAGTACCTCAACTACACCCATTCATACCACTACTGTGCAAACCACCCCAGTCCATCCTACTCCACCTCTCACAAATCCTCCCCTTGTAAATCAGCCCTTATTTCCTTTTCCTCCCATCATGGCAACCTAGTATGCTCCACTAGCTCTACAAAAACCACTATTACCTTTTCCAAATGACTATCAATCCAAGATCCCTCACTTCTTAGGGACTGAATCCATCACTGCTCAAAAGAATGTAGATAGAATTAGTTATGGTTTTGACTACATGGAGATAATAGAAGAAACCATAAAGATGAGGATTTTTGCTTAGAGCCTAGGGGGGGACCCAAGAAACGGTTTAAAGACTTACCTCCCAATAGTATACATGATCTCCCTACCCTCTACCAAACCTTTGTAAACAAATGGGAAATCAAGAAAAACCCCCTTCAAATTCTTTCCGAGTATAACAATCTTAAAAGGAATTCGGGAGAAAGTGTTCATGACTACTCCACTAGGTTTAACAATGTTTACAATGCCCTCCCACCTCACATAAAACCTCCCCAAGGCTTAGCCTTAGTAAAATATCCTGAAGGCTTTGATGTTGATATGGCCTATCAAATAAGGGAGAGAGATTACCTAACTCTAGAAGACATGCAAAAAGGGGCTATGCGTGTAGAGGCCAATTTAATTGAGAAAAGGGCTAGGATGAGATCAGAAAAAAAGGTGACTTATAAAGATGACAAAACTCCTAAAACCTTCTCCGCTGATGCCAAACTTGACTCCATAGTTAGGACAATGGAGAGGATGATGGAAAAAATCAGTTTAAATGAGAGAGCACCTTCTAGGGAAAATCAAGCCAATCTTCAAAATAGGAATAGGAGTCAAAATTTTAGAAGAGACCCTCCTCAAGTCAGAAAAAGAGAGAGTGACCAACAAATCAAACCTCCTTTCCAAGACAACTATGTAGATGAAGAGGAAACAGATCCTAAGTAGTTGGAATAAGACCATGTAAATGTCATAGGTTTGGATGATGAGGATAGCACCTTCCTTACCGAAGAAGAACAAAGGATGTTTTCTTCAAAACAAAATGAAAATCATATGAAGATTCCGAAGACTATAGACTAGGATTTGAGAATGCCATTATAGAATTCCATAGGCAATATGACCTTAGGAGAAAAAAGAATCAAGATGTTCCTAAAACAAATCAGCCAAACACTGCTGTAAGAAATACCTCTGAACATATTTCTAAAATGATAGTAGAAAACACAAATACTATGGCTAAGAAAGCTCACCTAAACAAACCAAAGACCAGCCAACCTAGTAATGATTCAAGCTACCCTAGTACTTCCACTCATAGCCCTGAAAAAACATTGTTGTCCAAACCATCAAATCAGAATCAGCAAATAAAAAATGTAGAAAAATTTATGGCTGATAAAGCTGATGTAAATACAATGAAAACACCTGCGCCTTTCATCTTTGATGGGGAGATTGCTAAAATCAAGATAACCATACCCTTCACTAATTTGGCAACCCAAGAGGTATATAGATCCCAAATTTAAAAGTGTTAAATATAGGGAATGATACCGACACTTTAAAATTAACTGATGATAAACTAGAGCTATTGTTTGGTCCTAAAGTAGAGGGAAAATATCAAGAAGGAGTTGTCCCTCCTTTCTATGTAAGTCTAAACATACATGAAAAAATTATGCATAATGCTATGTTATACTTCGGTGCCTCACATAACCTCATGCCAAAGGTTGTGATGGAGATATTGGGCTTAGAAATCACAAATACCTACAAATACTTGTACTCTTTTGATTCTAGTAGGGTCAAGTGTTTAGGCCTAATCAATGATCTGTGTGTCAATCTTGCACAAATCCTCGTTAAGAGTCTAGTCATGGATATAGTTGAGGCTGACATCCCCCCAAAGTATGGCATGATTTTATCTAGATCATGGGGTGCCAAAATCCAGGGAAGCCTTCAAATTGACATGAATTATGCAACCATCCCAGTTTTCAATCAAACAAGGAAATTATACCAGGAATCCCACATGAAATACATGGTGAGTAACATAGATAGGCCAAATAACACACCGTTTTATTACATTCACTTAGAAATTGACTCCTTCATCCTGTACAATGAAAATGACATAAGTGAAGAAGTGAATGAAAAGGAGAGAGAACTAAGCCCCTCATAACAACCAAGCCAATCCTCTAACCAAGAAAATGACACCCAAAACCCTAGCAGCCCCAAAGTGCAGAACATTGACAAAATTGAAATTGACACCCTTTCGCATATAAGCTTTGATGGCTCTTATGGTAAGGATGGTTTAGGAGCAGGGGTTTGGATCCACAACACAAATGAAGTCCATTCCTATAGGCTAGATTTCCAATGCACCAATAACGTTGTAGAATATGAGGCTCTCCCTATTGGTTTACACCTACTCAAAGACCTCAAAACTAAGAAAATATTGGTTTAGGGAGATTCAGAACTGATCTTAAATCAAATTAAGGGAGAATATTTAGCCAAGAACCCTAGACTAAGGGAATATAGGAATGCTACCCTAGACCTTCTCAAAACCTTTGAGAAGTATGAGCTCACTTTCATCCCTAGCATCCAAAACTACCTTTCCAATGAACTTGCCTTTGCTGCCAACAATTTCTCTTTACCTTATTAAAATAATCAATGCCTTGTAAAAGTAAAGAACATGCCTATTGTACCAGACAACTTGAATCATTGGAAAATTTTGAAAATGATGAGAAAATAGATGATTTTTTGCAATCTAGAAATGACTTTGCAAGCACAAAACAGAGTTTAAGGTTTGAAAGAAATAATTTTTCTAAAAATGAACCTCCCAAAATAGAGCTACCCTTTGATGATGGTATAAACCACCTTTAAAACCCTTGTGTTGTAGAAGTATTTGATAAATCAGATCAAAGAGAACTTGAAATTTTGCAGTACAAAGATAACACCTTGCAAAGAGGCCATACACCACTAGAAGAGCTGTTTGATTTTAATGATGTAGATAAAAAAACCAAGACAAAATCCAATGAAAAAAATATAGAAGAATGTAACATTGGGGGGATGAAAGAGCCCAAAATAATCAACTTGTTCAAAACTCTCCCACCTCACACAAAAAAAAAAATACATTGAGCGTTTTAGAGAATTTAAAGATGTGTTTGCTTGGGGGTATGAAGACTTGAAATCCTATAACACCAAAATCATTCAACATAAAATTCCTCTCAAGGAAAATCAGAAACCATTTAAACAAATATTGAGAAGAATTAACCCCCTCTTGTTACCCTTAGTTGAGAAAAAAATCAAAAATATGTACGATGCTGGGAATATAGTCCCTATCCGATACTCAGAATGGGTGTCAAACCTTGTGTCAGTTAGGAAGAAGACCGGGGAAATTAGGCTTTGTGTCGACTTCATAAATTTGAACAAGGCCTCCTTGAAAGACAACTACCCCTTGCCTAAAATGGATCACATACTCCAAAAATTAGTTGGCTCACAAAGAATCTCATTACTAGATGCCTTCTCAGGTTATAACCAAGTTCTAGTCTTTCCAAGTGACCAACTCAAAATTGCTTTCACTACACCTTGGGGTACATTCATGTATGTTAAAATGCCATTCGATTTAATGAATGAAGGGGCTACTTTCCAAAGGGAAATGGACATAGCTTTTTCAGAAGACATAGGTTACTTCGTAGTCATATATCTTGATGACATCACTGTCTACTCTAAGACTGATGAAGAGCACTTTGTCCAGTTGAGAAAAGTCTTTGAAAAGTGTAGAAAGTATGGCCTATTCTTAAATCATAAGAAAACTTTGTTTGGCCTTTTGGAAGGAAAACTCTTAGGTCACATCATCTCTGAAGAAGGAATCAAGATAGATCCCAAAAGAATAGAAGGAATCTTACAAATAAACCATCCTAGAAGCATTAAAGAGCTGCAATATTTCATTAGAAAGATTAAATTCCTAATAAGATTCATCCCTAACCTTACTGAGCTCCTAATAAATATCATGAATATGTTGAAAAAGGAAGTAGGAGTGAAGTAGAGTATGGAATAAAAACAATATTTTGAGCTAGTAAAATAATCACTCACACAAACACCAGTCTTAATCAGCCCTGACTTCACCAAGGAATTTTACATTTTCTCCTTTGCCTCTGAACATATTGTGGCAGCAGTATTTTTTCAAAAGAAAATTATGGGGCAAGAACAACCCATATCTTTCTTCAACAAAGCCTTAAGGGATGCCCCTCTAAAGTATAACATTATGGAGAAACAAGCCTTTGCTTTAATCAAAGATTTGAAGGATTTTAGAGTTTATATTTTTCATTCACATATCATAGCTTTTGCCCCAGACACAGTTGTCAAAGACATACTTAATCAATACCCCTATGGTAAAAGGGGCCTGTGGATTGCTACCAATTTAGAATATGATTTAGAAATCAGACCCACTAAATTGATTAAAGGGCAAGGACTTGCAAAAATTATGGCTGACTCAAATTTCCAAGCTTTAGACATGAACATGGTTGATGTGTTAGAAGAAACTGGAGAATTTACAGCACCATACATTGAGAATGTTTTTAAATTCAACTTGGTATGCTAATATTATTTATGTGCTTCTTTATCTCAATGCTCCCCCTTCTTTCTCAAAAACCAAAGATAGATTCATAAAACAAAAAGCATTAAATTTTTGCATTTTAGATGGAGTATTGTACTGGAAGAGTTTTTTTGGTTTGCTGCTTAAATGTTTGCTTGAAGATGATGCAGAAAAAATCATGCATGAATTACATGAGGGAGACTGTGGGGGTCACCTTTATTGGAAGACCACAACCAACAAGATCCTTAGAGCTGGCTACTATTGGCCTACCGTATTTCCCGATACTTACAAACTAGTCATGACTTTCCATAAATTCCAAATCTTTGATGGAAAAAGAAAGCTCCTACCTCTTCCCTTTCACCCCATCAGTGTTGAAGCCCCTTTTTAGTAGTGGGGTTTGGACTTCATAGGAGAGATCCATCCTACTTCATCTACCCAACATAAGTGGATCATCACTGCCACTAATTACTTCACCAATTGGATAGAATCCATCCCTTCTAGAAATGCCACTGAATCAGTCATCATAATATTCCTTGAAACCAACATCTTTTCCAGGTTTGTTTGTGCTAAAAATATCATCATCGATAACGTTGTTGCCTTTTCATCTAAGAAAATGGTAGAATTTTGTTACAAATATCACATCACCGTGGGCCAATCCACTTCTTATTACCCACAAGGTAATGGACCAGCTGAGTCCTCTAACAAGAGCTTGGTAAACATCATTAAGAAGCTCCTAGAACAAAATAGAAAAGCATGGCATAGAAAACTAGTGCATGCACTATGGGTTGATAGACAAACCACCAAGAAATCTATGGGTATGTCTCCCTATCAACTAGTGTATGGCATGGATGCAATTTTTCCCACCTCTTTGGGAGTTCTAGTCATGAAGCTTCTTCAAGAAGTACAATCAGAATAAAATGGCATGCAGAGGAGGCTGAACCAAACCATTCATTTGCAACAGTAAAGGGAGGAAGTTTACAAAAGGACACAAGCTATACAAGACAATTTCAAGAAAATATTTGATAGGAGAACCAAAGCAGATGATTTCCATATTGGAGAGATGGTTCTGAAATGGGACTCAAGAAGGGAATACAAGGGAAAACATGGCATGTTTGAAAGTATATGGAAAGGCACTTACATTATTCAGTCAGTCAGAGGCAACAATGCTTTCTTTTTGCAAGATCTTGATGGAACTGAAATTTTTGGAGGTCCAGTCAATGGGAGGATACTTAAACATTACTTTTGTAAAGAAAACTAGTTTTTTTTTTCATTCATTGTACATACCACTGTTTCATAAGAATAAAAATCACAAAAACAATATAAAACAAAAAGAGGGCAGACTTTGAAAGAGAGGTACAACTAATGTTGAAAGTGTGCAAGTCTAAATGCCATGACTTATTTCAAAAAAGCCTTTTTCAGTAATATAGCCTAATCATGGCTGAACATGTTTTAAATTTATGGTTGATAAGTTAGTGAAAAAGAGTAGGTCAAAATTTTCAAGCTTGACTTGTCAAAATATAGATTAGGAATGAGAGATGTTGGTTCAACATGCTCAAATCTGAACCAAAGAGGAAAATGGAGATGTTAAAAAAATGACATATATTTACCTCATGTTTCCTAAGATTTTTTTGTACAAAAATAACATTTGTGTGCAGCTTGTTGCAATGCCTCATCTCATGGTGAGTCAAATTGCCTAATCCTAATTTACTATGCTTTTAATTTCATTTTAGTAGGATAGAGAATAAAGTTTGTCAAACAACTTAATCTTGACAAATGAGTATATTAGGTAAAAAATAAAAATAGTTCATTATCCTAATCTGAACTCTTGGAAGAAATCAGGGTACAATTAGATAGTTTGATTTTTTTTTTCAAAAAGAGAAATGTCAAGGGTTTGCCTGTTCAAGTGCATTGAAGAAAAAATGTTAGGAAAGTAGATTGGGTAGGTAGAGATGATTTTGATATGAATCATGCCTTTTTAGATCTCAAATATTACAGAATAAAAAAAAATTCAAAAAATGAAGAAAGAGCACATCAGCCCAATGGAGGAGGCACTGGTCTCCAAAAGCTGGAAAAATCTAAAGTTATGGACACCTCCGGAGAAGGAGCTGCCCTCCCCAAGTGGAGTCACTATTAGTCATCCATAATTTTCACTATCTGAAACTGACTAAGTATTGGTCCTAGAATTCTTGAAACAAAGTTCAAAAACATTGTGAGTTCTAGAAATATAAATGCCTTCATCATCCTAAGATAAAACTTTCACTATTTTATCATCCTATCCAGTCATGACTAACCCACTACTCCCGAAAGACCCACGATGGGCTCAAGCCATTTGTTTTAACCCTAACTTGTCACAGATTTTTTTTTTCACCATGTCTTTCCTTTTCACCCAAATCCTCTGTTTTTTTACCTACAGGATTCCCCACTACTACCTAAACCTACCAATCAAATAGCTTTGCTATCTCTTCCATGATATTCTCAAACATTGATTGTCTCTGCAGGCCATTTGGATAGTCAAGTATGTTGGATCTTAGGTCTTCAAATACACTAATATTATCATAGTTCTATCTTGTACTTGGTGATCCCTATGTTTAAGTCTCTGTCCAAAGTCCGAGTCCAAGAAAGCCCCCATTAGGTCACCTAAGGTTTCACTAAGTCATAGGATGGATTTGGTGCCCAACAATTTATGCATTCCTGCATAAAGAGATTGTATTCAAAGAGGAGTAAAATCAAGCAATTTTGATCCAAATTCATTCAAGAAAAGCCTCCTTGGCTTAGAGCACAAACACTGCAAGGAAAAACTGGCCTTGTTCCCATTTCTACAATGAATAGCCAAGGTGGCCACCAGCAATAATAAGAGGTAAGGTAATAAGATTGTAATCATCACTAGGAGCCAGACACAAACAAGACAAAAGCAACATGCCTATAGGTAAAAGAGAATCAGGGTTTATTTTGGTTGATTCACAAAACAGTGGTGACAAGCAAAAACCATCTCAGAGATTCTAAGGACCGAAGCCACCTCCTTAGGGTTTTGCCAAAAATAGCATTTATTCACCTACACTAAGAGAAGAAAAGAAAAGAAGTATTAGTTTAAAAGGGATCATTTTACCAAAGGGTAAAAAACAATTTTTTTGAAATAAGATAAAAGGTTGGGCATAATTTATTACCAAAACGGCCTAAGAAGAGAATGTGACCCTGGTTTGAATCTTAGCAATAGGCACCCAACAAAGGCCTCCATGTCAAAAATATTGTTCTGCAAAATATGACAGATGCTTCAGTAAACATTCTTTGCCAAAAAATGTCAAAAGTGTGTTTCACAGCAAATATTAGTCAAAAGGCACACTAAAAATATAGGGGACATTAACTTGGAAAAAGTGGGTTTGTTATTTTAAAAATTAATTTTCAAATAAAATATAAAATGTCACTTGAACCTTTCCCACGCATCATCTTCCATTTCCAAAGAGAAGAAGCCATTTGGAGAATTTTTTTTGGGCTTTTTAGGCCAAATTGTAAAAATCTCGGGCGCTACGCACCGAGGCCAGCCCAACGCACCTGGCCTTCGGTGCTACACATAGGACGGAGGTAAGTAGTGTAAAAATACACTACACTATGCACTCATAGCTTGGCATTGCACACCTGGACTGACGCTATGCACATGCCGAACAAAGACCGAAAACACCCAGGATACTGCCCAGTCTGCCAGGCGCTACCCACAAGTGCTATGCTCCGGACAGATTTCTCCATGTTTTCTCAAAGAGCTCCAGAATCCAAAATTTCGTCTTCAAAACTTCTACAAGTGGAGCCTGAGGTTGGTGAAATTTTTTTCTCTTCCCAAGGTTTCCTTTTTCTAAAATAGGAAGTCATCCATAGTCAAAATTAGACCAAACCCTAGACTGTATAAAGATCAATTATTTAGTCTTTGAGTTAGGTTTTTCAAGTGAAATTGGTTTTGAGTACAAAAATAAGATTGGGTGACTATAGGCTAACCTCTAACCCCAAGTGCAAGCTCTAAAAAATCATTTTCACCTTAGCCTTCATTTTTGCAAAGAGTTGACCTAAAAACCACTAAAAGCTTCTAGTTTGCCCAGAAAACCTCAAGAAAAGTCCAAAGGTCCTACTGCTATTTTTTTGGACCAGTCATCATGTCAAAAGGAGATATCCATACCAGTAGTGATGAGAGTCATACTCCCACCAAGCTAAAGCATCATGGAGGAAAAGAAAAAATATTTGAGCCCCTAGACACCACTCCAATCACTTCATCTCCTATGATACTTTCATGCTTCTAGGATGTAGGGTGCTACAAATTTTTTGAGAAGGTAAAGTAAGTCAACATCCATTCAAACTTAGCTAGATTGTTCGTCTGTAGCTTACAAAACTATCAAGTCAATATGGCAGGGGTATAATTTGAGCTCTCATCTGAGATCATTTCCAAAGCAACATGTATACCCAACATTGGTGAGGTGTGGTTCAAACAAACGAAGTTGGAGTTGAGTTATTATGGCCCCTATTTGAAACCTAGCTATCAACAAAATTGTTAGGTTTTTTTCCATTTTCTCCATTTAATGGAGAGGTATGATGCATTGATGAGGCAAATTATTAGTTATTTCACATATGAAGGGAGATACTCCCGGATATACTCATATCATATAAGGTTGTTGATGCATTTTACCAGGGTCAAGATGATGAAACTACCTTACTACATTCTCTGAATCATTGATAAAATCACCTCAGTTGTCAAGAAGAAAATCTATGACCACCAAATTACAAGCCTCTTTCATCATTCCATGATAAAAATGATTGTCCTATACCAGTTAGAGCAGCAAGGAATATCTTGGGAAACCTTCATCTCACATGATGTGTTTACAGACCCCTGGGCCGTCATCTAGCAGAACTTGCATTCCACTTCACAACCATCTACCTCCACACATCCATCATCCCTCCATGTCCCTTCTCCACAAATAATTTCACCTCTTAGCTATTCCCCTAAATTTCCAAGTGAGGGGGCTAACAGTAGCCGTAGTGAAGAACAAATAGAAGGCAACAGTCAGGAGGAAACTGAGACAGATAATAACAGAAAAGAAGGGAGAAGTGGAGAAGAAGATGATGAAAATGAAGAAAATAGTGAAGAGGAGGGGAGTAGCCATGAAGAAATCAGTGATGGCAATGATGAAATTAGTGAAGGCAGCCACAAAGATGAGAGTAGTGAGCCTGATGAAGAGGAAAACATAGATGAAAGTAGTGGGTAAAATGATGAAGAGGAGCAGCCAAATGATGAAGAGGAGCAGTCAGATGGTGAGGAGGAGCAAGATGATGAGGAGGAGAAAGATGATGAGGAGGATAGCAATCAAATTACACCAGAAAATCAAGGAAAGAGTCATGATAATCATGACAGCAGTCATGACTATCTTGAAAAAAATCAGTCCATGGATGACAAAGAAAATCAGAGTGAAGCAAGTGCAGAAGATATCAAGCAAACTAAAGGTCAAAATGATGATATTACTACCTTTAAAACTTCCATTGATACCCCTCTCACATGCACATATCAGAGAGGGAGAAGAAATGTGTTTGCTGCCTCTAAAAGGAAAAGGGCCATCTCTTCTCAAATAGCCAAAACATTGGACAAAGGCAAAGAAAAAATGGAAAAGGTGGAGCAGAAGGTACAAGTAAGAAGGAGAAAAAGGATCAAAAGGACTTCTCAAGGGCCTCTTTTTGTTGATCTAGACAATGATAATGAGGACCAAGGGATAAGTACTAATTTTCTCTTCTTAGAGAAGGATGCCCAGCTTCAAGAATGGGAAAATGATTTTGAGAGGGCACAAAGGGTCATATACTATTATAAAGAGGAGCATAAAACTTTCAAATAGGTGAAGAGGGGCCTTGGCTTGTAGAAGAAAATGGTCAAACACTATGCAAGGAAGAGCATGCTTGCTAATGCCAAACTAAAGCAAGCTGTCATGGAGATAGAAGAGCTAAAAAGGAAAAAAGCGCATGACAGCCTCAGGATCTTGGTTGATGCTTCTCAGTAGGTGTATAAAACCCCTTGAGGGGTCTACCAACAAATTTTGAGGAACATCTGGAAACTTTTTGTTTTTTTCCAAATTTTGACCCCTAGGAGCGCAACACCCTAGGCACTACACACAAAATTGGGGCATCCTTAACTGCTGGAGTTTGCATTTTTGGATTTTTCATATCACCAACAGTCTACCCACAAAATTTCAGGTCAATTGGAGAATTTTTTTCCCCCTTAAAAGGTGAAAAAACACCTCAAAATTGACCTTTCTGCCTCCTTTTTAGGCTTGGTGCTACGCACAGAGAATTCATGGGATATTTTATTTTTGAGATGGTAAATGGCATCAATTCAGCACAAATCAAGATTTTTGGAAAATAGACTCATCAAGCTTTCCAACGAGCCATCACGGGGCAAAATCTGATGTCGGGAAGGGGTCCAAAACTCAGCTGCAATAGACCCTATTTTTTGCTGAAATCGCGCTACGCACAAAGACACCCTTTTGCCAAAACGTCAAAAAAAGGCACTGATTAATGAAAAATTGGTTTTTGAATGTTTTTTTGGAAAAATCACTCCTGATTTTATTTGGGAGTTATTTTTTGATGTTTTTCATTTATTATCTTATCTCCTATGTGTCTTGGGCATTGCATGGTCATTAAGCACATTTATGACATTTATGGCTAAATTAGGGTTTTTGGAAGCCTCTTAGGGTTTCCACCTCCTCATTTTGCTCCATAAATAGACCATGAGGCTTTAATGTATTAGTTGGATTTTGATGACTTATGCTGAAGCAATACATAGTCTCTTGGAGTTTTTGATAACAATTTGATGTCTTGGAGCTCATGCTTGCCCTGGTTTGCTTGTTGATGGAGAGAGACTGTTTGCAGGGTCCAAAGCTTGGTTGATGGTGAAGTGTTTCTTATGTTCATGTTTTCTAGTTTTCCATTATGTTTTCCATCTTGCTATTTTGAAGTAGGACAAAAAATTTAGATTAAGAACTATTTTCTAATGGCACCTTAATTCTATTTGTCCTTCACTACCTCAATGTTTTCTTCTGTTGACATATGTTAGGGAATCCATCTCTTGCTCTCTAAGAAGTTCTTAGCTTGTCCATTTCTTGAATGTTTTAGATCAGTTAGTGTCAAGTATGATTTATGTTTAGCCTTGCATATTGTTGCCACTGAAATACTCTGTTCTTGGAATCATCTCTTTAAAAGCATCTTTGCCTAGGTTTATCAAAGAAGTCTATTTCAATAAACGTCTTTGCCTTTACTTAGCTAAATTTGTTTCAAGGAACCTTCACAGCTGTAACTTTAGATGTTCAAGGTTTTCTATCCTTTTATGGTTATAGCTACTTATGCATCTTAAATGTTTTTCTACTCTTAATGATGAAATCTATGAAAATTAAATAAGTTTCTTTCCTTTCTATGTTTCATCTAAATGTTTGTCTTGATTGATTATCTACTTTCAGTCTGAAATCAAATGGATTAGGTTTTTCTTGTGCCTTTGATTCTCTTGCTATGCTCATAAATCTTCTAACTCTCTCATTTTACAAGTACATAAAGGATTCCATTTTTTCCCTTTATTAGCTTATTTTTCTCAAGCTTAATGTTCACCTCGTGACCCTTCAAAACCTTAAAAGATCCACCAACCAAGTTAAAATTTCCCTACAAATTCTCTTAAAACCATTGATGAACTTATCATGACCTTGTTAGACTCCATTGCCCAATGAATTAACAATATCCCTTGTCTTCCATCTAAAATCTATCTCAGCATCATACCCAACCAAAAATAATCAAAATACCCTGCCCTTAACATCTAGCCTAAAATCAACCCAAATTAGCAAACAAGTTCACATCTTTGCACCTACTAGAGAGATCCCTCTCTGAATCCAGGAAGCCTAGGTCCTTGGATTCCAAAGCTTGGTTTGATGTTAACCCTGTCCATTTGTATCTCAATCAATCTAGCAAATTACAGAGATCTAACAGAAGGAGGAAGATGTAGAGGCTTGGCTCCTAGACATCACCAAGTATTTTCAGGTCTATGAGTGTGATAGTAACTTAAAGGCTATATTGGCCATTTATTAGTTGCACAACAAACCTTATCTATAGTGGAAAGAGGAAAAAAGTGTGCATACCTTGGAGGAAGAATAATTTTCTCTGAGGAATTCCGAAAGTAGTTTAAATCTCGATATTTAAATGAAAGGTACTATGACGATCGCGCCAAGGAATATTATGAGTTATGTTTAGGACAATTAAAAATGGATTTTTTTGTGTAAAATTTACCAATTTACTCTAGTATTTCCTTTATATTAATGAGGAGAATCCAGGGTAACATTTGAAATTTTGGCCTTGATCCCAGTTCTGTTTGCTTGATTTTAACTCCTTAGCCCAATGGACCAATAGATTCCCCACTATCCATCTCTTCTAGTGATTTTTCCCACCAAACCAATCGAAAGAAAAACCAATTGCACAATCATAACTAGCCTAATATCTTATAATTAAAATTAAATTAAATTTTATAGAGAGAGTCCTATGTGAACCCTAGGAAGGCTAGATCCTAGAGTTTAAAGAAAATTTGTGGTTACCTCAGTGAGTTCTTTCTTTAACCTTGAGAAATTACTGAGTGATAACAGGCCCTAAGCGTTAAGAGGTAAAATATCAGAAGTATGAATAATTGCTGAGATCAAAAAGATACTTACAGGGTCATCATAGTCAAAATTCAAAGGCAAGTTCTTGACATTTCATGAGGAAATTCCATCCCTATGTGGAGCCACTGTTAGGGTCCTATAATAATATGGTTCATAATTTTTGAATCAACCTTGATAGTCTTGTAAATATGTACATACCTTTCTTTCTGCAAGTTGTTTTCCCATATTTTGAAAATGAAAAATAATAAAAAATGAAAAGAGGGTAAAATTGAGCAAGTCAAAATGCCACTACTATTTACATTTACTGCAAGAATAATTATTATGTGCAGATAATCAAAATGTCAATAAATGCCATAATCCATGATCAGTTAAAAAATTTAATCTTAAATTTTCATGCTTTGAATTTCATGTTTTAGATAGCGAAAAAAGATATGTCAAACAGTTTAAACTTGAAAAATCAATAGATAAGATAGAGAATAAATGAGGAGCTCAACAGTTTAATTTGAGCCCTCAAATGAAAGAAGGTTATACTTAGATAGTTTTTATGCTTTGAAAGAAAATTGATTTAGGCTTGCAAGCCTAAATGAAACCATGAATAAAACATCATTGGACAAAAATTACTAATTTCCCCTTCCCCATAATGATTCAGTATTCTAATCCTTCAGTTAAAAAGGCTTAGAGCATTTCTCTGACTTCTGTTGGGACCGAACCCAAGGCTTGATAACTGATTAGTTAAAAATATTGAATACCTACATAAAACCCATTTTTATCAACATTTACCCTTCATCCATAATCATGATCCCTTTTCCTAAGTAAAAACCCATTTTTACTTATTAAAGGTAAAAACCCTACCTAATTAGTTGCATCTTCATTCAGAAACACTCAAAAACCTATAAAATGCATTTTTTCCTAAGTTTAAGTGTGAAAAACAAAAAAATGGGACAAAATGTGCTTATTTGTCTATCTTTTACACTTTACTTAGTTTTAAATCATGTATTTTTCATTCATTTCCTACATTACCCCTTTTTATTTCATATTAATTTCTAACTTATATATTAATCCCCTAAACTATACCCTCCCGTATATTATTAAATCGTTTACATTTAAAATAACCCCAAAACCCACTATTTTAAATTTTTAACCTATGTTAAATATCCCACGTGATGAAATAATCTCGCCAATTATCCCATAGGTTTTAACGTATCAATAAAACTAATCTCTACCCCTATGGCATTAAAACATTAGTTAATGTTATATTATACCATATAATAAAACTCGAGCTAATGTATTGGTTGAAACAATTGTGAAATGTTTTAATTAAAACACATATATGATATTACCCCTACGCTATGATATAACCCAAAGTTTTAAACTTCATAAATTTTTATTTATAAAGTTAGAAACCCATCCTACCAAATATCAAAACCATGGACCCCACACCAATCCCGATGCAGCTTTTGAAACAGAACTTGACCATTCGCATGAGTCCCTCGCAATCCAACGATGGAAAACCCATATCGCAAATAAAGTTGTGCACTATCAACCAGTTCATTTCTATGCAGAATAAATTGTTTTTCCCGTTTCTCTCTCCTCAACGTGGAATATTCTAATTGGATTGCATTCAATCTGTCCAAAATTGATTACCAACATAGACCCGCACGATAACCACCCCTATTTTCTTCCCTTTGAATCCAAAAACCACCTATTCGCCCGATTTGACTGCCATTCATTTTAGGTTAAATTAACCCTAAAACGTCTAATAAACCTTAAAAACGCATTGTTATTCCCTTAACTGCTCTTATCAAATGAAGCTACCATTCTGACTCAGAGAAAAGAAGCCTGCACATGATTTTTATGCCCAGAACCTATTAAAAGGCTGCATTTACCATTAAAGATTGCCACAAAGCTCCATAAAGCTCCAGAAACCAGAAAAATACCATAAAACCTGTTATAAAGCCTCAAAGCCATTTTTAAAGACCAATATATGTGTGTAACAAGTATTTCTCTAAAAATTGAGCTTGTTAATGATTTTAAAGGACCTTAATAAAGAACAAATCCAGTCAGAAGTTCAAATTTTTCCAAAGAAACCTATTAGAAGAAAAAAATAGGTCAAACACTGGAATTTTTTTTGAGAAATCCTGTTCTATATTATGCACTGTTTTAAATGAAAAAATTGAGTTTATATGGTTTTTATAAACTGTTTAAAACTCTAAATTAAGACTAGAAATCCTCTAAAGGTAGCCTATCTTCTGTGCCTGATTTCAAAATATTTGTAATCCAATTATCCATTGAAGAAACCCAAGAAACCCCCGTTTCATGTTTCCTAACCAGTGAAGGTCTGTAAATCAGTTGAAGATTGAAATTGAAAGAAAAATCCAAGAAAAGACCATATTTTGCCTGTTTTAATCCAAGAACACCTACTAAGGTCAAAAAATACTTCTGTAAACTATTTAAACTTACAGAAGTAGCCAGAAAAGCAAAAAATCAGAGTTTTTGGTAGTACAAAAAGCCTCAAAATGCTTAAACCTACTCTAGCTGCATCTTCCAAGACTTCCATCATTATAAATCCTGTACAACCCCCTGTTTTAGACATTGAGCACACCCCATTAGCAGATGTTGACTACAAGATAGCAGATCCCATTATTGAATTCAATTTATTTGACCTCCACTACTGGAGCTATGAAAAATCCTTAGATCAGGTGGAAGAAGTTCAAATTTGAGAATCAAACTTGCCTAAATATGTTGTTCGAGTTACTCATTCATGCGCAAAGATTATCAGATTGTGTCAGAATTATTATGTGCCTAAACAAAGAGCCATAGTAAATGCAAACAAATAAGTAATTTTTACCATTACTGTTAAGTCCCTTAACCAAATGCTATAGCTCAAACCTGATCCTCAAGCAGTTCCTTTGTCTATAGAAGCCCTTACCAAGTTGTATATTGGCCTTGATTTTACCAAAATATTCTAGATATTTCAAATATTCATGCCTTTACATGTTGAAATTCCTCAAATCAATCCTCCATATTCTACTTCAAGATTTCCAGAGGGGTCTAGGCATGTCATTTCCATGTTGTCATTCATCCTAGGATATTTCACTGATGAACTTCTTCATCCACCCATTGATAAAAATGTTAACAAATAATGAACAGTTGAGGATAAATGGTGAGATGAAGAAGATTTTACAGTTATTAGAGAAGACCAAGACTGGAGATTGGTATTTGTATTAAAAACACACAGAGATTATAGTTTTTGGATCCAATTTGTTGCCCTACAAATTACCCAAATATGTACTAGTGAGTGTTTTTTCCTTGGAATACATGAGGAAAAATTTAAATTCTGATTCAATTAAATTTTTAACAGCGAAGAAGAAAACACAGTTTAAGTTAAAGAATCAAGTAGGACCATTCATTTGCAATCATAGAGATGCGGAGATATAAGCAGCCAAACAGTTACTAGAGTACAGATTTGAAGAGAGATTCTCCTGGAAGTATGATCCATAAGGGATACTGAGTAAAATGAGGGTTAAGTGTAAACTGACACCCTACATTCATGAGAAAAAACTAGAGATTGAGAAGTATGCTAATCAGACTGAGTGGACAGAAAATACTTTAATAGATGTAGTAAAACAAAGTGATACTAGTCACACTTTACAAACTGCATATCAAACAGAGAAAGCCACCAAGAGAGTCACGGAAGAAGGTTCTTATGTTGCTGAAACCACTACTAAAAGTAATTTCAAGTTAAGATACAATAAGAAGCCTAAGTTAAATACAGTAGGTAAGGGGAAGATAACCATTGAGGTTGAAGATACAGAGAATATAAATGAAGAACAGGTTGATAATGAAAATTCACATTTGATAGAAAAAGAAAAGAACATGGAAGTATTATCCTCACAAATAGTTGAGGAAAAGGATATAGATATTAGAGAAAAATACAAACAGATTAAGTTAAAAAATGAAGAGATTAAAAATGATATTTACTCTCAATATCTGAAAAAAACACCAAGCATTCAAAACAAACTTTTATCTACCTTTGATTACTCAAATAAAAATTTGATCATGTCAGTATCAAAGCCTACAGTGAAAACTCCAAAGACAGTTGCATATTACAAGAAGATTGATTTAGAAGTGCCAACATAAAGCATTCATGCACTTGATCAAATAGAATTTCATAGACAAAGTTCAGAGATGTTGTATTCCACTGTTACAACCAAAGATATGAGTGTTCAAAAACTTCAGAACACTATCACAAACATGAAAGATCAAATGAAACTTGACAAAACCTCATTATATGCTAAATATCTCAGAATTAAAACTTTAGAAGAATTGGTAATTCAAGTGGGATATGACATTGCAAATGTCAAAGAAACATAACAGCTAGTAAGGAAAAAGAATGAAGACATTGCAGAATTTAGGAAACAACTTAAATTTCCATCAAGTGAACATCCTCAAGCCAAAGAAATTATACAGGAACAAACTCAGAAGGATGACATGATGAATTTAATATTTCAGCTAACAACACAGATCAAAGAAATGGAGATTCAAATGGATAAACTTGTTCATGAAAAGGAAACAAAAAAAGCATGGGAAATTCCTTCAGTTATTTCTGTGGTTACTACAGCTGTGCCTTCAACTCTAGTAGAAGGGTTAGCACCCAAAGAACCAGTGGCTATTGCAGTGGTAGTGACATCATTTACAACTTCATCTACAGAGTCATCCACTACAGCAGCTCAACCCACAAATGAGGTCAGTAAATTAGGAAAAACCATGGAAGAAATGTCACTTGAGACAAGTGATATTAGTAGATTGAAAAATATGATTGATAACCTTGAGAATAAAAACAAGTAGCTCTAATAGATGCTAAAACTCATGAGCAAAGGGCTAATAGATTAAATGAAAAACTGAAGAAGTTAAAAAAGGAATTAACCTTAAAAGAGCCAATGTCATATGTGAAAAACTATTTATGGAACAAAATCATTGAAGCCATAAATGATGTGTGGCCCTCAATTCAAGTGATGTTCAAATAGAGAGATTTACTAAAAGCAGCACTAGTAGAAATTTAGAAGATTAAAGATGAGCTTGATAACAAATATGAGCAAGCAATAGAATTGATCAAGTTTCTTAACAAAAAAAACAAACAAGAGTTAGAAGAAATTGAGATTACTGACAAGACTGAAACAATCCTTGAAATAAGGAAATTCATCACCAAGAATAACCTCATGAAACAGCTTAAAGAGAAGTGTGAGAATATGAACATAGCCATAACGAAATTCATGGTTAAATTTGAAAATCTTAGGCAAAGAAGATTGCCTAACATTTTGGTTATCAATGATAATCTTATGCCTCAGGAAGATTATAATAAAAATATCGGAGAATATGGAAAAGAGCAAGTTGAAAAGACAGGTGGAGAAGGAACTCCAACAGGGAAGGTCTTACTCAGAAGCTTTGAAGATTTATTCTATCTGCAACATGAGATAAGACACTTGTTTGTCATAAAACCAATTTTTTCCAGTTATACAGAGGCAAATGAAAACTTCAGAAAACTGAAGAAGATACAAATTCCAAATGAAGAAACTTGGCAGTCACTTATAGATTTACTATGAAAGGTAAAAGGAAGAAAGGTAAAAGATAGAAAAACAGTTCGTTGATTTTAAGTCCAAACAGAGCTTTTATTATAGTAGCAAACAGTTTAAAGTGGTAAAAGAGTATCTGATTTTAAAGAGTATCAGAGATTAAAGAGAATCAGAGTGAAAGAGTAAAAGATAAAGCAGATCATATTTCAAAACCAACTCAAAAATATTTGAGCCAACAAAGAGCACACCAAGGCATCCAACTGCACCTAATCCACAATTAGTTTCTATTTTATTTGGATAGATAGTACAACTTGCTGATTTGTTAAGCAACTGTCTCTATTTTTTTGTAAATATATTTTTATTTTCCTTAGATAATTCCTAGAAGAATTCTAGGATATTTTGTAAACAATTATGTATAAATACTTCACACTTTGAAGTATTATTGGGGAATAAATCGCTGAAGATTTCTATAGTCATTTTTTATTGGACTTGAAGGCTTTTTTGTTTCAAATCTCGAGTAGTAGACTGGATCGAACCAATTAGCATCATATTTCAAGATTCAAGTGTTGAGCTATTTAATTGAAGTATTTTCTACTTGTCAATGTTTATCTTCTTTGTTTCATGCATCCATTATGTGTTATAAATTTTAATGAATAAATAGGAGTATTACTTCAGGATTTGTTAAAGCACCCTGTCTTTATTGTTTATCATTTCTATGTTTCTGCTGATTTCTAGAGTAGGGAACCCTTAATTTCTCCCTCTTTCGTTGGACCTCTGCCTACTACTTCTCTTTTCTAGATCAAAGAACCCTTCATTTCTCTTTATCCTGATCATATCACCTCATCAAATAGCCTTCCAAGATCTTCAAGGGTTATGTATTTTTCCCTGAAAACATTTGACTTTTTGACCTTCATCCTAGCTCTGTCTGCTTGAATTTGACTCCTCAGCCTAATGGACAGACATATTTCCCACTATCCATCTTATTAAGTGATTTTTCCCACCAAATCAATCAAACCAAAACGAAATTGCACAATAATAACTAGCCTAATATCAAATAATCAAAACAAAGTTAAAATTTATATAGAGAGCCCTCTCTGAACCCTAATAAGGCTAGATCTTAGAGTTTAAAAGTAGGGTTGTGGTTACCTCTAGTATTATTTTAACTGGAAATCAAAATCTCACAACTTAGAGAATTACTAGAGTGATAACACATTCCTTAATGGATTTAATTTTATTAGGGTTTACCTTAACACCCTCATGAGATACAATATGACCCATATATTACACCTCTTTTACTCCAAAGAAACATTTGGATGTTTTTTCATATAATTGTTTCTCCTCCAATAGTTTGAGCACCCTCTCAACATGTTCAACATGATCCTTCCAAGACTTGTTGTAGATTATTATATCATGAAAAAATACTAGCACAAATTTTATAAGGAAGGGTTTGAAAATGGAATTCATCAACCGTTGAAATGTATAAGGTGCATTGGTAAGGCCAAAAGGCATGACCAAAAATTCTTAATGACCCTCATGAGTTTGAAATATTGCTTTTGGAATAAATTCAGTCTTCATTCTATTTTTATGATATCTTGAACAACAATCCAACTTGGAAAAACAAATTGATCCATGTAATTCATCCAATAATTCATCAATCACAGGAATGGGAAATTTATCTTTAATAGTGAGCTTATTGAGCTCCCTATAATCTAGACACATGTGCAATGATCCATCCTTATTGTGCACTAATACTATTGGAGCAGAGAAATAACTTTGAGTAAGTTGAATTATACCAGACTCTTAACATTTTTGCAATCATATGTTCAATTTTGGTCCGTTGGACATAAGGATATCTGTAAGGCCTGATGTTGGGAGGAACACTTCCTGGAGTCAAATGAATAGCATGATCATCACCACGAATAGGTCGTAGTCCTTTCGGATTTTTAAACCCCTTGTAATGATTGTCTAAGAATTTTTGGACATCTGGAGAGATAGATGATTTTGATGTTGGAACTTCTAGTGATCATAATTGTGAAATTACACCTCATTGTTATTTATTTAGAAGTTTTGTCATGAAATTATAGCTTATTATCTTTCCCGTCTTTCCTACGATACCCCATAATTCTAATTACTTTCCTTCCAGAAAAAAAATTGAAGAAAATTTCTTGAAAATTAAAAGATATTGTCCCAAAATATTGTAACCATTGTACTCCTAGTAGAACATCAACAACCCCCGTTGGAATGGAAAGCATTGGACTATTCAATACATATTCCCCCATGGTTATTATGGAATTTTCCAAAGAAAATTATAGTTCCTCCATTTGCAACCATCACTTGACATTCTGGTGTTGGGTATAGGAAACAATTCAATTCCCTGGCTACCTTACAATGAATAAAATTATGGGTACTACCTGAATCAATCAACATTATTACATTTTTCTTCTTGTTATTTCCCTCTGTCTTGAGATTTTGAGGAGTGGTAATTCAATCCAATGCGTTACACAATATGGTCAGACTCATTTCTTCTTCTTCTAGGGTTGGTTCCTCATGTATATCCTCTTCTTTTCAAGTTTATTGTTCATTTTCTTCCTCCTCATCACAATCTATGTAAAATAATTTCTTCTCAGCATACTTATGACCTTTAGTGTATTTTCTATCACAAATTTAGCAAAGCCCTTTTGCTCTTTTTTATTCTAATTGTCGTGGTTTCAACCTTGTAGGTTTTGGAATTATAGGAGTAGCAACACTTCCATATTTATAGATGTGAGTGGTAGGCTTCCCTGTCGCCATAATTTTACATTCAATTTTTATTTCCAATCTGAATTCCTTCTCCAATGAATCAGGTTCCCAAACACGAACTTCATGTTGGATGTTATCCTTTAATGTCCCTATGAAGACATCAATCTTGTGTTCCTCTAAAATATTAGATACCATTCTATTTAATTTTTGGAATTCCTCAGTGTGCTCCACCATTGAACCCTTTTGTTTGAGATTTTTCAATTGGATAAATAAAGTGTTGCTCTTTGTATCCTCATAATGTGCTATCATTTCCTCCGTAAAAATTGAACAAGTGACAATTTTTTTACGGGAGAGAAGCCATCGATACCATACAAATGTATTCTTCTCTAAATGCAAAGATAGAATGTGTACCTTTTGTGTGTTTTTCACATTATTGAGATCAAAATGTTGCTCCATCTGTAGTATCCATGTTACGATATCCTTGCCATTAAAATTCATCATATCCATATTCAGAATATGGTGGTTCGTCCATCCAACATTATAGTTTATGAAATCAAGATTAACATTTATTTTGTTCTCATCATGAGGTTCCTCTACTATATTTTTGCTATTAGGAAACATTTCTTGTATCAACTTTGTCAAACCTTCCATCTCTGCTTTTAGATCATTCTTCATGATTTCCATGTTTTCTCTCATTTTTTCTTCCATGTCATCTATATTAGCTTCCATGCCATCTTCCATGCCCTTCATCTTAGCTTCCATGCCATCCATCTTAGCTTCCATGCCTTTCTTCAAACCATACATCTTAGCTTCCATTCCTTTCTTCAAAATGTCCGTTTCACGTTTTTGTTGCTCTTTGAGAGAGCGAAATTTGGTGCACTTTCGCTTCTAATTTTGATATGTCATGTTGCAATTATTCGTCTTCATGATTCATCATAGATACTTATAAACGCTTAATCGGTGTTGAATTATTTTTATGGGGAATTTTAGAACCCAATATTGATTTCTATTCTACAATATGACCTTGGAATCAATTCAAACTGATTTTTCACACAAGACTTATGCAATTCGAAAAACATACACACCTTTTTATTGCTTTTGAGGAGCTCGATATTGAAATTGTAATATCTCTATGATTTCAGATCTTGAATATTTGAAATTTGGCTCTATAGTAGCACTCTGAATCTTCTTTAAAATTCCATAGGTCTTACCTGATTTGGATTCTTCAAGGAAAATTTATGCCCAATCTCCCACAATGACCTAATTATGGACTGGTTCAGTAGAGAAAACTTGTATGGCATACCATGTGTCACAGTTTCCTCCTTTGGCTCTGAAATTGATACACATGAAACTAAAGTATGTGTACTTGTGGCCACTTCTGAAAAAATTTCAATATGATGCTCATAGAGAGATTTAGGATAATTTTCCCACGGTCACCTCTTTGAGATGAAATTTGGGAGCCTGAAAAAACCATAACGTCCACAGATCATATCTCCAAAAATATTGTGAACCAAGATCTAAAATGTTTACATGACGTTCCTTTGTATTTCATATTCGGTCTATAACAATTTCAACTTCTAAAAATTCCTATAAATTTTTTTTATAGAGAAAATGTCATGATGACCTGTTTGGAGCAGCGAAACCCTAGAATCCAAAGTTGTGATACCAAATCTTATGAAACAAGCTCCAAAAATAGAAGAAAAGAGAGATCACTGCCTTAGAAATCAACCACTTCTAGGGGGAAACCTCCAATACATTACATAAATGAGCAATTATTCAATGATACAAATGAAAAAACCTCCTTCTATATATAGGAGTCCATGGGGTCACAATATAATCCTATCCGACTCAACAATAATAATGTAAGGGAAAAATAAAAACAATATTGGGGTTACATGGGTATAACAATAACAATAAGGGGGTTACACAAACAACAATAATGGACTATGCTAGCAATATAGGGACCTAACAGGGGGTTATTAATGACATTTAATGAGTGTAAGGTTTAAAAGATTGATATCTACATCAAGTGTATTTTGAATAATTGAGCGCCAGATTTTGATTGTAATGATTTAACTCTAACCTTCTCTCCTATAATCTCAGATCTGAGTTTACTCTTTTCACTTGAATTCATGAAAATTCCTAACGGAGTGAGAATAAATGGAATGACAAAGAAAGGCAAGGATATTTCCCAAATATCCACTGAATAACACTCCAACATGTATCCATCGTTTTGAGATACAACTTGCAACAAGTATTGCAGTTGTACTTCATGGGAAGCAATATACCACATTTTTTAGGAAGAAGAGCCAAGAGAAATAGTAAAAATAGCAATAACAAATGGGATAGTTTCCTTAGACTCATCCTACTTCAATGTTGCATGTTCGTTTCTTCACAGAATAGCAAAGAGGCCAAATATTTTACCCTACACAAACATGCTGAAATGGGTTATTGATAACCTTAGTATAGTAGACAGATCATTAAAAAATTCTAAGCTAGAGAATATTGGTTCGTTCACTGCAGAATATTTAAGGATAATGTATCACTTTCCCATGCTGCAGAATAATTATGATAAAAAAAATTTCCAAAGCTTTACGAAGAAGAATACATACCTCATGAAAGTGATTAAGGGATGGAAAGAAGATCAAGGAAAGTTGAAGAAAGATAAACTTGGTATGTAGCCAATAGCACAGTTACCCTCCCCTTATTGTTATGCTGCTGGAATGTTATGTAAGTTGTTTTCAAAACAAGATACCACTAGGCTTTCCATAGAGTGGGTCCCTTTAATTAACGCAATCATCAATTCCTCTATTACGAATTGGGCAAGCATTTTGTCTGATAATTTGGCCAGAACTATCATGGAATACATAAGAAAAAAAATTGTTTCCGCTAGAACGATACCCCCCTTATACATGGTTGCTTACATTATTGATTTAATTTTATTTTATTCAAGATTTCCTATTATGGGATGGAAATGGATAATCTAGGACCCCGCTCCAATCCATATTTACCATAGAGCACTTTGGGAATCAAATTTTCATTTACATTTCTATAAAATTTGCAATTGAGTTATGTTACCCATTCATTAGATTATCCTTAATGAAAATGGCCCTAGGATTTCTAAGGAGGCTAGTACAAAAATTTTAGTAGTTGCTAGATGGTTTTCTGAAGATAATTTCTGAGTTTTTGGGAGATATGATTCTCCCCATATTTTTCCCTATTATGTTCCTCATAAGCTCCTAGCGAGGGAAATTTCCTACCAACTTCTAGTAAGTGGATTTTCCAAACAACTCAAAGATGCCAGGAAGGCCATTTGGCCTACTTTCCCTTTAGAGTGCGACACTTTTTCCCTTTTTGACATTGGTCATGCATTCAAAGAAATTTCAAATGTCATTTCATTAAATAAGCCTCTAATGCCAATGAGGCCATTTGATCCTAATAATGTGGTTAATAATTTCACCACTGAGATTAAATTGAAACCTTTATTAAATGATAAAAATATGTTTGACTATTTCTTTGAAGGTCTGGATAAGTTCATAGATGTATTGAAAAATGCATCTAGAAAACTCAGTAAAATAGACTTTGAGGCTTTCCAGGCATATAGAAATAAAAGGCTGGAAACAATCCTTTTATACTTGTTATTTATTAAAAATGTCAAAATACTAATTCCCGACATTAGTCTGGATAATGAGGCAAAGTATATGTTGGAAGATGAATCTCAAGAGAAATCAAATCACGAATCATGAAAATCACAAAATAATTCTCAAAATTCGAATCACTCTAACAATGAATCTGAGAGCAAGAATGAGAGTCCAGAGAAAATAATTGATAAAGTGATTAAAGGTACTGAGATGCGAATCGAACGAGAAATTAATGGAGTTGAATCATCCTCTGAAGAAGTTCACCATATCGAGAATACACCCGACCAAACAGAGGAGCCTAAATCAAAATATTTGAAGAAAGAATGGGAGAAATTTTCCAAGGAACTAGAAACAACACCATCACCAAAGCCTAATGTTGATGAATCCACAAGTTTCCAAACTCCAGAGCAGCCCCAGAATTTAGTGGAAACAACAATTCCACTACAGTAGGTACCAAAAGATCATGATTAAGAGATCATCCCAGCACACCCTGGAGAAAAAATTGTTTTAAAGATTGAAGAGATTTCGCCACTTGATGTCTTCTACATCCTGAATCATAAGTTTGTAATTAAAAGGAGAAGGAGAAGAAGAATTGATGAATCAATTTCAAATCTTACGGACGAGTCTGTAGACATTCTGTGGAAGGATCTCTTGGCCAATCTTACATAGCCTTTGACTAAATTATCACAGTTCGCAGGAGCATATGCTATTTCTACAATTGACAAAGCTATAGAGGTACAACTTCTACTTAAGAAGAAAGAAGACAAAGTGTAAGAACTGGAGAAATTGCTAGAGCATGAAATATTTAATTGTAGTAAGAAAATTGAATTGAAGAAGTCTCAATTTAAAAAATACTTTGATATATTTAAGTTGGAGCATGAGGTGCAGATTATAGAGAAAGAAACACAACTTGAAGCAACAATGGACAAAGTGAAAGGTCAACCTTAGGTAGAGAAACTAATAAAAGAAGCACTAGAAATAAATGAAAAGCTAAGGCAATAGCAAGAAACCTTTTGTCAACAAGTTTCAATCACCAGTTATTACTCTGGTACAAGTAAAATTCTGATCCAACAAGTGGCTAATAGAAAGCTTGAATGTGAAATAGTTGAAAAGAAAATTAAAGAGTTCATTCAATGGCAAGGGTTTGATGCAAGGAAGAAAGATGACCTCCCTAAGATAGTTAAATTTCATAAAGATATTTTATTTATGTATTGGGAAATACATTTGAGACAAGTGGAAAAAGCAATGACAAAGGAATCAAGGTTGACAAATGAAATTATTGAATCTATTAATGAACAAATTTTAAAAGTTGAACTTATTATAGAATCCACATCTCAAATGTTCCCAGAGCTCAAACTATTAGAAGCACAGTGGAAGGAATGTAAAGAGTTGCAGGTGGAAATTATTAAAAAGATAAATAATTTTGATCCAGAAAATTACTGGAATTTTCTAATCAAGCCTTATCATCAGTGCCTAACCCTACAGTCATTAACTGATTATACAAATAAATCACAACCATCAGTTTAGAATGCATTAATTAAAGGCAATATCATATCAGGGAATACACAAACACCTCAGCTAAAGCCAATGGTGGATATTTTTCATCTCCGAGATCAAATGTGCAAAGAGGATCAACCCACATAACCATATTGTTATTTTATTTCCTAGATTGTAGTTTAAGATTACTCGTTACGAGGATGGTTGTTAGAAACATCCTACGTTTTTTATGTAACAATACTAATTCTATTAAGAGGTCATATGGTACATAATGATATAACAATCAAGATAAGAAAAAATGGGACAAACTAGAAATGATAAACTATTAACCTCAGTCACGATAAATAACTAGGATATAAGAAAAAGAACCAGGAATCAGAACTAGGAAACAAAAAGGACATAAACATTGGGATATACCCAGAGTGGGTTGAATCCTCCATACGATTAACTTCCTAATAAGATTCATCCCTAACCTTGTTCAGCTCCTAATAAATATCATGAATATGTTGAAAAAGGAAGTAGGAGTGAAGTGGAGTATGGAAGCAAAACAATATTTTGAGCTGGTAAAACAATCACTCACACAAACACCAGTCTTAATCAGCCTTGACTACACCAAGGACTTTTACATTTTCTCCTTTGCCTCTAAACATATTGTGGCAGCAATATTGTTGGAAAAGAACATCATGGGGCAAGAACAACCCATATCTTTCTTCAGCAAAGCCTTAAGGAATGCCCCTCTAAAGTATAACATTATGGAGAAACAAGCCTTTTCTTTAATCAAAGCTTTGAAGGATTTTAGAGTTTATAATTTGCATTCACATATCATAGCTTTTGCCCCACACACAGTTGTCAAAGACATAATTAATCAAGACCCCTATGGTAAAAGGGGCAAGTGGATTGCTACCATTTTAGAATATGATTTAGAAATTAGACCCACTAAATTGATTAAAGGGCAAGGACTTGCAAAACTTATGGCTCACTCAAATTTCCAAGCTTTAGACATGAACATGGCTGATGTGTTAGAAGAAACTAAATTATTTACAGCACCATACATTGAGAATGTTTTTAAATTCAACTTGGTATAATGATATTATTTATGTGCTTCTTTATCTCAATGCTCCCCCTTCTTTGTCAAAAACCAAAGATAGATTCTTAAAACAAATAGCATTAATTTTTTGCATTTTAGATGGAGTATTGTACTGGAAGAGTTTTGTTGGTTTGCTTCTTAAATGTTTGCTTGAAGATGATGTAGAAAAAATGATGCATGAATTACATGAGGGAGAATGTGGGGGTCACCTTTATTAGAAGACCACAACCAACAAGATCCTTAGAGCTGGCTACTATTGGCCTACCCTATTTCTCGATACTCACAAACTAGTCATGAATTTCCATAAATGCCAAATCTTTGATGGAAAAAGAAAGCTCCTACCTCTTCCCTTGCACCCCATCAGTGTTGAAGCCCCTTTTTAGTAGTGGGGTTTGGACTTCATAGGAGAGATCCATCCTACTTCATCTGCCCTGACAATCACCATGGGCCACTCCACTTCTTATTACCCACAATGTAATGGACCAGCTGAGTCCTCTAACAAGAGCTTGGTAAACATCATTAAGACGCTCCTAGAACAAAATAGAAAAGCATGGCATAGAAAACTAGTGCATGCACTATGGGCTGATAGACTAACCACCAAGAAATCTATGGGTATGTCTCCCTATCAACTAGTGTATGGCATGGATGCAGTTTTTCCCACCTCTTTGGGAGTTATAGTCAGGAAGCTTCTTCAAGAAGTACAATCAGAATAAAATGACATGCAGAGGAGGCTGAACCAAACCATTCATTTGCAACAGTAAAGGGAGGAAGTTTACAAAAGGACACAAGCTATATAAGACAATTTCAAGAAAATCTTTGATAGGAGAACCAAAGCAAATGATTTACATATTGGAGACATGGTTCTGAAATGGGACTCAAGAAGGGAATACAAGGGCAAACATGGCATGTTTGAAAATATATTGAAAGGCCCTTACAAAATTTAGTCAGTTAGAGGCAACAACGCTTTCTTTTTGCAAGAGCTTGATGGAACTGAAATGTTTGGAGGTCTAGTCAATGAGAGGATGCTTAAACATTAATTTTGTAAAGAAAACTAGTTTGTTTTTTCATTCATTGTACATACCACTATTTGATAAAAAGAAAAATCACAAAAACAATATAAAACGAAAAGAGGGCAGAGTTTGAAAGAGCGGTACAACCCCATACCTAAAAAATAATAATACTGAAAGTGTGCAAGTCTAAATGCCACGACTTATTTCAAAAAATCATTTTTCAGTAATCTAGCCTAATCATGGCTGAACATGTTTTAAATTTATGGTTGATAAGTTAGTGAAAAATATTAGGTCAAAATTTTCAAGCTTGACTTGTCAAAATATAGATTAGGAATGAGAGATGTTGGTTCAACATGCTCAAATCTGAACCAAAGAGGAAAATGGAGATGTTAAACAAATGACATATATTGCCCTCATGTTTCCTAAGATTTTTCTGTACAAAAATAACATTTATGTGTAGCTTGTTGCAATGACACATCTCATGGCGAGTTGGATTGCCTAATCCTAATTTACTGTGCTTTTAATTTCATTTTAGTAGGATAGAGAATAAAGTTTGTCAAACAGCTTAATCTTGACAAATGAGTAGATTAGGTAGAAAATAAAAATAGTTCATTATCTTAATCTAAACTCTTGGAAGAAATCAGGGTACAATTAGATAGTTTGATTTTTTTTTTCAAAAAGAGAAATGTCAAGGGTTTTCATGTTCAAGTGCATTGAAGAAAAAATGTTAGGCAAGTAGATTGGGTAGGTAGAGATGATGTTGATATGAATCATGCCTTTTTAGATCTCAAATATTAAAGAATAAAAAAAAACATTAGCAAATGAAGAAAGAGAACATCAGCCCAATGGAGGAGGCACTAGTCTCCAAAAGCCGGAAAAATCTAAAGTTCTGGACACCTCCTAAGAAGGAGGTGCCCTCCCCAAGTGGATTCACTATTAGTCATCCATAATTTTCACTATCTGAAAATGACTAAGTATTGGTCCTAGAATTCTTGAAAAAAATTTCATAAACATTGTGAGTTCTAGAAATATTAATGTCTTCATCATCCTAAGATAAAACTTTCACTATTTTATCATCCTATCTAGTCATGACTAACCCACTACTCCCGGGAGACCCATCATGGGCTCAAGCCATTTGTTTTAACCCTAACTTGTCACGGATTTTTTTTTTTTCACCATGTCTTGCCTTTTTTCCCAAATCCTCTGTTTTGTTTACCTACAAGATTCCCCACTACTACCTAAACCTACCAATCAAATAGCCTTGCTATCTCTTCCATGATATTCTCAAACACTGATTGTCTCTGCAGGCCATTTGGATAGTCAAGTATGTTGGATCTTAGGTCTTCAAATACACTAATCTTATCATAGTTCTATCTTGTACTTGGTGATCCCTAAGTTCAAGTCTCTGTCCAAAGTCCAAGTCCAAGAAAGCCCCCATTAGGTCACCTAAGGTTTCACTAAGTCATAGGATGGATTTGGTGCCCAACAAGTTATGCATTCCTGCATAAAGAGATTGTATTCAAAGAGGAGTAAAATCAAGAAATTTTGATCCAAAGTCATTCAAGAAAAGCCTCCTTGGCTTAGAGCACAAACACTACAAGGGAAAACTGCCCTTGTTCACATTTCTACAATGAATAGCCAAGGTGGCCACCATCAATAATAAGAGGTAAGGTAATAAGATTGTAATCATCACCAGGAGGCAGACACAAACAAGACAAAAGCAACAGGCCTATAGGTAAAAGAGAATCAGGGTTTGTTTTGGTTGATTAACAAAACAGTGGTGACAAGAAAAAACCATCTCAAAGATTCTAAGGACAAAAGCCACGTCCTTAGGGTTTTGCCAAAAATAGCATTTCTTCACCTACACTAAGAGAAGAAAAGACAAAGAGTATCAGTTTAAAATGGATCATTTTACCAAAGGGTAAAAAACAGAGTTTTTGAAATAAGATAAAAGGTTGGGCATAAGTTATTATCAAAACGACCTAAAAAGAAAATGCAACCCTGGTTTGAATCTCAACAATAAGCACCCAGCAAAGGCCTCCATGTCAAAAATATTGTTATGCAAAAGATGACAGAGGCTTAAGTAAACATTCTTTGCAAAAAAATGTCGAAAGTGTGTTTCACAGCAAATATTAGTCAAAAGGCACACTAAAAATATAGGGGACATTAACTTGGAAAAAGTGAGTTTGTTATTTTAAAAATTACTTTTCAAATAAAATATAAAACGTCACTTGAACCTTTCCCATGCATCATTTTCCATTTCCAAAGAGAAGAAGCCATTGGAAGAATTATTTTCAGGGTTTTCCGGCCAAATTGTAAAAATCTCGGGCGCTACGCACCGAGGCTAGCACTATGGACCTGGCCTTCGGCGCTACGCACAGGATGGAGGTGAGCAGTGTAAAAATACACTGCGCTATGTGCTCAAATCTTGGCGCTACACACCTAGACCGATGCTATTCACAGGTGTAGCAAAGACCGAAAACACCCAGGATATCGCCCAGTCTGCTCGGTGCTATGCACAAGTGCTACGCTCCAGCCATATTTCTCCACGTTTTCTCAAAGAGCTCCAAAATCCAAAATTTCGTCTTCAAAACTTCTGCAAGTGGAGCCTGAGGTTGGTGAAATTTTTTTCTCTTCCCAAGGTTTTCTTTTTCTAAAAAAGGAAGTCATCCATAGTCAAAATTAGACCAAACCCTAGACTATATGAAGATCAATTATTTAGTCTTTGAGTTAGGGTTTTCAAGTGAAATTGGTTTTGAGTACAAAAAGAAGATTAGGTGACTATAGGCTAACCTCTAAACCTAAGTGCAAGCTCTAAAAAATCATTTTCACCTTAGCCTTCGTTTTTGCAAAGAGTTGACCTAAAAACCACTAAAAGCTTCTAGTTTTCCCAGAAAACCTCAAGAAAAGTCCAAAGGTCCTATTGCTGTTTTTTTGGACCAGTCATCATGTCGAAAGGAGATAGCCATACCAGTAGTGATGAGATTCATACTCCCACGAAGCCAAAGAATCATGGAGGAAAAGAAAAAATATTTGATCCCCTAGACACCACTCCAATCACTTCATCTCCTATGATCCTTTCATGCTTCCAAGATGTAGGGTGCTACAAATTTTCTGAGAAGGTCAAGCAAGTCAGTAGCCATTGAGACTTAACTAGATTGTTCTTTTGTAGCTTACAAAACCATCAATTCAATATGGTAGGGTTAAAAATTGAACTCTCATCTGAGATCATTTCCAAAGAAACAGGTATACCAAACATTGGTGAGGCGTGGTTCAAACAAAAGAACCTAGAGTTGAGTTATTATGGGCCCTATTTGAAACCTAGCTATCAACAAAATTGTAAGGTTGTTTTCCCTTTTTCCCATTTACTGGAGAGGTATGCTGCATTGATGAGGCAGATTATCAGTTATTTCACATGTGAAGGGAGATACTCCCGGATATACTCATATCATATAAGGTTGTTGATGCATTTTACCAGGGTCAAGATGATGAAACTACGTTACTACATTTTCTGAAGCATTGATAAAATCACCTCAGTTGTCAAGAAGAAAAGCTATGACCACCAAATTCCAAGCCTCTTTCATCACTCCCTGATAAAAATGATTGTCCTATACCAGTTAGAGAAACAAGGAATATCTTGGGAAACCTTCATCTCACATGATGTGTTTACAGACCCCTGGGCCGTCATCTAGCAGAAATTGCATTCCACTTTGCAACCATCTACCTCCACACATCCATCATCCCTCCATGTGCCTTCTCCACAAAGAATTTCACTTCTTACCTCTTCCCCTAAATTGCCAAGTGAGGGGGCTAAAAGTAGCCGTAGTGAAGAACAAATAGAAGGCAACAGTCAGGAGGAAACTGAGACAGATAATAATAGACAAGAAGGGAGAAGTGGAGAAGAAGATGATGAAAATGAAGAAAACAGTGAAGAGGAGGGGAGTAGCCATGAAGAAAGCAGTGATGGCAATGATGAAATTAGTAAAGGAAGCCACAAAGATGAGAGTAGTGAGCCCGATGAAGAGGAAAATATAGATGAAAGTAGTGGGTAAAATGATGAAGAGGATCAACCAAATGATGAACAGGAGCAGTCAGATGGTGAGGAGAAAGATGATGAGGAGGATAGCAATCAAAGTACACCAGAAAATCAAGGAAAGAGTCATGATAGTCATGACAACAGTCATGACTGTCTTTACAAAAATCAGTCCATGGATGACAAAGAAAATCAAAGTGAGGCAAGTGCAGCAGATATCAAGCAAACTAAAGGTCAAAGCGATGATAGCAATGCCTTTAAAACTTCCATTGATACCCATCTCACATGCACATATCACAGACGGAGAAGAAATGTGTTTGCTCCCTCTAAAAGGAAAAGGGCCATATCTTCTCAAACAACCAAAACATTGGACAAAGGCAAAAAAAAATGGTAAAGGTTGAGTAGAAGGTACAAGTAAGAAGGAGCAAAAGGATCAAAAGGACTTCTCAAGGGCCTCTTTTTGCTGATCTAGACAGTGATAATGAGGACCAAGGGATAAGTATTAAGTTTCTCCTCTTAGAGAAGGATGCCCAGCTTCAAGAATGGGAAAATTATTTTGAGAGGGAACAAAGGGTCATATACTATTATAAAGAGGAGCATAAACGTTTCAAATAGGTGAAGAGGGGCCTTTCCTTGTAGAAGAAAATGGTCAAACACTATGGAAGGAAGAGCATGCTTGCTAATGCCAAACTCAAGCAAGCCCTCATGGAGATAGAAGAGCTAAAAAGGAAAAAAGCGCATGAAAGCCTCAATATCTTGGTTGATGCTTCTCAGTAGGTGTCTAAAACGCCTTGAGGGGTCTACAAACAAATTTTGAGGCAAATCCGGAAACTTTTTTTTTTCCAAATTTTGACCTCTAGGAGTGCAACACCCTAGGTGCTACACACAAAATTGGGGCATCCTCAACTGCTGGAGTTTACATTTTTGGATTTTTCATATCACCAAAAGTATACCCACAAAATTTCAGGTCAATTGGAGCATTTTTCCCCCCTCAAAAGGTCAAAGACCACCTCAAAATTGACCTTTCTGCCTCCTTTTTAGGCCTGGCGTTGTGCAGAGAGAAGTCATGGGATATTTTCTTTTCGAGCTAGTAAATGGCATCAATTCAGCATAAATTAAGTATTTTTGGAAAGTATGCTGATCAAGCTTTCCAACGAGCCATCACGGGGCCAAATATGATGCCGGGAAGGGGTCCAAAACTGAGCTGCAATAGACCCTATTTTTTGCTAAAACCGCGCTACGCACAAAGACACCCTTTTGCCAAAAAGTCAAAAAAAGACACTGATTAATGACAAATTGGTTTTTGAATGTTTTTTTGGAAAAATCACTCCTGATTTTATTTGGGATTTATTTTTTGATGTTTTTCATTTATTATCTTATCTCCTATGTGTCTTGGGCATTGCATGGTCATTAAGCACATTTATGAAATTTATGGCTAAATTAGGGTTTTTGGAAGCCTCTTAGGGTTTCAACCTCCTCATTTTTCTCTATAAATAGAGCATGAGGCCTTAATGTATTATTTGGATTTTGATGACTTATGCTGAAGCAATACATAGTCTCTTGGAGTTTTTGACAACAATTTGATGTCTTGGAGCTCATGCCTACCCTGGTTTGCTTGTTGATGGAGAGAGACTGTTTGCAGGGTCCAAAGCTTGGTTGATGGTGAAGTGTTTATTATGTTCATGTTTTCTAGTTTTCCATTATTTTTTCCATCTTGCTATTTTTCAATAGGACAAAAAATTTAGATTAAGAAATTTTTTCTGATGGCACCTTAATTCTATTTGTCCTTCACTGCCTTAATGTTTTCTTCTATTGACATATGTTAGGGAATCCATCTCTTGCTCCCTAAGAAGTTCGTAGCTTGTCCATTTATTGAATGTTTTAGATCAGTTAGTTTCAAGTATGATTTATGTTTAGCCCTGCATATTGATGCCGCTGAAATACTCTGTTCTTGGAATCATCTCTTTAAAAGCATCTTTGCCTAGGTTTATCAAAGAAGACTGTTTCAATCAATGTCTTTGCCTTTACTTAGCTAAATTTGTTTCAAGGAACCTTCATAGCTGTAAGTTTAGATGTTTAGGTTTTTCTATCCTTCTATGGTTATAGCTACTTATGCATCTTAAATGTTTTTTTGCTCTTAATGATGAAATCTATGAAAATTAAATAAGTTTCTTTCCTTTCTATGTTTCATATAAATGTTTGTCTTGATTGATTATCTTCTTTCAGTCTGAAATAAAATGGATTAGGTTTTTCTTATGCCTTTGATTCTCTTGCTATGCTCATAAATCTTATAACTCTCTCAGTTTACAAGTACATAAAGGATTCAGTTTTTTCCCTTTATTAGCTTATTGTTCTCAAGATTAATGTTCACCTCATGACCCTTCACAACCTTAAAATATCCACCAACCAAGTTAAAATTGCCCTACAAATTCTCTTAAAACCATTGATGAACTTATCATGACCTTGTTAAACTCCATTGCCCAATGACTTAACAATCTCCCTTGTTTTCCATCTAAAATCTATCTGAGCATCATATCCAACGAAAAATAATCAAAATACCCTGCACTTAACATCTAGCCTAAAATCAACCCAAATTAGCAAACAAGTTCACATATTTGCACCTATAAGAGAGATCCCTCTCCGAATCTAGGAAGCCTAGGTCCTTGGATTCCAAAGCTTGGATTGATGTTACCCCTGTCCATTTGTATCTCAATCAATCTAGCAAATTACGGAGACCTAACAAAAGGAGGAAGATGTAGAGGCTTGGCTCCTAGACATCACCAAGTATTTTCAGGTCTATGAGTGTGATAGTAAATTAAAGGCTATATTGGCAATTTATTAGTTGCACAACAGACCTTCTCTGTAGTGGAAAGAGGAAAAAAGTGTGCATACCTTGGAGGAAGAATAATTTTCTCTGAGGAATTCTGAAAGTAGTTTAAATCTCGATATTTAAATGAAAGGTACTATGATGATTGTGCCAAGGAATATTATGAGTTATGTTTAGGACAATTAAAAATGGATTATTTTGTGTAAAATTTACCAATTTACTCTGGTATTTCCTTTGTATTAACGAGGAGAATCCAGGGTAACATTTGAACTTTCAGCCTTGATCCTAGTTCTGCTTGCTTGATTTTAACTCCTTAGCCCAATGGAAAAATAGATTTCCCACTATCCATCTCTTCTAGTGATTTTTCCCACCAAACCAATAAAAAGAAAAACCAATTACATAATCATAACTAGCCTAATATCTTATAATTAAAATAAAGTTAAATTTTATAGAGAGAGCCCTCTATGAACCCTAGGAAGGCTGGATCCTAGAGTTTAAAGCAGATTTGTGGTTACCTCGGCGAGTTCTTTCTTTAACCTTGAAAAATTACTGAGTAATAACAGGCCCTAAGCTTTAAGAGGTAAAATACCAAAAGTATGAATAATTGCCGAGATCAAAAAGATACTTATAGGGTCATCACAGTCAAAATTCAAATGCTAATAGTCTTAAACTTCTTGACATTTCATGAGGAAATTCCATCCCCATGTGGAGCCACTATTAGGGTCCTATAATAATATGGTTCATAATTTTTGAATCAACCTTGATAGTCTTGTAAATATGTACATACCTTTATTTTTGCAAGTTGCTTTCCCATATTTTGAAAATGAAAAATAATAAAAAATGAAAAGAGGGTAAAATTGAGCAAGTCAAAATGCCACTACTATTTACCTTTACTGCAACAATAATTATTATGTGCAGATAGTCAAAATGTCAATAAATGCCATAATCCATGATCAGTTAAAAAATTTAATCTTAAATTTTCATGCTTTGAATTTCATGTTTTAGATAGCGAATAAAGATATGTCAAACAGTTTAAACTTGACAAATCAATAGATAAGATAGAGAATAAATGAGGAGCTCAACAATTTAATTTGAGCCCTCGGATGAAAGAAGGTTATACTTAGATAGTTTTTATGCTTTGAAAGAAAATTGATTTAGGGTTGCAAGCCTAAATGCAACCATGAATAAAACATCATCGGACAAAAATTACTAATTTCCCCTTCCCCATAATGATTCAGTATTCTAAACCTTCAGTTAAAAAGGCTTAGAGCATTTCTCTGACTTCTGTTGGGAGTGGACCCAAGGCTTGATAACTGATTGGTTAAAAATATTGAATACCTACATAAAACCCATTTTTATCAACATTTACCCTTCATCCATAATCATGATCCCTTTTCCTAAGTAAAAGCCCATTTTTAATTATTACAGGTAAAAACCCTACCTAATTAGCTTCGTATTCATTCAGAAACACTCAAAAACCCATAAAATGCATTTTATCCTAAGTTTAAGTGTGAAAAAAAAAAATGGGACAAAATGTGCTTATTTGACTATCTTTTACACTTAGTTTTAAATCATGTATTTTTCATTCATTTCCTCCATTACCCCTTTTTATTTCATATTAATTTCTAACTTATATATTAATCCCCTAAACTATACCCTCCCATATATTATTAAATCGTTTACATTTAAAATAACCCCAAAACCCACTATTTAAAATTTTTAACCTATGTTAAATATCCCACGTGATGAAATAATCCCGCCAATTATCCCATAGGTTTTAACGTATCAATAAAACTAATCTCTACCCCTATGGCATTAAAACATTAGTTAATGTTATATTATACCATATAATAAAACTCAGGCTAATGTATTGGTTGAAACAATTGTGAAATGTTTTAATTAAAACAGATATATGATATTACCCCTACGCTATCATATAACCCAAAGTTTTAAACTTCATAAATTTTTATTTATAAAGTTAGAAACCCATCCTGCTGAATATCAAAACCATGGACCCCACTCCAATCCCAATGCAAATTTTGAAACAGACCTTGACCATTCGCACGAGTCCCTCGCAATCCAACGATGGAAAACCCATATCACAAATAAAGTTGTGCACTATCAACCATTTCATTTCTATGCGGAATAAGTTGTTTTGCCTATTTCTCTCTCCTTAACGTGGCATATTCTAATTGGATTGCATTCAATCCGTCCAAAATTTCTTACCAACATAGACCCGCATGATGACCACCTGTGGTTTCTTCCCTTTGAATCCAAAAACCACCTATTCGCTCGATTTTACTGCCATTCATTTCAGGTTAAATTAACCCTAAAAAGTCTAATAAACCTTAAAAATGCATTCTTATTCCCTTGACTGCTCTTATCAGTTGTAGCTACCATTCTGACTCAGAGAAAAGAAGCCTGCACATGATTTTCATGCCCAGAACCAATTAAAAGGCTGCATTTACCATTAAAGATTGCCAAGAAGCTCCATAAAGCTCAAGAAACCAGGAAAATACCACAGAACCTGTTATAAAGCCTCAGAGCCATTTTTAAAGACCAATATATGTGTGTAACAGGTATTTCTCTAAAAATTGAGCCTGTTAATGATTTGAAAGGACCTTAATAAAGAAAAAATCCAGTCAGAAGTTCAAATTTTTCCAAAGAAACCTATTAGAAGAAAAAAACAGGCCAAACGTTGGAATTTTTTTTGAGAAATCCTGTGCTATATTGTGCACTGTTTTAAATGAAAAAATTGAGTTTATATGGTTTTTATAAACTGTTTAAAACTCTAAATTAAGACTAGAAATCCTCTAAAGGTAGCCTATCTTCTGTGCATGATTTCAAAATATTTGTAATCCAATTATCCATTGAAGAAACCCAAGAAACTCCCGTTTCATGATTCCTAACCAGTGAAGGTCTGTAAATCAGTTGAAGATTGAAATTGAAAGAAAAATCCAAGAAAAGACCATATTTTTCCTGTTTTAATCCAAGAACACCTACTAAGGTCAAAAAGTACTTATGTAAACTATTTAAACTTATAGAAGTAGCCAGAAAACCCAAAAAGCAAAGTTTTTGGTAGTACAAAAAGCCTCAAAATGCCTAAACCTACTCCAGCTGCATCTTCCAAGACTGCCATCATTATAAATCCTGTACAACCCCCTGTTGTAGACATTGAGCACACCCCATTAGCAGATGTTGACTACAATATAGCAGATCCCATTGTTGAATTCAATTTATTTGACCTCCACTACTGGAGCTATGAAAAATCCTTAGATCAGGTGGAAGAAGTTCAAATTTGAGAATCAAAATTTCCCAAATATGTTGTTCCAGTTACTCATTCATGCACAGAGATTATCAGATTGTGTCAGAATTATTATGTGCCTAAACAAAGACCCATAGTAAATGCAAACAAATAAGTACTTTTTACCATTACTGCTAAGTCCCTTAACCAAATGCTATAGCTCAAACCTGATCCTCAAGCAGTTCCTTTGTCTATAGAAGCCCTTACCAACTTGTATATTGGCCTTGATTTTACCAAAATATTCCAGATCTTTCAAATATTCATGCCTTTACATGTTGAAATTCCTCAAATCAATCCTCCATATTTTACTTCAAGATTTCTAGAGGGGTCTAGGCATGTCATTTCCATGTTGTCATTCATCCTAGGATATTTCACTGATGAACTTACAGATGAATCCATTTTAGGTTTCTTATCTAGTTTCACACCAGGAAAAGCTCCATCTGTTATCTTCAATTATGATGGGTATATTGCTGACAATATTCATGAACAACCGGTTAAACTGCCTACTGAAGGAGTGTTTAGATACACATCTTTACTTTTCCACATGTTCTTACAATTTGAAGTAGAAAATTTTACAGTATCCTTATAGAAGCTTGACTTAGAAGGAAATCCTCTTCCAATCATTTTTTGGACCTCTTTAATCAGAAAAGAATCCACAGAGTTTACCTATGTAGATTTTTCAGACTTCTTCATCCACCCATTAATAAAAATGCTAACAAATAATGAACAGTCGATGATAAATGATGCGATGAAGAAGATTTTACAGTTATCAGAGAAGACCAAGACTGGAGATTGGTATTTGTATTAAAAACACACAGAGATTAGAGTTTTTGGATCCAATTTGTTGCCCTAAAAATTACCCAAATATGTACTAATGAGGGTTTTTGCCTTGGGATACATGAGGAAAAATTTAAATTCTGATTCAATTAACCTTTTAACAGCAAAGAAGAAAACACAGTTTAAGTTAAAGAATCAAGTAGGACCATTCATTTGCAATCATAGAGATCCAGAGATAGAAGCAACCAAATAGTTACTAGAGTATAGATTTTAAGAGAGATTCTCTTGGAAGTATGATCCATAAGGAATACTGAGTAAAATGAGGGTTAAGTGTAAACTGACACCCTACATTCATGAAAAAAAACTAGAGATTGAGAAGTATGCTAATGAGACTGAGTGGACAAAAAATACTTTAATAGATGCAGTAAAGCAAAGTGATACTAGTCACACTTTACAAACTGCATATCCAACAGAGAAATCCACCAAGAGAGTCAAAGAAGAAGGTTCTTATGTTGCTAAAACCACTACTGAAACTAAGTTCAAGTTAAGATACAATAAGAAGCCTAAGTTAAATATAGTAGGTAAAGGGAAGATAACCATTGAGGTTGAAGATACAGAGAATATAAATGAAGAATAGGTTGATAATGCAAATTCACATTTGATAGAAAAACAACAGAACATGGAAGTATTATCCTCACGGACAGTTGAGGAAAAGGATCTAGATATTAGGGAAAAATACAAACAGATTAAGTTAAAAAATGAAGAGATTAAAAATGATATTTACTCTCAATATCTGAAACAAACACCAAGCTTTAAAAATAGACTTTTATCTACCTTTGATTACTCAAATAAAAATTTGATCATGTCATTATTAAAGCCTACAGTGAAAATTCGAAAGACAGTTGCAAATTACAAGAAGATTGATTTAGAAGTGCCAACAAAAAGCATTCATGCACTTGATCAAATAGAATTTCATAGTCAGAGTTCAAAGATGTTGTATTCTACTGTTACAACCAAAGATATGAGTGTTAAAAAACTTCAGAACACTATCACAAACATGAAAGATCAAATGAAACTTGACAAAGCCTCATTATATGCTAAAGATCTCAGAATTAAAACTTTAGAAGAATTGGTAATTCAAGTGGGATATGACATTGCAAATGTCAAAGCAGCATAACAGCTAGTAAGAAAAAAGAATGAAGGCTTTGCAGAATTTAGGAAACAACTTAAATTTCCATCAAGTGAACATCCTAAAGCCAAAGAAATTATACAAGAACAAACTCAGAAGGATGACATGATGAATTTAATATTTCCACTAATAGCACAGATCAAAGAAATGGAGATTCAAATGGATAAAAATCTCCATGAAAAGGAAACAAAAAAATCATGGGAAATTCCTTCAGTTATTCCTGTGGTTACTACAGCTGTGCCTTCAACTCTAGTAGAAGATTTAGCACCCAAAGAACCAGTGGCTACTGCAGTGGTAGTGACATCATCTACAACTTCAGCTACAAAGTCATCCACTACAGCAGCTCAACCCACAGATGAGGTCAGTAAATTAGGAAAATCCATGGAAGAAAATGTCACTTGAGACAAGTGATATTAGTAGATTGAAAATATGATTGATAACCTTGAGAATAAAAACAAGTAGCTCTAATAGATGCTAAAACTCATGAGCAAAGGGCTAATAGATTAAATGAAAAATTGAAGAAGTTAAAAAAGGAATTAACCTCAAAGGAGCCAATGCCATATGTGAAAAACTGTTTATGGAACAAAATCATTGAAGCCATAAATGATGTGTGGCCCTCAATTCAAGTGATCTTCGAACAGAGAGATTTACTAAAAGTAGCACTAGTAGAAATTGAGAAGATTAAAGATGAGCTTGATAACAAATATGAGCAAGCAATAGAATTGATCAAGTTTCTTAACAAAAAAAACAAACAAGAGTTAGAAGAAATTGAGATTACTAACAGGACTGAAACAATCCTTGAAATAAGGAAATTCATCACCAAGAATAACCTCATGAAAAAGCTTGAAGAGAAGTGTGAGAATATGAACATAGCCATAACCAAATTCATGGTTAAATTTGAAAATATTGGGCAAAGAAGATTGCCTAACATTTTGGTTATAAATGATAATCTTATGCCTCAGGAAGATTATAATAAAAATATCAGAGAATATGAAAAAGAGCAAGTTGAAAAGACATGTGGAGAAGGAACTCCAACAGGGAAGGTCTTACTCAAAAGCTTTGAAGATTTATTCTATCTGCAACATGAGATAAGACACTTGTTTTTCATAAAACCAATTTTTTCCAGTTATACAGAGGCAAATGAAAACTGAAGAAAATTGAAGAAGATACAAATTCCAAATGAAGAAAATTGGCAATCACTTATAGATTTACTATGAAAGGTAAAAGGAAGAAAGGTAAAAGATAGAAAAATAGTTTGCTGATTTTAAGTCCAAACAGAGCCTTTATTACAGTAGTAAACAGTTTAAAGTGTTAAAAGAGTATCTGATTTTAAATAGTATTAGAGATTAAAGAGAATTAGAGTGACAGAGTAAAAGATAAAGCAGATCAGATTTCAAAACCAACTCGAAAATATTTGAGCCAGCAAAGAGGACACCAAGGCATCCAACTGCACCTAATCCACAATTAGTTTCTATTTTATTTGGATAGATAGTACAACTTGCTGATTTGTTAAGCAGCTGTCTCTATTTTTTTGTAAAGATATTTTTATTTTCCTTAGATAATTCCTAGAAGCATTCTAGGATATTTTGTAAACAATTATGTATAAATACTTCACACTTTGAAATATTATTGGGGAATAAATCGCTGAAGATTTCTATAGTCATTTTTTATTGGACTTGAAGGCTTTTGTGTTTCAAATATCGAGTAGTAGACTGGATCTAACCAATTAGCATCATATTTCAAGATTCATGTGATGAGCTATTTAAGTGAAGTATTCTCTACTTGTCAATGTTTATCTTCTTTGTTTCATGCATCCATTATGTGTTATAATTTTGAATGAATAAATAGGAGTATTACTTCAGGATTTGTTAAAAGCACCATGTCTTTACTGTTTATCATTTCTATGTTTCTGCTGATTTCCAGAGTAGGGAATCCTTAATTTCTCCCTCTTTCGTTGGACCTCTTCCTACTACTTCTCTTTTCTAGATCAAAGAACCCTTCATTGCTCTTTGTCGTGATCATATCACCTCATCAAATAGCCTTCCAAGATCTTCAAGGGTTATGTATTTTTCCCTAAAAACATTTGACTTTTTGACCTTGATCATAGCTCTGTATACTTGATTTTTGACTCCTCAGCCCAATGGACAAACATATTTCCCACTATCCATATTATTAAGTGATTTTTCCCACCAAATCAATCAAACCAAAACAAAATTGTACAATAATAACTAGCCTAATATCAAATAATCAAAACAAAGTTAAATTTTATATAGAGAGCCCTCTCTGAACCCTAATAAGGCTAGATCTTAGAGTTTAAAAGTAGGGTTGTGGTTACCTCTAGTTTTCTTTTAACTATAAATCAAAATATCACAACTTGGAGAATTACTAGAGTGATAACACATTCCTTAATGGATTTAATTTTGTTAGGGTTTACCTTAACACCCTCAAGAGATACAATATGACCCATATATTACACCTCTTTTACTCCAAAGAAACATTTGGATGTTTTTTCATATAATTGTTTCTCCTCCAAAGTTCGAGCACCCTCTCAACATGTTCAACATGATCCTTCCAAGACCTATTGTAGATTAGTATATCATGAAAAAATACTAGCACAAATTTTATAAGGAAGGGTTTGAAAATGGAATTCATCAACCATTGAAATGTATAAGGTGCATTGGTAAGGCCAAAAGGCATGACCAAAAATTCTTAATGACCCTCATGAGTTTGAAATATTGTTTTTGGAATAACTTCAGTCTTCATTCTATTTTTATGATATCTTGAGGAGGACTAATGAGTGTGTTTTTGAGTGCTCATAGAAACCATGGGTCCGTTAGGGTCAGCCGAGGGTGTATCTTTTTTTTGTACTGCAATATTCGCATCTGCTTCAATCTCCTCCTCGTCTGAGCTCAAGGAATGAATGTAATCCATGGGGGGAAGATCACACAGTTTCCATATTTTGGATTTGTATTTGTGATTTCTTTTTCTTATTTTGGGCAAGGAACGTGGTGCAGGAATTGTGAAGGTGCCCTGTTTAATGGTAGCAGCAGTAGTGGAAGGCAGTGTTCTCATAGTCCAAATTATAAATCCAGAGGAAATCACCAATTTTGAGATTAATTTGATCAGGCAGACGTTTTGTTATGTCTATTTCAGCTCATATTCTACCATATGTGTGTATTCCTTTCTCCCCCCTAGAGGGATCTATTGCTAGAAAACGACCCTAGGTGTTTCCTATACCTTGCAAAAAATAAAAGTGCCATAGATGTGCAAGTAAGTTGGGAAGTTTGACCCATATAGGAAGCTTGCTGATGACTATCATCGAGGGGTCGAGGTCTTGGAACTAGGGGGTGAGGAATAGCCCTAATGTACCCCAAAACCATATGGGCCTTTTGATAATATTCGCTGAAAGCGAACACTACTATGAAGAAACCCTTCAAGTAGAAGATGACCTTGTTGTTGTTGGTCCAGCTGGAGTGAATCCATTAGTAGAGATCCACTGTGTGAGGCCAAAGTACATTGAATCTACAGATGATTGCAGATTCTGCATATTTTTGAAATTGATCTTCAAGATCTGGATGAGAAATTTCTATGGAGGGAACTTCCTCCAGTTTATCAACTAGAAAAGGCTTGGGAGCCTCAGAGGGTTGAGTTTTTTTTTTGGGATGCTGTGTGTGTAAAACATCTCTATAGAATAAACCTAGAGTAGAGGATGGTTTCCCAGCTGCTCCCCCTCACAAATGTAGGGTTAAGACTACAAAAGCATCTCTTTTAATGTTATAAATTGAAAGGGGAAGAGAGTGATTTAGTTGTTTACCTCCGTATAGAAGTATCTTAAGATCTTAGGGAATGCACAACCTGCATTCAAGGGAATGCAAGAGGGTCTGCACCAGATCTGTTGAGCATACCCAATGTAGCATTGATCTCCCCGAGAGGAGCGAGATCTGGATTTAAAAAGCTAGGGAGGGTGGATCTAGAAAACCCTGGATGCACAAGTGAGTTTGGGAGGCCACATTGAGTAACCTCATTGGGTCCCTACATTCAAAAACACCATATTAATAATTTCCTCTTCCCCATGAGTGCGACCAGCTCATTCTTTCTCGATTTGGAGTTTCGCATTGGTTTCTGGAACTGTTGGGACACAAAGACGGTTTAGGACTCTCTGAGACTGGATCATTAAAAATGATAACGGTAGGGCACCATGTGTCTTTTGGGAGTCTCTTGGGGTCAGGGGCCATATTCTTCCTATCTTCATGGATGTCATGGACCTGCTAGCGAGGAGGAGCCACCTTCGTCTCTACTTCATCGAGTGCATACCTCGCAGGGAGCCTGGCCCTTGCATTCTTTTCCTTTTCGTGCATATCATTGCACACATACTCATTTTCTTGTGTTGGCTTGAGTGGAATCATGCCTTAGCTTGATTGCTAGATGCCATTTCCTGTAGCGCCAAGCAGCAGTCTATTGGCGGCGGAGGCCAGGGAAGCGATGGCTGGAAATTTAGGGTTCATTTTCCCTCCCTCTCATCATCAAAATACATGTAATAATCTATTTTTAAAATATTGTATTTTAGTATTTAAAACCTTCTCATGAATTTAGAGAAGGTTCTAGAAATTTGTCAAAAAAAAACTGCAAAGAATGCACTTAAGTAAGTTTGTGAATCCCTTGATAAATTAATGGAACATATTCTATTATCTTTTGAAATTTGAAGTTGTTTAACTGAAGTTTCACTATTTTAATCTCTACATTGCCTGAAAGTGAAGAGGAGCATAAAGCTACTGTCAATTTGAATGAGCAGAACGTCATATATATGGTACTTCTACACGTTATATTAAGTTTTTATTTTTAGATTGAAAATTATGTTTTTATCTACATTACATATTTGAAATGTCATCATAAGTGAATTTTAAATGCACTTTTGTACTGATATTTCTTTATGATTTCTTATCTTATATATAATCAAACATATAAATATGATATACATTTCACAATTATTTTTATTAAGCTATTTTTTTAAGAGAATTATCTTTACATAATTTTCATCTCTTCCAACATTTAAATAATCTTCATTACTAATAGTTAGAAGATATCTTTTAGATCGAATAAAGGAATGAACACCCTAGATATATAGGATAATAGATGGCTTATATAAATTCATATGATAGATTAAATAATTTCCCATTTGCATGTTATATAAACAAAACACACTCAACAACATCCTTATTGGGAAATTGGTCCCTTTATCCCTAGCCTAAGCCACTACACCAAATGGAAAAGGACTTTATCTAAGGTCTGAAATGGGTGGTTTTCCCCCATGTTGTTGCAACGGAACTCTGAGGCTTCAACAGATGGATGCAATGAACGAAGAACATGAGTTGATTATAAATAATGACGCCTGGGATGTGGTCACTAGACCAAAGGAAAAGTCTTCTGTCACCTTTAAATGGCTCTAAAAAATCAAACATATAGTTGATGGAAGTGATAAAACGTTTAAGGTCGGGTTCATTACCCAAGGCTTCTCTCAGAAGGAAGGTATAGACTATGATGAGATATATGCACTAGTTTCCTGATATACTACCATCCGTTTGATTATTTCTTTTGTTGCATCGCAAGGATGAAATCTACATCATATGGACGTCAAAACTTCCTTTTTTCATTGTCCTCTTAAGGAAGATGTAGATGTGGAAAAAAAAATTGGGTTCGAAGTTTGACATCAATATACACATGTATGCAGGTTGAAGAAAGCCCTCTATGGTTTGAAGCAAGCCCCATGGCTTGGTATGAGAGAATCAATAGCTATTTGATGAAATTGGGATTTATAAGAAGTGAAGCTGATCAAAATCTATATTTCAAGGTTGATCATGACAATACTCTCATTTTGGAAACTATGTGGACAATCTCATCCTTACATGGGTAGATCCTGACATTCATCAATGTAAGAGGTAGTTGGTATCATAATTTTAGATGAAACACCTAGAAGTTATGCACTACTTCCTAGGCTTGGAGGTCTCGCAAAATCCAAGTGAAATTTTTCTTTTATAAAGGAAAATATATTGTGAAGCTACTAGAAATATTTTGGTATGGTGGACTGCAAGTCCATGAATACTCCAATGGAACTCAAATTTAAGAAATTATGTGGAATTTTTGTTGGGCCCAGTTTGGGAGATCCTACTGAGTATCGTGAACTCATGGGGGCACTTATGATCTTAGTGAACTCCCATCTGCACATATCTTCTTGAGTGAATACTTTGAGTCAATATATAGTCGAACCTTATCACATACACTGGATTGATGCCAAGAATATTTTGAGATATCTTCGGGGCACAATGAATTATGGATTGAAATACACTTCTGGGACATTGACGCTCCATCGATATACTAATGCTGACAGGGCTCGCAGTGTGGTGGATCATAATAGAACATATGGATGTTACTTCACTCTAGGTTCTGCTTGATCTCCTGGATAAGGAGGAAGTAGAAATCAATTACTTTGAGCACCATTGATGTTGAATACATTGCAACAATTATGCCCTATTATAAAGTTTTTTGGTTGAGGAAGCTCTTTAGTGAGTATTTTGGGAATATTTTGGATACCACCATGATATATTGTGAAAACCAAAGTGGGATTCATCTTTTAGAGAATCTTATGTTCCATGACCACTCCAAGCATATTGATATCATGTAACACATTATTCAGGATATCGTACAACGTGTTGGCATAAGGATCCATCATATTTAGACTGATGAATAGGTCACATATATTCTCACGAAGCCCCTAAGGAAGGTCAAACTCTTAACCTTCAATTAGAAGCTTCAAGTCATGGACATACCCTACTATGGGGGTAGCACTTGAGTTGGATTTTGAGCTCTGGGAGCTCTGGGGGGCTAGGGGTAGCTTCTTGGAGCCATAATACATCCATAGGGGAAGGTTCACCTTTCCTTATTGGTGCACTATTCCCCACAGATATGATATTGAGCTAGTTAAACCTCTCTTGATTTATGCCCTACATACATCCTACTCAAGTAGTCTGAGACTCATGGGAAGTACCTCTCATCTAGACAATGAGTTGGGAAATTAGGAAAGAGACCATAACACTGTTGATAGAGGCATCGTATATTGTCATAATCTCTATGCTAGGATGATTGTGTCAAACAACTTGATATGGGATCAAGTTTGGTTGAGGTTTTTACCTCTAAATTGATTTCGGGTTAGTGGAGAGTGGCAAGGGATTGTGACTCACTCTGGATCAAGTATTATTAATTATTTCTTCATGATTCAACAAAGGAGAGTAGAGAAGAGTATAGGGATGGTAAGATGACATAGGATGATGACATGGTACATGATGATAGGATTTGATAGGTTTACAGATGGATTGAGGAGTGAAGTTCTCTCTAGTTAAGAGGGAATGTTAAAATTTGAAACTAGGGAAAAACTCCAATTTAGACAACTCATATGAAGAAGATGCTATTTTTTAATTCCTCTTTATGAGAGGTGCAATATTTATCTAAATATCATCTTGTTTAGATGAGCAGAAGTTGGATTTTGAGTTTATTTTCTAAAACATGTGCAAATTATCAAGGTTGGCCAGAAATGTAATGTAGGCTCACAAGCCCCAATATATGTGTCTCCACTCCTCATTGAAGGATATAAATAAGAGATATTCACTCCTCATTTTGGAATCATCTCTCTCTCTCATTTGTTTGTACCTCGCACATGTGACAAAATCGTTGATTTTGTGGGCTGAAATATTCAGACTGTTCTAAGGCTGCAAGAAGAGAGTTAAGAACCATTGACCAAGGGTCAAAATACATCATTTGAATTCAATTTTATGGCATAATTACGATTTTTCTAAGCTATAGCTATTGGCACAAAAAATTATAAATTATGGGAATTCTAACTAGCATTGACTGCAACACTTTGACCGTAGATTTGACTTTGAATTGACCAAGTTTGACTGACGTTTTAGAATTATTTTTGGGCTGAATTTAATCATTGTTGGAGGCCACATTAGCTAAGTTTGACCATACTCATTTTGTGAAGTTTTCTTGCTAGTTTGACTACCGTTGAGTTTCTGGTTAGGGCATCCCTTTGAGTGTTGTTTGACTGATGTTTTGGACAAGGGAATTTTTTATATTGTAATCTCTCTCTCTATGCTAAACTTCCGAATAATAATAAGAATATTTAATCAAAGGGTTTTCCCCACATTAGGGTTTTTCTCTGGCATCCGCCAAATTCTATGTCATTTTGCCTTGGATTGTATTCTTTTATTTTTTTATGTTCTATCAACATTTACTCTCAATGTTAATGTGATTGCTAATCTAGAAATTGAAATTCATTTTATAAGGAAATTTATAAGTAAATTTATCTAAGCATAGAACACACCATTATTATCTAAAATTGACATTATACCCTACAAAGGAAAATCTAGAAGTTGAAGGCTCCATAATGATAAAGGTGAAATTCATGACATCAAAAGGAGGAGCTCTAAAAGCATTTGAAGGTAGCATGATATCCATCAAAGAGCATAAAGTTGTTGGAAACAAGTCCCTAGTTAAAAGGAAATTAGGAAAGTCCATGGATAAGAGGGAGATTGGTTATATTCCAATACGGGAATGAGTATATTTTCTTAGTTAAGAGGGAGAGATAGACACAATATTTTTGTCTTCACATTGTGAATAGAGAATGGAGGATAAGGTAAGCATCTGAGATATATTCTGATATTCTTTGAGGATGAGGTAGGCCATCCAAGATAAGAGTAGGCGAAGAGGAAATTCCTTAAGGGTGTTCTATTCCATGATAGAAATTGTCCTAAAATGACATACCCTGTGAACACCTCGGTGGGGTATGTTCCTTCAATGATAATGATGACAGTGTGTGTGAGTCATTGGTTTGACATTGTTCTATGATCTTATGGAGAGATAGGGTTCTTAAGCAAGGCCTTGTTATGTGACAATGTTGGTTTCTATGATGATATGCTTTGGCTTACCAATATTACACTTCTTATGAGAATTATTTAGAGTCGGAATGACAAAGTACCTTGTATGGATTATGAATTCCTCCCTAGTTAAGAAGGAGTGTTGAAATATGTAACTAGGTTTGGTCCTCATATTAACATATGTAATCATGATTTTAGTATTTAATGATAAAATAAAAATAAATGTTTTATTATTTTTCTTGAGGCATGAGTTTCATGCTCAAGGGAAATTGATTTTTAGTTCAAGCATCCATTGAGTTCTTCTAGGTAAATTGAGTCATTTTCATGTATTCAAGACCCCTTTGGGCATGTTAAATATTTTAAAGAATATTTTTTTGAGTCATAGTTAGGCTAAAATACCCTCCAAGACCTTGTCAATGATCCAACCATCAAATCAACCTACAAGGAGATGTCATCCTACTAGAGGAGGACAAGTCAACTCATTAGGGCTCTAGTAGAAGCCTGTCTATAAGTAACGTCGACCTCACTTGGAGGAGACACAAAATTAATCAATAAGTTTTATCAAGAAGAGATAGAGGATGAAAAAGTAGCCAAGATAATTATCAACGAATATGAAATGAATAAATTAAATTTATAACTATTTTTGGGCTAAAATTTTTCACATGTGTGAAAGGAATAAGGCATCATCCACTGAAGTAGTAACATAAATTGTAGTCATTATCAGGGGCATCATTTTGGGTCAATAAAGGCCTCCTTTTCAAGAGGGAGTAACAAGGAAGATAATACAATTGAATAAAAGGAGAAATGAGACAATTCATCCATCTTTAACCACATTTGTGAACTAGGGTTTCTGCACGACAAGCTAAAATTTCAATCCTCCTATAGCAAGTAGAAATTCTCAAGAAGGGATAAAATTTGAGGTTTTGAAGAAATATTGATCAATGTTAACTTGAAGGAAGGAAAGAAAATCAAGGATTGGTTTTCACTTGTCCTTGGAGGGGTTTTGTTAAAGGGTCATAGGTCTTGGAATTTGTCAATTGAAGGTCTATAAGAAGAGAAGAATTATTGTGGGTTTTCCTCTCAAGAGGAGAAAATTTTGGCCCTCGATGATAGCCTATGTCTTGTATCCTCTTGTTTCACTATTATTTATGATTTGGAAGGTGTTTCATTATAATAAAATTAAATATAATCAAGACCAAAAACAATCTAATTAAGTTAACAATATATCAATATATATATATATATATATATATATATATATATATATATATGTGTGTGTGTGTGTGTGTGTGTGTGTGTGTGTATATTGTTAACTTAATAAGATTGTTTTTTTCCGGATGCGGATGATTAATTGTTTTTACGGGACTTCTGTCCTGGAGCACCTCCCAAGGAGTTTCACATGGGGAGGCCATATGGCCCCCTGCGACTCCATTAAACTCAAATTAAATTCACCTGCATTCAGGACTTTAATTATCCAGCGACATCTCTTCTCCATTCTCGATACGCTCAGTCGATTCATTATGGCACCAGACTCGGGTTCTCCAGATCATTCATGCTATGTTCGTAGCTCATTGAAACCCATTCGCAGCGTTTGCCCTGCAGCCTGTGCAGAGCCCAGTGCCCGAACTCACACAGGACGGCGCTGTTCGCTGCTCAGCTATCTTGAAACAACTCCGGAGTGTCACTTTTCTCATAGCGCATCTTGTCATTCCAACTTCAATTCGCAGATCCCTCTTGGCTCTCACTGTGTTCTTGCTCCTACCCGAGCAAAATCTCCTAGTCTTTGGCCTCTTCAAACTGCTGCAACTTCTATGCATAGGCTCAGACATCATATGAGGTGCCGCCGAGGCGCCACTCGAGGCAGACTTGCAAGTGAGCGTCCTTCTTCCAGTCTTGGCGATGCTCCCTCTATCGAACATACTGAGAGGCGGAATTATCAGGACCCCTGCCAGCAATGGGATCATGATAGCCCTCCTGACTATGCCCAAGACCATCAACCCTCTTCTCCTCTTCCTGGCGGTCCTCTGACTCTTACTTTCGCTATCCCCTGTCCTTGTGGAAGTCATATTCTAAGGTAAAATTCACAGAGAGCGGAGCTCCTCTTTGATTGTGCCTTCAATCGAGCCACCATCACTGCTTATATTACCATAACCCTTCGAGAAGAGTTGACTCTTCAGCCCCCTCCGTTGCATGAGCCTCCACCCTCTCCCCTTAACCCCTGGCCTGCCCCTGCTGCAACTTCTTCAACCGGTCTTGGTGCTCCCCTCGCCTCTGTCTCTCCCAACCTGTGCCAGCTCTCTATGCAAGGGGACGCAAATCTCTCAGACACAAATGGAGTTCAAATTGATGCTGCAGAAGATGCAGAGGAGCAATACGGGTGTTGCATTGAGGAGGAGCAGCCTTCTCCAACTCACACGCATCTGCTCTCTATGCCTTAGTCCATTATGGTATTTATTTTCCCTCATTGGCACGATATACTGGTTTTTGTTGTCTACAGCAGCAGAAGCTGCATGATAGTGTCATTTTTCTTTAAGTTTTCTTATGCTGAATGTAATGAACTATCCACCGGTTTCCCTTTCAAGGGCGGTGCAACTTCTTTTGAAAGAACTGGTTTCCTGCTATGGGAAGTTCATAATATTGTTAAAGCATGGACACGAAGCCCAGGTTCAGGGTCCCACAGTTGAACTGAGGCAGTTTTGTAACAGTATGTTTACATAATAGAATTAGCATAATTTAGCAAAAAATAAAATTAGATTTTTTTTTCTCTTGATTATATTTAGTTTTATTATATATGCCCATAGACTCACATGAACACTTGAATTTAAATGTGCTCATTAATTTAGTCAAGGCATCTACAACAATCATAATAAAACTAAATATAATCAAGAGAAAAAACAATCTAATTAAGTTAACAATATATATATATATATATATAACTTAATTAGATTGTTTTTTCTCTTGATTATATTTAGCTTTATTATATATGCCCATATACTCACATGAACACTTGAATTTAAATGTGCTCATTAATTTAGTCAAGGCATCTACAACAATATACTAGGTTTTAACCTTATGTTTTAACTTCACTTGAAAATTAGAGTTCTTACCAGAATTAAAGACATTATTGCTACCACATTGAATTATATAAACTTTGTGAGTTAATAGTAATTCTAAACATAATTTGATAAGTAAAATGACCTATTTAGAGGCATGCTTAGTCACCAGTTTATATGCATGAGTAGTAAATAGATAAAACATATTTTATTGCTTTCTCATCCAAATTATTCCTCTACGAAATACTTAGTGACACATTTATGCTCATAGATAACCTTCTATCTATAATGTGAAAATCCTATAATATGTGAAACTCCATTATTCCTATTCACTTTCAAATGAGGAAATTTTATTAAGAATATACCATGGGAAATTATTCTAAGAGGAAATTCATCACCAAGGTATACAATCCCACCATCATATTTTAGATAATAAAAACCATTGTTTATGGAAACTCATATTGAAATAAGCTTCAAATTTTATTAACCGTTCATTTTATCCTGCATCGATTACCAAAGTGGCAACAAAGACACATCCACGATATTCCTAAGAATAATTTTATACTCATATTTAGAATCATCGTTTTCCTTTTTATTCTTCTCCTTATCTTACTCTTAATCTCTTCTTAAATTCCCAACCTTGTCGTAGTTCTAGCATTTAGCTGTAGAATTTCTATGACATTCATGCCTTTAACTAGATTTACATTTCTCATCTCCTTGTTACATCCCTATATTACTATTGTAGTCCCTTATTGTTGTTAGTGTAGCCCCCTTATTGTTATTGGTGTACCCTTGTAGCCACCACATTGTTATTATTGTGCCCCATAAAAATACATTACTATTATTGTTCCTCCCTTACATTATTATTGTTGGGCTGGCTAGGATTATATTATGACATCATTGACTCCTATATATAGAAAGGATGTTTTTTCATTTGTATCATCCAATAATTTTCATTTATGTAATTTAAAGGAATTTTTCCCCTCAAAGTGGCTGATTTATAAGGCATTGATCCCTCTTTTCTTCTATTTTACGAGCTGGTTCCATAACATTTTGTATGAGAGCATTGGATTGTAGGGCTCGTTGCTTCAAAAATGTCATCATGGAATTTTCACTATAACTTTTTTTACAAAGGTTCAGATGTTAACAAAAAACACCCATTTAAGCAAACATCTGAGGACGTTTGTGTCAAAATTTCAGATATTGGTTCCCAATATTTTCAGAGATATGATCTATGGAATTTAGGGTTTTTCCAAACTCTCAAATTTCATCTCAAAGAGGTAACCTTTGAAGAACGTCATAACTCTCTCTCTGAGCATTGGATTTGAATTTCGTAAAAAGTTGTCGAAATTACATGAAAGGTAGATTTCTGTGTATCATTTTAGAGTCAAAGGAGGAAATAATGATACGTGGCAAGTCATACAAGTTCGATTTACTAAACAAGTTCATAATTTGGTCACTGTGGGAGATTGGGCATAATTTTCTCTTGAATAATCCAAATTAGGTCATACCTATGGCATTGGAAAGAGGACATGTAGGGTTGTTACAAGACCGAAGCTTAAATATTAGGGATCTGAAATTACAAAGATACATAATTTTCAATATAGAACTCCTCAAAAGAAAGAAAAATGTGTGTATTTGTTTTTCAAATTTCACAAGTCTTGTTTGAAAAATATTTTTGAAGTGATTCCGAGCACATATTGAAACATAGATATCAGTATTGGATTCTAAAATGCCCCCTAAAAGGAATTAAACACCTATCAAGCCTTCAAAAGGCTCTACTATGACTCATGAAGAGGAAGAAGTGTAGCATGACATATCAAAATTACAAGAGCAAGTGCACCAAATTTCACTCTTGTAAAGAGCAACAAAAAATGAAATCGAAGTTTTTAAGAAAGGCATGAAAGCTAAGATGGATGGTTTGAAGAAAGGCATGGAAGTGAAGATGGATGGTTTGAAGAATGACCTAGTAGCTAAGATGGATGGCATGGAAGCTAATATGGATGACATCGATGAAAAAAAGAATGACAAAAAGGAAGACATGTATAATGATCTAAAAGAAGACATGGAAGGTTTGAAGGAAGGTTTGACAAAGTTGATACAAAAAATGATTCCTAATGGTGAAAATATAGTAGAGGAAACTCATTATGAGAACAAAATAAATGTTAGTCGTCATTTCGTAAACTCTAACATTGGATTGAAGAACCACCATATTCCAAATATCGATATGAGGAAGTTTGATGGAAAGGATCCCATAACATGGATACTACAGATGGAGCAATACTTTGATCTCAGTAATTTTCAAAATGCATAAAAGGTATGCATTAAAACTTTATGTTTAGAAAAAAAATACATTTGTATTGTATCAATGGCTTTGCTCCCATATAAAACTTGTCACTTGTAAATTTTTACGGAGGAAATGATAGGACATTATGAGGATACAAAGGGCAACACCTTCTTTAGCCAATTGATAAATCTCAAGAAAAAGGGTTTAGTGGTGGAGCACATTGAAGAATTCCAAAAATTGAATAGAAGGGTAGATGATATTCTAGAGGAGCACACGATTGATGTATTCATAGGGAATTTAAAGGATAAAATCCAACATGAGGTTCCCCTTCTAGAACCTCATTCATTGGAAAAGGAATTTAGGTTGGCAAGACAAATTAAATGTAAAATTATGGTGACAATGAAGCCTACCACTCACATCTATAAATATGGAAGTGTTTCTACTCCTCGCCTAACAAAACCTACAAGGTTGAAACAACAAAAATTCAAAGAAAAAAGATCAAAAGGGCATTTCTACAGTTGTTATAGAAAATACACTAGAGGTCATAAGTGTGTTGAAAAGAAATTATTTTACATATATGGTGAAGAGGTGGAAGAAAATGAACAAGAAACTTCAAAATAAGAGGATATACACCAGGAACCAACTCTATATAAATAAGAAGTGAGTTTGACCATATCGTGTAATGCATTGGTAGGAATTAAAACTCCTTAAACTCTCAAGATAGGAGCACATATCAAGAAGAAAAAGGTAATAGTGTTGATTGATTCGGGTAGTACCCATAATTTTATTCATTCTAAGGTAGCCAAAGAATTGAATTGCTTCATATACCCAACACTAGACTGTCAAGTTATGGTTGCAAATGGAGGAACTATAAATTTCTCTAAAAATTGCCATAATCTCAAGCTAACCATGTGGGAATATGTATTGAATAGTCCAATGCTTTACATTCCAATGGGAGGTGTTGATGTTGTACTAGGAGTAAAATTATTACAATCTTTGGGGACAGTAGCTTTTGATTTTCAAGAAGTTTTCTTGAATTTTTTTCAGAAGGAAAGGAATTTGAATTATAGGGTATCACAGGGAAGATGGGAAAGGCAATAAGCTCTAATGTCATGACAAAGCTTCTGAACAAATAACAACGAGATGTAATTTCACAATTATGTTCACTAGAAGTTCCAACACCAAAATCACCTATTTCTCCATATCTCGAAAAATCCTTGGACAATCATTCCAAGGTGTCTGAAACTCCTAAAGGACTCGCACCTATTCGTGATCATGATCATTTTATTCATTTGATTTCGGGAAGTGTTCCTCCAAACATCAAGCCTTACAAATGTCCTTATGTCGAAAAGAGAAAAATTGAACATATGATTGCTGAAATGTTAGAGGCTGGTATAATTCAACCTAGTAAAATTTATTTTTATGCTTCAGTAGTATTCATGCACAACAAGGATGAATCATGGCACATGTGTCTAGATTATAGGGAGCTCAATAAGTGCACTATTAAAGATAAATTTCCCATTCCTGTGATTGACGAATTATTGGATGAATTACATGGAGCAATTTATTTCACCAAATTGGATCTTCGTTCAGGATATCATCAAATTCGAATGAAGGCTGAAGACATTCCAAAAAAAACATTTTGAACTTAGGAGGGCCATTATGAATTTTTTGGTCATGCCATTTGGCCTTACCAATGCACCTTTTACATTTCAAGGGTTGATGAATTCCATTTTCAAAACCTTCTTTAGAAAATTTGTACTAGTATTTTTTGATGATATACTAACATACAATAGGGCTTGGAATGATCAGTTTCAACATGTTGGCACAGTGCTCAAACTGTTGCAGGAGAAACAATTATATGCAAAAACCTCCAAATGCTTCTTTGGAGTACAAGCGGTGGAATATATGGGTAATATTGTATCTCATGAGGGTTTTAAGGTAGACCCTAAAAAAACTAAAGCCATTAAGGAATGGAAATTCCCCACAACCATAAATTAGTTGCGAGGATTTCTTAGATTAACATGGTATTATCGCAAGTTTGTTAAAAATTATGGGAGAATAGCAGCACCTCTAACAACATTATTGACGAAAGATGCATTTTCATGGACTCCTGAAGTCAAACCCAGACTGCATGGAACAAGCCACCATAGATTGTATCATGGACATGCAAATCAAGAACACTCGCCAACAGAAGATGTAATTGTATCGGGTTGTCAAAGCTGGCCAACTCCTGCACCAAGGAAAGTGGTTCACCAGGGACCAAGTTCAGCAGAAATTTCCTCATATCATGGAGGAACTTAATGCAATGGGGACCATTGCTTCCTAAGGGGGGAGGAATGATCCAGGTGGATATTGGTGGTTACCCTCCTATTCCACTTGGGGCCCCACCATTGTCTCTTTCAGTTTTTTAGTTTCGGCACAACTTACTATTTTTAGCAGTTTTTCGGGTCCTGAACTTCCGGAGCCATTTTGAGGCCCTAAATGACGTTTTTTGGGAAAACGAAGAGCAACATGGGTCCATGGATTGATGTTTCTCGTTCAATATTTTTATTCCTTGGATAGATATTTCTAACGAGGTATGGTATACGTCAAACGAAGATCGTATGCCAAAGTTACGCCCCTGGGAAGTTGAAACAACAATTTACCCAAACGGGGCCCATAGTTTTGGCGCTTCATCTCCTAGGGTTAGGGTTTTGGCTGTTTAGGATTTCAAATTTTTTCTAAATAATAAATAGGCCCTCGAGCCTCATTTTAACTCAGTTTAGAGGCCTGTAGCCACCACATCTCTTCTCAGAGATAGCTACCAGCACCCTAGCTAGTTTTATTTTCATTCTGTCTGTAAGAAAATTTCAGTTCTTTGATATTAATGAAATGAAGTGTTATTTATGTTGCATCTCTATATTTATGGTTATATGTTTATTCTGTTGCATTCCTGCATAAATCCGGATTAGTGGTATCAGATTGGTCTGCTTTTCCTCGATCCTTCTTTGCATGTCCCCAACGAGGTCGGGGTATAAGGAGCTAGGGCTTGATCTGGTAGAACCTTTGCAAGATCAGCCTCGCAAACGTCGACGGACGCCCATGGGGGATGAAAAGAAATATGAGGGAGTAGGAGATCCTATCAAAATATTGCTCGAGGAGGCCCTCGAAAAACAAAGGAACGCGATGATGGATAACTTTGCTCAGATCCTTCAACGACTGCGCACTAGCGACGCATCTGCATCTAGCAGCCACTCTGGAGGCACTACTCCTTTTAACGTACAAGTAAATTTTGAAATTCCCATATTTGAGGGTTAAATAGACGCAGATGTCATAGATAGATGGTTGAATCTATTAAGAGGATATTTCTCTGTTCATGGCTTTTCAGACCGGGAGAAGATTATTTTTGCACTCCTCAAAGCTACCTCCCATGTTAAGGACTGGTGGGAAACCTACTGTGAGAACAAGGACCAGACAGAAACTTCTCTATTCTCGGCCGTACCAACTTGGAATTATTTCCGAGATGCCATCAAGGAACAGTACTATCCCATGGGGAGCTATGAGGACAAGTACATACAATGGACCCAATGCGACAACAAAGTGATCAAGACGTGCATGAGCTGACGAATCTGTTCCATACTCTGCGCACAAAGTTGGGTATCAAATATTCAGAGAAACATCTGGTGCTAAAGTATCACAATTGTCTGCACAGATACATTGAGGAGGAAATGGAGTTCCTCGACATCTCCTCGCTTGGTACGACATACAAGATTGAGAAGAAATTCAAACAGAAGAAGCGGGACTTTGGATCTGCGAATCAAAAGCAAGGGAAAGGTGCTTCCAAACCACAGAACAAAGGACAGAGCCAAGGCATGATGGCTAAATACAACCCGTCAAAGCCACAAGAAAATAACAGCACCGCAAAGCCAAAGAAAGACATGGGAAAGTGGTGTGAGTTCCATAAAAGCTCCACTCACAACACAAGTGAGTGTCAGGCCAAGCAGTCGCTAGTGGCCGAGATGAGGGCTTCTAAGTCAGATGCATGCTCTGACTCTGAATCAGAACCTGAAAAGGGGAATGAAAAAGGGAAACAGATTATTGATGCGGAGCCCAACGCCATTGTTGCCACTACAAAGATGCAGAAGGAGGAACTAGAAGATCTAGAGGAGGAGGAACGTCTCTTCCACTCCCAGATGTGGGTAAAGGGCTCCCTTGTACAGTTCATTGTCGACAATGGGAGCCAAAAGAACCTCATTTCAGTAGACGTCATGAAGCGGTTGGGCTTGCCTATCATAGCTCACCCACATCCATACACAATCGGGTGGCTTCACCAAGGATGAGATCTCCGCATCAGCCAATAGTGTTGCCTTCCCTATAGCATCAAGCCCTTCACGGATGAGATATTATGTGATGTTGCTCCAATTGATGTTTTTAATGTATTATTAGGAAAACCATACTTGTGGAAGCGTCATGCTGTGTATGAGTCTCGACCTCATGCTGTTATTGTTACTTTGGGAAATAAGTTGTACAGGATACCAGAGGTACCACCTCCTACCGCTATCTCTTTGGTTACTGCAAAATAATGCAGTAACCTCATTTCCCAAATCGAGAAATTCATTTTCCTGATGATCCGCCCCTAGGGCAAGAAGAAGACTGTGGCCATGACCTTCAAACAGGGCTCCTCTACACGACAAAAACAAATGGATAAGGTTGTGGAGGAGTACAGGGACATCTTAACCTCACCCATAAGGGTTCCTCTACTCTGTCAGGTCAAGCACCCGATTGATCTGACCCCAGGTGTGCCGTTACCCAATGGACCGATCTATCGGCGCTCTGTTGTGGAGAATGATGAAATCAAGAGGCAAATTCAGGAGCTGTTGCAGAAAGGTCACATCAGACCAAGTTCATCGCCCTGAGGGAGCTTGATCATGTTGGTATAGAAGAAGGATGGGACGTGGAGACTCTGTATTGACTATCGGGCATTGAAAAATATCACTGTCTTGAATAGGTACCCAATCCCACGGATTGATGACCTTCTGGACCAACTTGAAGGTGAAAAATATTTCAGCAAGATCGACCTGAAGTTTGGGTATCACTAGGTACCAATTGAGCCCTCTGATGTGTGAAATACTGCCTTCAAAGCCAAGGAAGGCCTTTTCAAATGGCCGGTCATGCCTTTCGGGTTGACGAATGCTCCCGCAACCTTCATGAGGATGATGGATGACATCTTGCAGCCATTCAACAACTCATTTGTAGTGGTGTACTTGGATGACATTCTGATCTTCAGCCAGACTTGGGAAGAGCACCTTCACCACATCTGACAAGTCCTCCAAACACTGTGGCAACACAAGTTGTGTGCCAATTTGGAGAAGTGCACGTTTGGCATGACCCAAGTTCAATATCTGGGATACATTATTGGTGAAAGGGGGGTGCATGTGGATCCAGCCAAGATCCAAGTCATTCGGGATTGGCCAGCCCCAACCACAATAACAGAGCTTCGGAGCTTTTTGGGTCTTGCTAATTTCTACCACAGATTCGTGTTGGGATTCTCTCATATCACTTGGCCCTTGAGTCAAGTCACCAAGGGAGGAGCGAGAGAAAAATTATTTTGGTCGAAACCTCAAAAGAAGGTGTTCACAGAATTGAAAAATCGCCTCTGTTTTGCCCCAGTGCTCACATTACCAGACTTGCAACAACCATTTGAGATCAAGACAGATGCCTCTGACTATGCTATTGGGGCAGTTCTTACTCAACAGTGACATCCAGTGGCATATCACAGTGAGACATTGTCTGACACAGTTCGTAGGTATCTGACATATGACAAAGAAATGTATTCCATTGTGCAAGCTTGTCGACAATGGAAGCATTACATTTTGGGGAAGGAAACAATCATCCACACAGACCACCGACCCCTGTTGTTCATACAAACACAAGGGAAGTTGCAAAATGATCGCCATCAGAAGTGGTCCACATATCTGCAACAGTTTCACTTGAACATCAAGTACAAGAAGGGTAGCACCAATAATGTTGCAGAATGTCTCAACCGACCACCAATCGTGGCACTCACCACCGTGCTCAACTCTTGTGGGAACAAGACTTTTGATTGGCCACTTCTTTATGAGAGTGACCCAGAATTCGGCCACACTTATCAGAAGTGGTCCATATATTTGCAACAGTTTCACTTGAACATCACGTACAAGAAGGGTAGCACCAATAATGTTGCACACTGCCTCAGCCGACCATCGATCATGGCGCTCACCACCGTGCTCAACTCTTGTGGGCATGGGACTTCTGATTGGTCGTTTCTCTATGAGAGTGACCCAGAATTCGGCCACACTTACAAGGCACTCTTGGGGGGTACGCAAGTTCTAAATTTTCACCTCCAAGATACACTTTTATGTCACGTGGGACATCTTTATGTTCCTTCAAGTGAGCAAGCCAAGATGATATGTGAAGCACACTACAGTCGAGTCACTGGGCATTTCGGGGTCGAGAAAATAGTAGCAATACTGCAGAAGTATTTCTATTGGCCAAACCTTCGAAAGGATGTCGAAAAGCACATCAGATCCTGCACTGCTTGTGCCATTTCCAAACCGACCATCAAGAAGCAAGGCATATATACTCCACTACCTACTCCTAGTCGACCTTGGGAATCCATCTCCATGGATTACATGTCTGGCCTGCCTTCTACTAATAATGGAAATGACTGTGTTTTTGTGGTCGTTGACAAATTCTCAAATATGGCCATTATGGCAGCCTGTAAGAAGAATATCACAGTAGAAGCCACTGCTAAACTCTTCTTTGAATGAGTGTGGGTGCACTTTGGGATCCCACAGTCTATCATATCAGATCGAGATAGTAGTTTCCTCAGCACATTTTGGTCCAGCCTCTGGTCAATGTTGGACACAAAGCTCACCAAGTCCACAACTTTCCATCCCCAAACAGATGGCCAGACAGAGGTCATCAACAGAATGATTGTACACATTCTGCGCATGTAAAATTCAAAGCATCCCTGCACATGGGACGAGAGCCTCCCCTATGTACAACATAGTTATAACCGGGCTCTCCACAGTTCAATTGGCCATAGCCCCTTTTAGGTGGGCTTGGGATTCTAGCCACTATGTCCCATTGACATAGCCATGCCATTTGTAGCTACTCAGGCCGATTCAGCTCATGTCCAGTTTGAAGTTGACAAAGCAAGTAGCTTCATCGAGTGCATTCAACACATCCACCAATAGGTTCATGATATATTGGAGAGAGCCAATGCGAAGTACAAGCAACACCATGATCAACACCGGGTGTCACACAACTTCCAGGTGGGTGACAAAGTATGGCTACATTTGCAGAAGGAGCGCCTCACTGGACCCCACCGCAAGCTTCGCCCACTCAGATACGGGCCGTACACCGTCACCAAGGCTGTAGGGAACAATGCCTTCGAGCTCAATATTCCACCATTCCTTGGTCTGCACCCAGTCTTCAATGCGGATCGCCTTCGTCCTTACTTCCCACCTCTACTGGACACCTCGGACATTGCAAAACAACTCACACCAACAGAGTTAAACCCAGACTACATGGAACAGGCCACCACAAATTGTGTCATGGACATGCAAATTAAGAACACTCGCCAACAAAAGATCCAACTGTATCGGGTTGTCAAAGCTGGCCAACTCCTGCACCAAGGAAAGTGGTTCACCAGGGACCCAATTCAGTAGAAATTTCCTCATCTTATGGAGGAACTTAATGCAATGGGGACCATTGCTTCCTAAGGGGGGAGGAATGATCCAGGTTGATATTGGTGGGCACCCAAACCCCCAACATTGTCTCTTTCAGCTTTTCAGTTTTGACATAACTTACTATTTTTAGCAGTTTTTCGGGTCCTGAACTTTCGGAGCCGTTTTGAGGCCCTAAATGATGTTTTTTGGACATCGCGCCATCTAGTGAATATAATTCCGTTTCAAAATGATATTTGTGGTGAAATTTGTAGTCCTTGGATAGAGCTTTCTAATGATGTATCATGTGTGTCAAACAGAGATAATATGCCAAAGTTACGTCCTTGGGAAGTTGAAACACCAATTTACCCAAACGGGGCCCATAGTTTTTGCGCTTCATCTCCTAGGGTTAGGTTTTTGGATATTTAGGGTTCTGCATTATTTCTAAATAATAAATAGGCCCTTGAGCCTCATTGTAACTCAGTTCAGAGGCCGGTAGCCGCCACATCTCTTCTCAGAGATAGCTACCAGCACCCTAGCTAGTTTTATTTCCATTCCGTCTGTACGCAAATTTCAGTTCTTTGATATTAATGAAATGAAGTGTTATTTCTGCTACATCTCTGTATTTATGGTTATATGTTTATTTTTTTGCGTTCCTGCATAACCGATCAAGAAGCACTCTTAAGAAAGGATGAAGAGGTGGAGGCATTGCTTTGTGTCATTTCTAGTATCCAACCATATTGGATAACTGAATCAAGGGATCAATGGAAGAATTGCTAAGACTGTGGACATTCAATTCAAAAGTTTAAAGATCCCTAGATTTCGATACATTTAGTTGGAAAATGATTCCTTATGGTACAAATATCGCTTATATATTTGTAATAATTCCCAACAAAAACAAAAAATGATTTTGGAATTGCACACACCACCCCCTTAGGATGACACTGGGATTTTTAAAAATTTACCACACAGGTGAAGAAATAATTTTTGTGGGATGGCCTTAAATCATATTCAAAAGTTTATGGCGTAATGTTGGTCTTTTCCAAAATAAATTTGATACAATTAAGACCCAAGGTCTTTTACAACCTTTTTATATATTCCAAGTCAACGTTGGGAGGAGGTTTCAATTAATTTTATCAGCTAGGTGCTTACTCAAGTTCGAAGGAAAGAGTGTCATCATGGTAGTTGATAGACTTACCAAGTATTATCTCATCCATTTAAAGCAAGTATAGTTGCTACCGCATTTATGGAAACAATTCAAAAGCTACATAAAGCCAAAGAATATTGTAAGCGTCGATCCCATTTTTACTCAAAATTTTAGACGGAATTATTTTCTTGTTTGGGTACTCAACTAGCTTATAACTCATCTTATCATCCTCCAATATGATGGGAAAATGAGATAATGAACAAATGTTTGGAAGGATATCCTCATTGTTTTGTATCTGATAAAAAACAACTCAAGTAAGTGGTTACCTGAATGGTGGTATAACACTTCTTCCATATCAGCAAAAGTGACCCAATTTATGGCACTTTATGGATATCATCCACCGTCCATCACATCATATTTAAGATAAAATTATAAGGTTCACAAAGTGGAATATTACATTGAGCACAACACAAGTTCTCCAACTCTTAAAGGATAACCTAAATTTGGCACAAAATTGAATGAAACAATAGGAAATGAACATGCAACGAGAGAAGTTTTGATGTAGAAGACTTGGTATTTTTACCGCTACAACCATACAAATAAATGTTACTCAAACAAGCTAAGAAGGATAATAAATTATCACCAAAGTACTATTTCCCTTACATGGTGTTGAAAATATTAGTACTATGGCATACAAATTGGAGCTTCCTTTCCATGTCAAGTGCACCCGCTTTTCCATGTTTCATGCTTGAAGGTTATAGGTGACAAACTTCTATTTCAAACAATATTGAGAGAACTTGATGACGAAGGAAAAATCATATTGGAACTTGAAGTAGTCACGAAAACAAGAACTTGCGAGCTACAGAATCAACCAATTTCAAAGTATATAATCAAGTGGAAGAACTTACCCATTGAAGATTCTAGATGGGTTTGATGAGAACTTTATATAGAAGCCAAGAGCTACTCAAGCATTAAGGACAACATTTTTTTGAAGGAGAGGGGCATGTTAGATCCCATATTACTAGTCTAGTCCCCTTATTGTTGTTAGTGTAGCCCCTTATTGTTATTGTTTGTACAGGTAGCCCCTATTGTTATTTAATGTGCCTCCATAAAAAGACACTATTATTATGGTTGTGCCCTTTTAAATTATTATTCATAGGTAGGCTATGATTATATTGTGACCCTGCTGACTCTTTATATATGGAAAGGAGGTTTTGTCATTTGTATCATTCAATAATTGTTCATTTATATAATTTAGAGGAGGTTGCTCCCTAAGTGATTGATTGCTATGCTAATTGATCTCCTTTCTTCTATTTTGGGAGCTGATTTCATAACACTTTGTTTTCTTTTGTTTCTTCTTTAATCTTCCAATAACATCCAATGAGTCATTTATGCTAGCCTACTAGAGGAGGAGAAGTCAACTCATTAAGGCTCTAGAAGAAGCCTATATATAAGTAGCCTCAAAATCACTTGGAGAAGACATGCAACTAATCAAGAAGTTTGATTAAGAAGGGTTAGAGGATAAAAAAAGACGAGATAACTAGAAAATAAGAGGAAAATAATATATGAAGTTTTGAACTATTTTTGGGCTCAAATTGTTCACATGTGTGAAAGTAATAGGACATCATCCTTTGCATTAGTAACATAAATTGCATTCATTATCAAGTTCTTAATTTCCAAGCTCAATAAAGTTATCCTTTGCAAACCAATGTAAAAGGAAGAGAAAACAAGTTAGCGAAGGAGAAAGGATACAAATTCATCCATCTTGTAGCTACACCTTTGAACTAGGGTTTCTGCACAAAAGGCCAAAATTGGAGTCCTACCACAACAAGCCAAAATTTTCAAGAAGGACTAAAATTTGAGGTTTTGAAGTATGTTTGATCAAGGTTGACTTGAAGAGAAGAAAATCAAGGAATGGTTTTTAATGGGTATTTTTTAAAATTGGAAACTTCCACCAAATTCCACCTTGGGACAACTCATTTGATGGAGACAGTGTTTGCATTAAATTCATCCTTTCGGGATGAAAAAAATTGATCTAAACATCATCTCCTTCAGACAAGAAGAAGTGTGATTTTTAATTTATGACCACACATGTGCAAGTTATTCAGGTCAGCATCAACTAAATTTAGGCTCAAGGAGCCCAATGAACTTGTCTCTTCACCCACCATGAATGTTTTAATAGAAGTGACCTCACACCTCATTTAGCATGATCATCACTCACATTATTCTCTCTTCATCGCATTAGTTCGTACAACTATTGGGGAACCTCTCTCTCTCTCACGCGTGGCAAGAAGCTCGAAGTTTTATGGGATAAATTGCAAAACCGAAATCACAGAATTTCATGAGTTTAACTAACATCATCAAGGTGATTTTGATCACTATTGACTACGCTTTTGAGGTGAAATTTTGATTTTTCTAGGCCATATTGACTAGCACATAAATAAATATTTTCTTCGATTTTTGACCTACATTGGATCCAGTTTGACCATACCTTTTACGACAATTTTTTGTTGATTTTGATTGTTTCTCGAGGTTAGGTTGAATTCCTTTAACTAAGCTTTCAAGGAGTGTGTTGATCGTTTTCGACCCACCATTAACTTTATGGTTACTGACTTTATGGTTACTACCGAAGTTTGACTACAATTGAGTGCATACTCACAGATTTTTTTGACTTTGTATTGGCCTAGTCAATTTAACTTTTTACTTTGTGTGTTGAAATATTGAATAATAATAAGAAGAATTGATCAAAGTGTTTTCCCCACATTAGGGTTTTTTTCACTGCATACTTAAAATCTGACGTTCTCATGTCTTTGATTGTCTTATGCATTTTATTTTAGGTTCTATCAACATTCTTTCAACGTGGTTAATGGTTAATGTGATTGGTACTCGAAATAATTAGAAATTGTAATTGGGCTACTAAAGGAACATTTAAGGAGTACTATATTCACTTTATCCTTCCCAAATCACACCTTGGGTGAATGGAATCAATAGATCATAGATAAACTAGGGAAACTACAAGAAATGTAAGGGAATAAATGCTAGTATATATGCCACAAATTAGTCCTATCTTATTAATGTATATTGCAAAAAACAATTTTTGGAAATCAAGGCGTTTCTATTAAAAACATCAGTAATAAAGATATCTCCTATTAATATAACAACAATTATTTATGTTGCATGAAAAACTAACATAAAAACAATTAAAATCAGAGGAATAACACCCTCGTATTACTCGACCCATATGAAGCATGAATCATTACATCGAAATCACATCAATCATACAAGGTTTTCTTACAATACAAATCAAAAAGTGAAAGAAACAACAAAATAGACCTAGTATAGAAGATAATATCCCTCCATAATGCCCAAACTGTGGCAAGCAAATTAAGTAGAAATGGGACAGTCCCTCAATCCCCAAAGCCTAAAATACCATTATAATGGAGAGATAATTTCTTCTTGATATAGTGTGTCTTCCTCTCATACAATTAAAAAACAATTGCTAACTATATTACAATTCAAGAAATAATATAATAATGGAGTAGTTAGATCCCTTCTAAATATATGGCTCATTATAACAATACGTGGGAAACAACTTCTCTCCATGGAAACCTTCCCTTAACCCAAAATATGAAATAAAAGTTCACAGGGAACAACTCTCCAAGGAAGCTTTCCCTTAACCTAAAATAGAAAGAAAAGTTTAAAAAGTCTCCAACACAAGGTGTATAATTAAAATTACGAAGAAAACTGAAGTCAAACTTAGCGAAACTAATAAGGGCGTTTCACCTTCCAAGAGTGGATTTAGATAAAACATAAATAAGTAATGTTTAATCTAATAGGATGTTCTCAAGGGTCCCTATACAAAATCTCAGGAAATGTACCTTCCAATGCGCACTGGAGAAAAATAAGATCATATTTTTAGGAGATTACTCCATAATAAACCTCAAGAAATAGTGATGGTCTACATATGAATGTACCCAATCCATGTGTGAATCCAAACAAAATCAACTATATATTTTAATGTGAAAGATGCCAAAATAAATACAGGAGAACTTCACAAGAAATGATGTAATAGAACTCCATAATAGCAAGTGGGCCATGATGACCAAGAAAATCCAAGGAGATAATGATGATTTTAGCCATACAAAAACTCGATAAAATAATAAAATATATACGTCGAAGAATATCAAAAAGTATTTTCATAATTTCTCTCCAAGAATATGCTCCAAATATATTAAAGTGACCAAAAAATAACATGCAAAAGATACAAATTTTACCCTCCAAGTATGTCGCATGCATGCCATTAAAATCCTTCCATAACAAGCTCAAATTAAGTGATATATGTGAAAAGTAAGGGAAGGGAGTGATTAGTGTAACCAAAATATCTATACAATAATTATGACATAGCATATAAGAGAGGTATCCTAGAAAATGTTACATGTAACTTTCTCAACCTACCAAAAAATATACATGGATGTGAATTGTGTCTCAGGAAGGTATGCCAATATATTAGAATTCATCAATATCCATGAAGGGATAAGATGTTATTTCCCAATTCCAACATTAAATCCCACTAAACCATATGTGCTCGAGAGAGGACACATGCCCAACAATAAAATAATGATATAAAGTTTTAAAATGTGCCCAAGAGACTCGATAAGTAAAACAACTTCTACAAGTTTGGTTACTACAAGAGAAGTAGTTAGGATTCTCATGTTAGTGACCTTTAGGGTAAAAAATGGATTAATTTAACTAACAAATGGATTAGTCAATCTCAGCAAGTGTGCACAAGGGATAGTTAGTGCTCAAATGAAACCATAATTCAACATCTAAGTGGTCACTGACAAATCAAATCAACAAGAACTTGTGGGACAATGTAGAGGGAGCATTCCAATGTATTCTACCTTGGAAAAAGGATGTGTTGGTGAAACTTGAGGAAAAGGCTTCCCCATTAAATTTGCATGTACCCTTATCACTCTAATTAAAAATTAGGAAGTAAATGCACAGGGTACTAAGTTAAAATACAATTTAATAGCTAGTGATATTTCCTAAAAATATTTTCATGACACAAAAGCTTTACCTAACCTCCACAATATAAAGACTAACAATTTAATCTTCAAAAGGAATCCATGGGGCACTCGACTCAAATTTACCACACGTGGTGAAATTTCTCTAGTTTATGTATTAAACCAAAATGGTTAGGTATGACTTATAACAGATATGTCCAAGGCATAATTAGATTCATTATGATGGCACCTTACATGTAGATAGTCTATGTGGGTATCACTCCATGAGTCAATGGAATTGAAGCTAACTCAATTTCTTCAAAGAAAATAAATGTTAGTCAAATATTGATTACTTATTGCAAGGAAGTCTTGTATATGGAACACATATCAGTTTAGCTCAAGATACATATGAGGAAGGACTGATCTACAATTGATTCCAAGCTTAGTTCATAAGGGTTAGGTGAAACTAGTGTTGATAGGTGTACAAATGTGACTTTGAAACTCTATATTTCTTGAATCAAATGATGATTCCTTGTGCAAATTGCACCAATCATAATTAAAATCTCCTTTAGTTGCTATAGATTTGAGTACCCTATGAGAGAAATGGAAATTCTCTAAAGATGTGACTGCCTATGAAGACACATAGTAGTATATAACTACTCACACTGATTCCAAGGAGAGTTCAAGTGTTTAGATGAAACTAGTGTTCATAGGAGTACAATTGTGAATTTGAAACTCTATATTTCTTGAATCAAATGATTATTCCTTGTGCAAATTGCGCCAACCATAATTGAAATCTCCTTTAGTTGCTATAGATTTGAGTACCCTATGAGAGAAATGCAAATTTTCTTAAAGATACTATCACAATCATAATATCAATGTTTGAATTTCTTGGAGCATAGTGGTTACTATACTTTGGAGAGTGCTCACAAACTTCCATGGGTATGCACGTTGTACACTAATCACAGAAAGTACAATGACACTTGATGTTGATTTAATGAATAAAGTCATAGGGTGGAGTGGAGTCCCTCTTTCCTTAATAACAATTTGTTTTTACAAGAATTCAAAACATTTTGTAATATTTTTTTCCCAATTTGTAGATTCAAAGTTCGAGTTAGTTATAGATCTCTAAATTCATATTTTAGTTTTTTTTTTCTTTAACAAACTGAATAATTTTCTTACAATTCAACAACTAATCAATTAGTTGGAGTTTTCCAATAGTTTGCAATGTTGGAATTCCATTTACACCAAGAATGGCATCATTGTGGCTTTGATACCACAATGAAAATAAAAGTGTTTTGAGAGAAAATTCATTAATCCAAGGAAAGGAAATTTACATAATAGATTTAACAGGTTACAATAGTCACTCAATATCATTACATGAGGACAAAAATAGGCTTTAAATATGTGTATGTCCTAAGTTGAATTAGACAACTTATCACAAATGACAAGCCTCAATTTAGACTTAGTGCAATGCTAATACTAAATAGATCTACATTAAAAATAGAAAAAAATATAACTATATAAAAAATATAGTTTTTAAATTAAATAATTTTTTTATAATCATATGTAACATATGAACTCCTTTGATTATCATGCTTTTAATATAAAATTTCTTAACTTTTAAAAATTACAGATTGTTAATAAAAATATCTTAATAACACAAATCCATTTTTAATCAAACCTGGAAGATTAAAAAAACACATATATCCATACTCATTGACTTACTGAGCTATAAAATAAAATAGGATGTGATATACTATATGATTTACACTATTATAAAATAACACATAATGTAACACATACTATATAAAATAGTAAAAGCATATATATTAATATACCACATCTGATATTAACTTCAAATATATGAGATTTACAAACTGATAGATATAAAATGCTTCAACTCAATTAATGTACAAGGCCGCAGTGCAACGTATATCATCTTGGCAATGTGTATAATCCTTGCAGTGTTGGGGAGAGCGAAGTCCAGGGGAGCAGCCTGAGGAGCAAGCAGAGTTAGAGGTCATGTCAAATAATGACACACATGAAGACAGTCAATTGGCCGGCCTTGGGTAGGGAAGAACAAAGAACAAGTACAAAGGCAACAGCTAGAAGAAGAAGAACAGAGATTGAGGTGTGACTGTATCAAAGCATGGAGAAATCCGTATGAAAGAAATTAAATTTTTGATGGGCCGCAGCCACAGATTGCAGATGAAATTAATTTTGTGATGGGCAGAGTTGTTTTTGGAGAAGAAATGGAGAAAGTCGTAGATCAAAACTACGGAGGAGCAGAGTAATTAAAACCAGTTACTTCGGGCTTTAAAGCCCTCAACAACCAAAGTTATTTTTGAAACAGTGTCTTGTTGATGAGGAGTTCTGCGATGCGATCACAATCGCAAATCGAAATACAAATGTTACAAGGACCGAGTGTCTTGTTGATATGGAGCCGCGATGCGATGCGATCCAATCGCAATCACATATCGCATTAATCAAATGTCTTGCAGATGTGTTGAGTTCCGCAATGGAACGTTTTAATATAAACCGAAACCATATAATAAATCGCCCTCCCGTATAGCGCGAGGCCCATGGGTCCACCTGACCACGTGGCGATATTTCAATGGAATCGCAGGAGCGCAATCGCAAGGATCAATCGGCGGTATTTTGTTATGAGCCCCGATTGAAGGCCGGACTCGATCCGGTTATGTACCACAACTTATTGGTAAATCGCATCCGGATCATTGATCGCAATCGGAAGGTTTTGTGTTTTGGGCCCGATTGCACATTGTTTAAAAGCGCGGACCCGATGGTAGAATACAGTGGAGTTAATAAAGTTCAATCGCATCCGAATTTTGATCGGCAATCGCAACTCTTTTGAACGAGGCCCGATCGCACATTGTTGAGGTGGCGGACCCGATTGGTTTATGAGCCAGCTTTTATAATTGCCAATCGCATCCGCTTTCGGATCGCAATCGGAACTTTTGTTGTGTGCACTTGTTTGTTGTTTGCGATTGCGATGTGGTCCCCACCTTCTATGGCCGCATCGTATTTGTTTTAAAAGTTTTAATATGGTTTGTGTAATGTTTTAATATGCGCGGCATATAAAAGCCAAAGGCCCGCGAAGTCTATTGTATTGTATTATTTTGTCTTATTGTTTCGCACAACAGCGCGGAAGTAGAATGAAATACACATCAGTGTGTTGACTGTTGAAGATAGAGTATTGTTCTTGAGAGACATAGAGTGTTTTCTGTGCACTGCATCTGTAGCAGTCACCTTTGTTGTTATCCCTCTCTTAAGAGGAAGAATTTGTAACAGTTTTGAAAGTAATATAAGTTTGTGTTAAAGCCCTGAAAGCTCTGTCTCCTGTCATTTTTTTTTAACTTCTCTGTGTTTAGGAGGAGAGCCTATTCTCTTCACTTGGAATTCTCAAAATTCCAACATGGTATCGGAGCGCATCTAGGCTCTTTGAAGATTTCAAAGAAGCTGAAGAAGAAGACCTGTTGCAGCGTTTCTCTCCAGCAGCGTGAAAAGCTCAACAGTAGTCAAGGTCAGGTATTTCTCAAAGATAAAAGTGCAGTTGTTTATTGTTTAAAGATTTTGTTCTTTCAAGAAGGAAAGACAGTTTGTTTAAAGTCTGAGTTCAGTTTAAGAAGCAATGGCTGGACCAAGCACTGGTATGAATCTTGGAAGTGTTCAGCTTCCACAGTTTAATGGAAATAACTATGATTATTGGGCCATTACCATGAGAGCCCTGTTTGTCTCACAAGACTTGTGGGAATTAGTAGAAGATGGTTTCACAGAACCAGCTGATGAGCAGGCTTTTAATGCCTTAACTCAAGCATAGAAAGATGTATTGAAGAATAATAGGAAGAAATATGCCAAAGCTCTCTTCTGTCTGTATCAAGCTGTAAATGAGTGTGTGTTTCCAAGGATAGCAGTAGCTAAGAAATCCAAGGAGGCATGGGAAACTCTGAAAGTAGCCTATCAAGGTATGGAGAAAGTTAAAACAACAAAACTTCAATTGCTGAGAAGAGATTTTGAAACTCTTTGCATGAAAGAGTCAAACAGTGTTGACACATTTTTTACACATGTGATTGGGATTGTAAATCAGATAAGATCCCATGGAGAAACTCTTGAAGAAAGAAGGATTGTAGAGAAACTTTTGAGATGCTTACCCTCAAAGTTTGATGTTATAGTAGCCACCATAGAAGAGACCAAATATCTCTCACAGTTCACAGTGGATGAACTTCATGCCTCACTAATAACTCATGAACAGAGATTGAACAGAGATGAACACTCATCTCTTGAGCATGCCTTCAAGACCCAGATGCCTTCAGGAAGAGGAAGAGGTCAAAGAAAAGGAAGAGGAAGAGGCAGAAGTCAGAATAGAAGTGGAAGGGACAGCTATTCACATTCACATGGAAGGAGCAATAGCCAAATCCAGAGCCATGGCCAATGCAACAGCTAACAAGGTGGACATCAACACCAACATGCTCAAGGACAAAGGTATGAAAAAAAAAATGTCCAGTGTCATTATTGCAAGAAATATGGGCACTATGCCAATGAATGTAGAAAGAAGAAAAATGACATGAAGAATAGGTAGAATGCTAAAGAACCCAAGTAATGTGCTGTTAGCTTGTAATGTAGCACAAGATAAAGAAGATGATGTTTGGTTCTTAGATTCTGGATGTAGTAATCACATGACTGGCAACAGGGCAATGTTTTCCAATCTTGATGAAGAAGTCAAATCTGAAGTGACCACAGGGACTGATACTAAAATCTCTGTCAAAGGGAAAGGCAGAGTAAGTATTCGAGCAAGGAATGGGGAGCAAAAATTTTTCCCTGATGTGTATTATGTTCCAGGTCTGAAATGTAATCTTTTGAGCATTGGGCAGCACATAAACAAAGGTTACAATGTTATATTCAAAGATGATGTGTGCACCATAAAAGATATTCCTCCAAGTAAGAAAATTATTGCTGAAATACAAATGACCAGCAATAGAATGTTTCCACTCAAGCTCAACATTGACTTGAAAGGAAAAGGAAAGAATGTAGCAGCTGTAACTCAAGAGGCCTTCCAGAAGGAAGAGAAAGATGAAAATTGGTTATGGCATCTGAGATTTGGACATCTAAATTTCGGAGGCTTGAATTTGCTGCACAGAAAAGGAATGGTAAAAGGTTTACCACTGATAGAGAAGCCTGACAGCCTATGTGAAGGCTGCATCTTGGGAAAGCAACACAGAGAAAATTTTCCTTCAGGGAAAAGCATAAGGGAAAAAGCACCTTTGGAAATAATCCACTCAGATTTATGTGGGCCGATGCAAACAACATTTGTTTCGGGCAGCAATTACATGCTGACTTTCATTGATGATTTCACACGAAAAGTGTGGGTTTATTTCTTAAAATATAAGAGTGAAGTCTTTCAGAAATTTCGTCATTTTAAAGCTCTTGTGGAAAAACAGAGTGGACTGCACATTAAAGTCCTCAGAACTGACAGAGGAGGAGAATACATATCAAAGGAATTTCTGCGTTTTTGCAGAGAGAGTGGCATACACAAGCAATTTACCACCAGGTACACGCCGCAACAAAATGGAGTGGCTGAAAGGAAGAATCGAACCATAATGGAGATGGAGAGAAGTATGCTAAAGGCGAAACACTTACCGAATGAGTATTGGGCAGAAGCAGCAAACTGTGATGTATATATTTTGAATAGATGCCCTACAAAAGCAGTGATGAACAAAGTTCCAGAAGAAGCGTGGAGTGGCAGAAAACAGGGAGTCACCCACATGAGAGTTTTTGGGTGTGTAGCATATGCACACATTCCAGATAAGTTGAGAAAGAAGTTGGATAGTAAGGGGGAGAAGTGCATTTTCCTTGGATATTCTGAAGATTCCAAAGGATACAGACTGTATAACCCATCCACAAAGAAGTTTATAATTAGCAGAGATGTGCAATTCATCGAAGAGGAAGCATGGGATGGAAGCATTGAGAAAACAGTCAATGTCAAAAACTGTTTATCTCATGATGAAGATGATGTAGATGTGGTTGAGATTAATAACCCATCCATTGCACAACCTCCATCAGCGCAAGGCCAGCAAGGGACGCCTCAAGCGGCAGTGAGAACACCCTTGAGAAGAAGCGACAGTGGTTCACCGAGTACACCACAAGGAGCAGAATCGAGTGCTTCATCAAGCACGGCTACACCAAGTGAAAGAGGAACAAGATTCAGAAGCCTTAGAGAAATTTATGAGCAAGGAGAAGAAAATGAAGGTATGAATTCCTTATTTTCTTTGTATTGTCAAGTTGATGATCCTATTCATTTTGAAGATGCTATTAAAGATAGAAAATGGATAGAAGCTATGGATGAAGAAATTAAAGCCATAGAGAAGAACAAAACATGGGAATTAGTTGATCTCCCAGAAGGTAAAGAAGTCATTCGAGTTAAATGGGTCTACAAGACCAAAAGCAATGCTGAAGGAAAAATAGAAAGACACAAGGCCAGACTTGTTGTCAAAGGATATAAGCAGAAGCAAGGGATTGATTATGAAGAAACTTTTGCACCAGTTGCAAGAATGGAGATGGTAAGAGCAGTGTTGTCCATAGCAGCACAAAATAAATGGAAAGTATATCAAATGGATGTAAAATCCGCATTTTTAAATGGAGTTTTAATGGAAGAGGTATATGTGGAACAACCTCTTGGATATGAGAAGAAAGGCCAAGAGCATAAGGTCTGTAAATTGAAGAAATCTCTTTATGGGCTGAAACAAGCACCAAGAGCATGGTACAACAGAATAGATTCTTATCTATTGGAGAATGGATTTGAAAAGTGTGAGGGAGAACCCACCCTCTACATCAAAGAAAAGGATGGTAAGTTATTGATTGTTGTTTTATATGTTGATGATTTAATTTTTACAGGTAATGATGATTACCTTGTTGAAAATTTTAAAACAGTCATGAAGGATGAATTTGAAATGACTGACATGGGTTTGTTGAGATACTTCTTGGGAATAGAAGTAGAACAAGGTGAGAAATGAATTTTTATTTCTCAAGAAAAGTATGTGAATCAATTTTTAGAAATATTTAACATGCAGGAGTGCAAAGCAGCAATCACTCCCACAGTAATGGGATTAAAACTCAGCAGAGAGGACAGCAGCAAGGATGTCGATCCAAGTTTATATAAAAGCATAGTTGGCAGCCTCATGTATTTGATTGCAACTAGGCCGGATATTATGCATGCTGTTAGCCTAATTTCCAGATTTATGGAGAAGCCAAAAGAAGCACATTGGCAAGCAGCAAAGAGAATTCTGAGGTATGTGAAAGGAACAAAAAGATTTGGTATTTTATATACAGCTTCAGAAAATTCGGAATTGGTTGAATACACTGACAGTGATTGGGCTGGAAGTGTAGATGATCGGAAGAGCACTTCCGGTTATGTTTTTCATATGGGTTCAGGAGCCATTTCATGGGCTTCTAAGAAACAACCAATTGTAGCATTATCTACAGCAGAGGCAGAATATGTGGTAGCTACAGCAGCAGCCTGTCAAGCAATTTGGATGAGAAGGATGTTGAGAATTTTGTGCCAAGAACAGGTAAAGGGCACTGTGATTTATTGTGACAATAGCTCAGCTATTGCATTGTCAAAGAATTCTGTGTTTCACAAAAGAACAAAGGACATAGATACAAAGTTTCACTATATCAGATAATTGGTAAACAATGGAGAAATTGTTTTACAGCATTGTAAAACAGAGGAGCAATATGCAGATATTTTAACTAAACCATTGGGATAGAAGACCTTTGAATTTCTAAGAAAATTCTTGGGTATGATGAATAACCCAGCAGCTGACTTTAAGGGGGAGTGTTGAAATATTAAAGTCACCTGCCGTGCCTTGGGCAGGAAGAACAAAGAACAAAGTACAAAGGCAACAACAGCAGCAGCAATAGAGATTGAGTGCGCAGCACTCTGTATTGAAGAAGCATGGAGAAATCCGTATGAAAGAAATTAAATTTTTTGATGGGCCGCAGCCAGAGATTGCAGATGAAATTAATTTTGTGATGGGCAGAGTTGTTTTTGGAGAAGAAATGGAGAAAGCCGTAGATCAAAACTACGGAGGAGCGGAGTAATTAAAACCAGTTACTTCGGGCTTTAAAGCCCTCAACAACCAAATTTATTTTTGAAACAGTGTCTTGTTGATGAGGAGTTCTGCGATGCGATCACAATCGCAAATCGCAATACAAATGTTACAAGGACCGAGTGTCTTGTTGATATGGAGCCGCGATGCGATGCGATCCAATCGCAATCACATATCGCATTAATCAAATGTCTTGCAGATGTGTTGAGTTCCACAATGGAACGTTTTAATATAAACCGAAACCATATAATAAATCGCCCTCCCGTATAGCGCGAGGCCCGTGGGTCCACCTGACCACGTGGCGATATTTCAATGGAATCGCAGGAGCGCAATCGCAATGATCAATCGGCGGTCTTTTGTTATGAGCCCCAATTGAAGGCCAGACCCGATCCGGTTATGTACCACATCTTATGGGTAAATCGCATCCGGATCATTGATCGCAATCGGAAGGTTTTGTGTTTTGGGCCCGATTGCACATTGTTTAAAAGTGCAGACCCGATGGTAGAATACAGTGGAGTTAATAAAGTTCAATCGCATCCGAATTTTGATCGGCAATCGCAACTCTTTTGAACGAGGCCTGATCGCACATTGTTGAGGTGGCGGACCCGATTGGTTTATGAGGCAGCTTTTATAATTGCCAATCGCATCCGCTTTCGGATTGCAATCGGAACTTCTGTTGTGTGCACTTGTTTGTTGTTTGCGATTGCGATGTGGTCCCCACCTTCTATGGCGCGCATCGTATTTGTTTTAAAAGTTTTAATATGGTTTGTGTAATGTTTTAATATGCGCGGCATATAAAAGCCAAAGGCCCGTGAAGTCTATTGTATTGTTTTTTTTTTGTCTTATTGTTTCGCATAGCGGCGTGGAAGTAGAATGAAATACACAACAGTTTGTTGACTGTTGAAGATAGAGTATTGTTCTTGAGAGACAGAGAGTGTTTTCTGTGCACTGCATCTGTAGCAGTCACCTTTGTTGTTATCCCTCTCTTAAGAGGAAGAATTTGTAACAGTTTTCAAAGTAATAGAAGTTTGTTTTAAAGCCCTGAAAGCTCTGTCTCCTGTCAATTTTTTTTAACTTCTGT